>JZKD02S1614395.1:20886-65680 GCA_000966675.3 Picea glauca | reverse complement strand
ATGTTGAAGAGAGGGTTTCTTTCCATACCATACCTCGTGTGGCGTTTTATCATCCAATGTTGATGAAGGCGATCAATTGACCAGGTAACATGATGTACCCACTGCCTCTTCCCATAATTCTTGTCCTAACCCGACACCGTTGAGCATGATCCTTTCTTTTTCCATCAGTGTCCTTTTCATCCTTTCTGCAACTCCATTCTGTTGAGGAGTGTATGGAGTCATCTTCTTCCTTTCTATACCACACTTCTTACAGAATTCTTTGAATTCATTTTTGCAGAATTCTCCACCATTATCTGCTCTCAATACCTTTATTTTCTTCTTTGTCTGATTTTCTACCAGAGCCTTAAACTCTTTAAATTTATCAAATACCTCAGATTTATTTCTAAGAAAATAAATCCATGTGTTCCTTGAAAAATCATCTATGAATGAAACATAATACACATATTTACCTAGGGATGGAATAGGAACAGGTCCAAACTCATCACTGTGTATCAACTCTAAGATCCCCTTCGCTCTTGTAGCACCAGATGGGAATCTTACTTGATTATGTTTACCATATATGTAATGTTCACAGAAATCAAAATCAAGAGTGCAATTATACATACCTTTACCATGTAGTGTTCAAAGGCCCTTTTCTCCAATATGCTTCAGTCTTTGATGCCACAACATGGTCTTCTTTCGAGGAACAATATTGGTATTGTCTTCTTTATTTCTCTGTTCAGGGACAACAGAACTGTTACACCCATTAGTATAACTACTTCCCAGTAAATTGTATAGAGTTCCACACTAAACTCCCCTCATCAACACCATTGCTCCTCGTACCATCTTTCAAGTGTTCTTTCCAAATACAGTATCCACTCCTACATCATCCATCTTGCTTACAGATATTAGGCTCCTGGCTAGTTTTGGAATGTGCAGAACCCCAGGGAGAGTTATAATCCTTCCATATTTTAGCAGCAACTTAACCCTTCCATGTCCAAAGATTTTTGTTGCCGAGTCATCTCCTAGGAATACATCACCACCATTGTATTTTTCATATTCAAAGAACCACTCCCTGTGAGGATTCATATGGTATGATGCACCTGGGTCAATCATCCATACATCACGGTCTGCATGTGTACTTGTAGATGCCAAGTAAACATCACCTCCTTCTTCAGTGGAGTTTTTCACCTCTGTGGAAGAGTTACTATTAGATCCCTTTGGTTTATCAACCTTTTTAGACTTGCAATCTTTCTTATAATGCCTTCTTTTACCACACTTCCATCATTTCCTCAAATATTTTCCTGGAGACTTATATCTACCTGTAGAATTAGATCTCCCCCCCGAAGGTTTACCAGGATTCCTATCTTGGGTGTGACTTCTTACAAATAAAGCATTTGTACTATGACTATCCATGCTTTTCCTCCTCATCTCTTCAGATAACAAGGATGAAACTACATCCTCATACTTCAATGTAGATTGAGTGGTACTACCAATTGCTACAACTAGATTATCCCAAGAGTCTGGAAAAGAACATAACAAAGTAATACACTTATCCTCTTCTGCAATCGTAATATTAACAGAGACAAGTTGACTTACCAGAGTATTAAAGGCATTTAGATGTTCTATCATAGAATCTCCATCTTCCATCCTAAGATGATGCTACTTCTTTCAAAGAAACAACTTGTTTACCAGGGACTTTGAATGATACAAATTCCCCAGCTTATCCCATAGTTCCTTAACTGTAGATTCTCCCGAGACATTCAACAAAACCGAATCTACCAGGTAGAGTCGAATAGTACTCCTTGATCTTTTGTCCAACTTCTCCCAATCTTCCTTCAACATACCAGTAGCTGGTGTACTAGTAGTTTGTGTACTAGTAGGTTGTGTACCAGTAGCCTGTGTGCTGGTAGACGGTGTACCAGTAGGTTGTGTACCAGGATCTACATCGATCCATTGTTCTTTTTCTACAAGAAGGTCCTCCATGTTAAGCTTCCATAGCTCAAAGTTTTTATCGTTGAACTTCTCTATATCAATTCTAGATGAGCTCGACATTCCTCTTTATATACTCAAATCTCCACTTCAAAATCTCCCACTAAACCCAGGTTTATCACAGACCCAAGATAAACTTGATCTATCAAGACTAAGCCAAACCCTCAACAACAAAGGCATCCCTCTGAAGCCAAAAATGAGCTCTGATACCACATGTAAGTTTTAAACCTGTGAAGTAAAGCAATGCATATAGATTCTTAAGAAAAACAAAATTAAATCAATGGCTCATACACAGAGTACATAGAGATTTTATACTAGAAACCCTCAATCGGGAAAACCTTTCTTATATTCATTATATCTAATTTCACCATTCAATATACAATATACACAATGTTTTTAGGTATTCCGTAGATACCAAAACCCTAATCCCTAAAACCGGGATTATTTTTAGTAAACCGCTAAAAATAGCAAAATCTGCTAAAAATAGAAAAAACGCCCAAAAAAAATATTTGGGGCACTGCCCCGAACGCTGCGCGTAACTAGGGCGGGGGGGGCATACTCCCCCCCCCCGGGACCCCCCTAGGAATGCGCCTAGTGCACATGACACAAATAGAGCACTACTATGGGGGATCTTCAGACGTAGTTGTCATATCTGACACACCCATACACACACATGCAAAGAATATAACACATACCCAATAATTTCGGCCATGATAAAACATTTGGACAGTTGAGCAGTTCATACTATTGGCCAAGTATGAGAACATAAGTGATAAAATTTGTGAACAGATGTAGAATATGCCAACATGCAAAGGGTAAAAGACATAACATTGGATTGTATCAACCATTTCCAATACCATAGAGGCCTTGGGATGTAATAAGCATGGATTTTGTGTTGGGACTGCCAAGAACGCAAAGAGGATGTGATTCCATATTTGTGGTTGTGGATAGATTTTGAAATATGGCACATTTTATTCCATGCCAGAAGACTAGTGATGCAACACGTGTTGCAAATTTATTTTTCAAGGAAGTTGTGAGACTTCATGGACTACCTAGGAGGATTGTCTCAGATAGAGACACTAAATTTTTTGGTCATTTCTGGAGAAAACTATGGAAGAAGTTGGGGACAGATTTGTCCTTCAGCTCATCTTATCACCCTCAGATAGATGGACACACTGAGGTGGTAAACAGAAGTTTGGGAAACTTATTAAGAAGTCTGGTCACTGAGCATCATGGTCAGTGGGATCATTTTTTTCCACAAGCACAATTTGCATACAATGACTCACCAAACAGGAGCACTGGAAAGAGCCCATTCCAAATATTGTATGGAATCCAACCAAGGGGAGTATCTGAGTTGAGAAATTTGGAACAGAGTGAGATCAGAAGCGTTGGAGAAGAAGATTTTGTTGTAGAAATGAAGAAGCTCCATATCAGAGGACAGTTGCAGAGATCTAGCCAAGAGTACAAGCACAGAGTTGATCAACATCGTAGGGAACTTCAATTTGAAGTAGAAGATAAGGTTCTGTCACATATCAGGAAATAAAGGTTCCCTAGGGGAACATATAACAAGTTAAATATGAAGAAGATAGGGCCATGTAAGATCTTAAGGAAGTTTGATGCAAACACATATGAGATTGAGTTGCTAGATGATGTGGGCATATCACCCATATTTAACATTTCAAACCTGTACCCTTACAGGGAAGATGACACAGAGGGATCATAAGATCAAGAGAAGATTATGTGGGAGAAACAAATGCCTATAGCAGAAAAACCACAGATGGAGAATATTGTTGATCAGAGGATTGGAAAAAGACCAGGAGGAAGACGTATTTTGAATATTTGGTCAAGTGGAAGGGACACCCAATAGAAGATTCCAGTTGGGAAAATGAATCTGATATCTAGAAACATGGAAATTTGGTGCAGGAGCTCGCAGATAGGATTCCATGAATTTTTGTCCAGGGGAGTATGATGCAGGAGCATCGTTAGCGAGCACGCATGGCAAGACAACTCAATGCCTTGGAATCATTTTGGAATATTAAATGTTGGTGTTTACTGCGAAGATTTTGGAGTTGATTGAAAAACGAAAGAAGATCAAACACTTGGAAGCTGAATGATCACGAGTGATCTGGGAGTTTTCACTCCTAGTATTGAATGTAACTGAACTAAGTTAGCAATTAGGTTTTGTTTTCGAGTAGACGAATAGTTGGGGGGGGGGAGGGGGAACCCTAAGAACCCTCTGAGATAAATAGAGGTTTTGTATGCCCAAATGAGGTTGTTGCGAGTTAGTAGGAAAATTATGAACTTTTAGTTGTTGTTTAATTATAGATGTAGCCATTTTTACTTTCAGAATGAATATACCAAAGAGAAATTGATTCAAATGCATGGTGACGCTACTGTTTACAATTCCTTGTTATTTTGTTTCATGAATGAATGAGTTTTGTTTTTGGGTATATGAAACTGTGAAATGTTTGTATAAGGTTGAATCGTTTTCTCTTCATTGAGTTTGTGCAAGGTGTGCACACAGTCCACAAGGAGTGCGTTGACATAGTATGTTTCAACTCAGAAGCTCATAAGAGATAGCACGAAACTTTCCCTTTGCAAGGAGTGCAAAGTGACTACTACAAGGCGTGTACAATCATCTGCAAGAACCCAACTCTTGCATAAGAATCTGTTGCAAGGAGTGCACATACCTGAAATTTGACTAAGTGTCGAAGTAACTCTTCAAAGAGTTAAAGGGGCAGAAGGAGGGAGAAAGCTCAAGATAGATAGAGGGAGGAATATTCAAAGGGAGGAAAGTTTTGAAGGTTTCACGAGTCACTGACTAATATCCATCCAGGAGGGAGATCATTCCAGACCATTGGATCTGGGTAAAGAGAATGAGCGTTAAGTCTCTATATGCACATATAAGCAAGGATTGGTTGAAGTCCCGAAGAGGCCAGGGACCATCCATCATCAAGAGGGACAGGTGGTAGAAGATCCATAACTCTGGAGCGAAAGTAATTCATAATTCTTTTGGATAAGGAGAAAGAGAAATCGTCGAAGAGCCAAAGGCCGAAGTAAATCCAGGTCGTTGGCTACCAGAAGATACGTGTCGACAGGTTTGAGGCTCCTCGAAAATTCACTTCGGAGGATTCCAAGTTCGGAGGGTAACAAAATCCCGAAGGCCGAAGTAGATCACAACCGTCTATTGCAGAGGACACGTGCATCAAGTTTGGGCGAAATCACTCCGGGAGGAACGAGTGCGCAGGAGGTTGAAACTCTCGAAGCCTGAAGAGTCGAAGTGGATAGTGACCGTCGCATCTAGAGGGACACATGGCGACAGATTGTGAGCTCCGAAGAAATTACTTCAAGAGTTTCAGTTGGGAATTGAAACTCCCAAAGCCCGAAGAGCCGGAGAACTAAAGTGAATCTCAAACGTCGGACCTAGAGGATAGGTGGCATGAATCTGTAGACTCCGGGTAAAGACCCGAAGTAAATATCAGTTGTTCGATTCCAGAGGACACACGACAGAAAACCACACACTTCGAAGGAAGGTGAAAGTTGAGGGTTGAGTCTTCCAATGTTTGAAGACCCGAAGAAATCGTAGTCATCAATCTACGAGAGACACGCGTCAATAGAACGTGAGCTTCGGGTGGAAGCATTGTAGAGAAAACAAGGTTTGAGAATTGAAACTCTCAAATCCTGAAAGGAGAAATTGATCTCATCCATTGATTTGAAAGGGGTCAGATATGATTCACAGGGTCGAGAGGGGAAGATCTGAACCGTTAGTTCAGAGGCACCGTCAAGATCGTAAGATCGATGATCACGCTTGATTGTGGGGTCAGAAAGTGCTCAGATGTTAAAATTTTGAGGGCAGGCTACAATCAGAACTACAGTATCGGCAAAGGGGTATGTGGCAGCTAGAGGTAAATTTCGGGGAGAAAAGAGGGTTGATCCCAAGCCACTCTTGGGCGTGCCCGAAATCGTGCGTTTACGCAAGGACATATCCCGAGGTTACATGCGGGAAGGGGCTAACAGGACAGGATATTGTGCCTGAAACCTGTGAGTTCAGCAACGTAAAGAAAGAGGTCGTGGGTGCCATAGAACCTGCACCAAGGGACAAAAAGGGCATGTGTTAATTCATAAGTGAGACCATTAATGTCTCAGAGAGCCAATTAGGCTCGAAAATTAAGATCCTTGACCGAGAGGTCACGCAACCCTTAGGAGAGAGGGGGTCTACATCACTAAGTAATGGAGGAAGACTCTCCAAGAGTGAAATCCCCTCTCAATTTTTAATGAGGGAAAAATACCCTAATAAAACCCTAAATAAAGGCTTTGTACCATGATTTCACAAAAAATTGTACCATGGTTTCACTACCTCCACACCTCCAAATGGTCATATGTCCATTTCATTGAATCCATCATTGTCTTGTGACTATTTCTCTATCTCCCATTCACTCTCTCCATCATTAAAAGTGAAAGGGTGACAAAAAAATAGTGACAAGACAATGATCAATTGAATGAAAGGGACATATGAATTTTTGGAGGTGTGGATGTAGTGAAATAATAGTACAACTTTTGGGAGGGTAGGAAAGATATTCCCCATTTTGCACGGGACCGCTTAGTGATCTCATCTTGAAGGCACATGTCTCACTTATATGTGGGTGGGGAGGGGGGGTAGATATTGAGTAAAACATACCCTCTTATTTTTTATTCATTCTACCCCCTACCCCCATCCCACGTCACATCAACAACCTATTAGATTATGGCAATTTGTGTACTAGTGATATGCTAGTATTCCAATCACCTATAATACTAGTAGAGTTACTATTCATATTAAATCTCAATGGTAATCATAGTGTAAGAGTATACCCATAAGTAATGATGATAATCTTGTACCTAAGCTTAGCTATAATAGAGAGGCAGTGATTACGTGCTCATCAACTTAGATCTAATAGAGTTAATTAGGGTAAATACACTATATTGGTGGGATGTTGTGACATAAGCAAGTTGATCCTTATCTATAAGCATTGGTGTTTTAGTAATAACCAACCACATTGGACCTTATTGATATGTGCTTATAATCCCATATGTAACCTTATATATATGTACAAGCTTATTACTATGTCATGTTTTTTAGCTGAACCAATCTTTAAGATTTTTTGGAATACAACATGTGACCTTATCTTCCTAATTAGGGATAGTCTCTTATGTGATTACAACGAGTATTGATACTCTCCATATTTGATCTCTATACTCTAATAGGGAGTTTGATCAGTACTAATAGCTAAGACATGAATATGATTTACCTTAGACTCATGTTGAACCTTATAACCTATGTTTCCCTATACTTTATTGTTACCTTACAGAGATTAACATGTACAAGATATGAAAAATTAATTGAATAGGTTTCATTAACCATAAGTAATACCATAATCAATACCTCTCATATTGAGTGCTTAAGGTGTAATAAACAACCCTTTGTATAGTATCCAAATACTCGCTTTCACTTTAATCATATTGATTCATACACGAAATCAAGTCCTCGTACTCAATAAATGGTTGAATATGTAGTAAGTCAATACAATATCGCATATCACTCATTATGAGAATACATGAAATCTTACCACCTAAGCATAACCCTATTCATTACATGTTAGCAGTGTTACCAATACAATACTCATTGGTTATATTACTATCATATACTATTTTTCTAGTAGTAGTTAGAGATTCATGAATGAACAAGTTGCATACCCAATGTGGATACGTGAATACATGGAATCGATTACACTACCTACTACAAAATAGGGGTAAAAGAGATTACATAAGTATCATAAGTCTAATCAAAGCATTATGTTCTAATTCCATATAGAGAAGCTATGCCTATTCAACTTAAGAAGAGCTTAGCTAAGAAGAGTGTGTTCAAGCTATTATGGAAATCAAGCATGTTTTAATCATAGTAATAAATGTAGAATAAAGAGATTTGATATTACTAATACTAAGTATAGGTAACATGAGTAATCAACATGTTAGAATCATTGATCAATACATCTTCATTATGCTTATTCACAACACTAGTAGTAAAGTGATTGCATTTTCAATACGTATCACAACAATGGTTTCCACTTAGATCATAGGTGTTTACCTAATATACTCTCTATATCGAGGTTAAGATAATATGATGTTATTATATTACGTAGATTACCTAATAAACTCGATTGAATTACTATAACAAAGAGCTCTAGTTGAACCAATGGAATCAGTAGTAGTGATTTAATGATGAACATGTTTACCTTATTAGTAATATTCAACCTACCAGTAGATCTTATATCATAAAAATTAGGTATCATTATAGTAAGAGCTTACTAACCATTACTATAAGCTAATCATTAGGGGAAGACCTTGTGTAACAAAGAGTATTTCCTAAGATAACAATAGGGGTATCAAGTTCTCACCAAAATAACTCGAAATCTCGACCAAGAAAAATCCTAGTGAACCCAGAAAGAGGATACAAGCCCAAAAACAATTACTTCTTTTTCAAGACCCTGTTATAGGTTGTATCCAGATCCATTTGGATCGATGATTTATAAAAAATTGTATTCAATTCCATCCTATTGAAGTTGATAATCGAGCATGTCCATGTACATGGACTTTATTACAGAATGTGTTTGTAATAAATAATTTGATACTCTTTGAATTTACCTACTAATGTGTTTGTAATAAATAATTTGATATTTTTTTTGAATTTACTTACTAACATAAAAGTTTGATAGTTTGAAATTATAGTATAATTTATTTTATGTATATGTTTGTAATAAAAAATTTGACATTTACAATTTTATTTGTTTTGTGTTTGTATTAAGTTATTTTTGAAGTGTAATAAATAGTTCACTTACTAACAAATGTGTTTGTAATAAATAATTTGATACTCCCTATGAATTTACTTATTAATGTGTTTGTAATAAATAATTTGTTACTATGTTTGAGTTTGAATTTATTTTGTGTTTGCATTAAGTTATTTTTGAAGTGTAATAAATAATTCACTTACTAAAAAATGTGTTTGTAATAATTGTCCATGTACATGGACAGGCCCGATTTCGATGGATAGGCCTGAAATTGGGCCTGCCTTTTTTCGAAGGGTTTATCTCCCCCTCTTCAACTTGAAATATTGGGTTGAGGTATAAAGATTCAAGTTCCCTAACTCATTTTACCTACAAAAAATACTTCATTTGATTTATGAAAGCCTCGCCTAGCTATTCCTTAGTCACATAAGCTTTGGATCTAGTCCTCAACCTTTTTTTTAGTTTCTTAAAATATACTGAGAATGAAAACATAAAAAGACTGAAAATCAGTTTATCTCTCAAACCAAATTGCATTGGACATGTAACCAAAGGTGTATCCATTGTTGCAATTGAAATGGATTGCACCTATGAATCTAAGTAATGGAGGAAGAATCTCCAAGAGGGAAATCCCCTATCAATTTTTAAAGAGGGAACAAGACCCTAATAAAACCCTAAATAAAGGCTTTGTACCATGATTTCACCAAAATTTGTACCATGATTTCACTACCTCCACACCTCCAAATGGTCATATGTCCATTTCATTGAATCCATAATTGTCTCGTGACTATTTCTCTATCTCCCATTCACTCTCTCCATCATTAAGAGTGAAAGGGTGACACAAATATAGTGATAAGACAATAATCGGTTGAATAAAAGGGACATATGACCTTTTGGAGGTGTGGATGTAGTGAAATCACAATACAACTTTTGGGAGGGTAGGAAATATATTTCCCATTTTGCACTGGATTGCTTAGTGATCTCATCTTGAAGACACATGTATGACTTATATGTGGGTGCGGGGCGACATATTGAGTAAAACATACCCTCTTATGTTTTACTCATTTATACACCACACCCCAACCCCTACCCCCACCCTCATACCCTCATATATGAGGATGCAAGTGAGGGGAGATAATGAACATATTATGTTTTACTATGAGGGTGAAGTGGGCACTGGGGTGAGATAACGAGTAAAACATATTAGTTTTTACTTATTATTCTCCCCACCTGCACCCTCATATGAGGATATGAGGGTGGAGGTGGGGGAGAATAATTAGTAACACTCATTGTATGGGAGATACAAATCTCAATGAGTTGTCTCTAGAAAGGAAAAAAATATCTTCTAATCATCCCTTTGCATGAAAATGAATTTTCACTCAATCTTGAACCACCTACATAAGAGCAACCAATCTTGAACCACCTACATAAGATAAACCATCCCAAATTTAAATGCACTCATGTAGAAGAGAAACCATCCATTGCTTGAAATGATATTAATGAACGGAAGATAAATTATTATTGTAATGAAAATTCATGATTTGAGTGTAAATAGATTGGCCAACATTATGCACCACTTAATGATATAATGATTAATGTACTTCCTTTCCATATTGTTTGTTTGATGGTTATGGCGAATAGTTTGCTTCCAATAGAAAGGAAGGAAAATCAATAATCCAATCATTATCGTACTGCATGGTGCATAAAGATAGTCAAATTGAAGGAAAAAAAATTGAGAACTTGTCATGGGTGTAATCGTTTCCTCATAAAATATGCCAATGTCGTAAAAATATGATGCCCCTTGCACCCATGTATCTTTGGAAAGATATTTTTATACCAATGTTGTAAAAGTATGGGTGTAATCTTTTCCTCATTAAATATGTCAATTTGTCATAAAAATATGATGCCCCTTGCACCCATGTATCTTTGTAAAGATATGTATATGCCAATATAGTAAAACTATGAATTTCCCTCCATAATGTCGTAAAACATGAATGTCATAAAACATGCCCTCCATAAGGTATATTTTTCCTATGAGTTGCATCCCTGAACCATGCACAAGTCCTTGAACCATCACACAATATATTTGGAAGTAATATTTTCTTGAAGAGTGGGACACAAGCATTGTCCTATGGTTTGGTAAACTAAAGATGAGTCTCCTTATCCAAGATATGCTACAAACACAATTGCTTGGGCCATAAATGAGCTAATTGTAAAGCATGTCATCCATGCTTGTGGTGTTAGACCATGACACATGCCCTTTGGTTATAATATTTGGTTTAGAAGTGCAACATGGTCCTAATTAAAAGGTTTTTCACATCATGGGCATGTATTTTATCCAAAGAAATGATTAGGGGATAAAATTTAATGGATTAGGCACTATACACCATTTCTAAGAAATGGTGTGAGGTTAAAAACCAAGGCCATAGGCCTTGCATTTTTATTCCATGGTTTCATGTGGTCCATGAATATGGGCCCATACCACAACAAGTTCACTTTGGTCGGAATATTAGGCTTAAAAGTGGGGTACAAAATTAGTTCCAATATTGGGCACACAGAGCACATGTTTTTGAGACCAAGAAAATGTTCGAAGATGATATCCAGGGGAGTAGGCCATGAACAATTCTTTTATGGCTTCCAGATCACATACAAGGCCCTAGACCACAACATAATTCCTCCATATGTATCTCTTTTCCAAGAATGACATACAAGTCCAATTCAAAAATTCCGTGTACCATGGAAGAGTATACTAGCCTATAACATGATCTAAATCCAAAGAAATAGGATATGGGCCCTATACAAAACTTTTAAGGAACTTGATCCATTCACAAGTCTCTAGACCATAACATTGAGTCTCTAGGAGTAATATTTGGCTGGATAGTTGGATATGGGCTCAATTTATGAGATTTAATGCACCAAGGACGAGTTTATTATCCCAAGAAATGATTTGGTGTTCAAAACCAAGGCCTTGAGCCCTACATTATAGATCTAAGGAACATGGGCCATGCATGGGAAACTAGACCATGAGATTGTTCTCTCCAACATAATATTTGGCCTAAGAGTGGGACAAAGTCCCAATTCCAAGGTTCAAAACATACTCTACAAATTAATATCTACAAATTCAATAAGACTCTTTACTATGAAAAATACATTAATTTAAACGTTAAGGTTCTCAAATGCTACATGTCACATCATTGGATTTGCTAACCTTTTAATTTATATGTTGCATGTTTACATTTTTTTATATTTAAATATTGTCGTGTTCATTATATATAACATCATAGTCACAAACATAGTTGTTAGTTTTTTCAATATATGCCTTTGATGCTTTGAAGTTGTTATAAATGTTTATGCCTTCAAGTTGTTTTATATCATATTTTCATATTATGTTTCTGTAATTATGAACTTTCACATTCGTGGATTTTCAAAGGATATCTATCGAGGAGAGATGTGGAGACAAGAGTCTCCAAATATGTCTTGTAAATTCTCAAGGATATCAAATGAAGGAGGAAGAGGAAGCCCTTATTCAAATGAGACACCGAGGACATCGGATACCAATATCTCAGCAAGGTATGGCAGCTTGGGAGGGGCAACTAGTGACCAAAGACAATCTAGTCAGATGAGGAGATTATCAAATGAATTGGTGAATCGATCAGCTAGACATAGTACTAAAAATAGTTCTATGGATGCATCTTTCTTAGATAGGTTGCACATAAATACTCCTAGACCGGAGAATGTATGGAATACATCACAACAAAAAAATATGTTTGTTAATTTTCTTTTGATTTTGTATTTTTTTGTTTATTTATGTTTATGTTTTATATGTTTTTTTGTTTTTGTTAAATGTTGTAACTAGTTTCAAATGTGTCTTTGTGTTGAGGATCATTTTAATGCGAGAGAAGATAATGAAAGAGAGAGTGGTTATCATGAAGATTCCAATGTCGGTGAAGAGGGTGAAGGTAGATTAAGGGGGAGTTATTAAGAAACCGAAGATTACACACCTACGTCCACCTATACCTCAGATGTTGGTGATGAGCTTCTTTGGGAAGGGTATGCTGAAGAAATGACCCTCTAACGATGCTTAGGTGTTAAAATCAGACTGCAAAATGATTTGAGGTGCTTGGATCTCCCTCGAGAGAGTAAGAAAATCTTGGAGATTGTTTTTCATTCATTGTAGAACTTTATGGATGCATATCAAAAGATGGGGCCAATGACTGATAGTTTCATCGATTTGATGAGGAGACGAAAGTCAGAGGTGATGGGCCTCGATAAATGGGAAGTAGTAAAAAGTAGAGTTTCAAAAGAAGATGCAATTTCTATGTTCAATTTCAAAGAGGGGCTAAAGCGAAAGATGTTGAAGGTGCAATATTTTAAGCACCCCAATATATCAGGACATCTTTATAATAGATTTTTGGAACCATATGGGAAGTTGTCATGGAATGATGAGGTTACACATTACTTTTCTAGACTCTTTTATGCAGAGTTTTTCATGGGCATACATCATGATTACACTAGTCGACCGTCGAATTATTATGGGGTTGATAAATGACGAACATATGATCAAAAATGGGCATAGCGAAATGCAACATTGCAAAGACCTCCACTACCTTTGGTATCTCTTCCAACAGGGGAATTTGCCTCACATTCAGAGATGCGAGCTACATTAGATGTTGGCAAGGAGGCCAGGAATGCAATCGAAGAAAATTTAGAATCATTTTTTTATGGTGTTGATGTCGATTTGAATCATCAGAGAGATGAAGACAATTCTCGAGCCAATTTTGTTTACAAAATAGATGAGGAGATAGATTCCATGTCCATAGAAGATATATGGGAGCATGCAAATTTTTTCCGCAATGGTTGGAAGGATTTAATTCAGAATGATGAACCGAAGACTGGATTGATATGTGTTACAATTGGTAAATTTTTCATGCATTTGAGGATAGTTTTCTTGTAGTTCTAGATCTAGACACATATCATTGTATCTTTAGAAACAATTGATTTGTTATCGTCATTAATTGCAGTTTGATCATATGTTAAATGGATCTTCAGTAAATAGGTGAATTGATTCATCGAGTTTAAATTTGGATGGGTTGAATCAGGTATGTGTTTAAAAATATCCATATATGAGCACTTCAATTGTCCAATCTTCACACCTTGTTGAAGAATCAATATATAAGAAATTTATGTTTTTGTATTACTGTGAACACATTGAACTCTAAAATTCTAAGTTGCATTGTTCACAGATTCTCATTCCGTCTCCCACTTCTTGGGCAAGCTTGTCCCAATTTTCATTGGGAGAGTTTGAAGCGGGTGGGAGTTCACATGTATAATTGCATCTTGAAAACAAATTTAGTTATATATGAAAATTGCAATGTCATTTAAATTATTAATTTAAAAGAAAAATGTCTTACAATATATAATTTATTGAATCTCAGGGTCTGGTGGGTAAGACCATGACTCAACTGACCATGGGAATATCATCCTCTTGTGTGGTTGATGATATTCAGGTTGGCACATCACAAGTATTACATGATTCAAAATTTAAAACTACAATTTAATGTGTTAAATCATTTAATTTTAATTTTCAAATGTAAAAATTTGAAATGTGTTATAGGGAAACGTGGAGAAGAGAGTTCATGAGACTGTGCTTGAAGAGAATGTGGAGAAGATAATGTCGGAGACTGGGATTGAGGAGGATGCATCCATACCTGAGAAGGATACATCTATTCATGATGTTTATTAAATGTATGTACATTGCACATTTATGAGTTTTAGTTCGTTTTTATGTTGATATTTTTATATATAAGTGTTAAAGCTTATTTGTGTTGAACATGTTTTTTTTTTAACTTTTTTCAATTTTTTTAGTTAAATTATATATTGCACATGATGCAAAACTTCTCTTCTAATTTTTTCCCTTTTGAATGATGCAATATTGAAGTTTTGCATTTGTTGAAATATGTACGTGTAGCAAAATTGAAGTTTTGTTTGATCAACTTTTTAATTAAGCCTTTTTTATTCATAGAAAGGTTACTCAAGCAATGTCTATATAAATTTTCAACGCTTCGATCAATCATTTTGAAATATATAGAACTCTTCTGTAAGTTTATCATCTTCCAAAATGGTATATCTTTGAAGGGAAAGAATGAGGAAGGTTCAACCTCCCATTATTTCTTTGGGTATATTGTCAAACTCTTCACTAGTTGTTTACCAATCATGAACTATATTTTCTAGATTTAAAAATATGCTAGATACACTTTTAATTAAGTTTAGGTTATGAGAACAAACTGACGTTTCTAGATTTAAAAATATGCTAGATACATTCAATCTATTTATGTTTAGATCATGATGTAGGTAATTTTGAAATCTAGCATTTGATTATATGAGAAAAAAATCTAGATCCCACATCAGAAAGAGGGAGGATTCTAAATTTTCACTTGGATTTAAAATTATGTTAGATACGTGACCTTGTTTAAGTTTAGATCATGAGCGTGAAGTAAAACTAGTCTATATTTAAAAATATGCTTACATGATCTTATTTATGTTTAAACTTTAGATCATGATGATTCTAAATTTTTTTGGATTTAAAAATATGTTAGATACATGATCTTATTTAAGATTATATTATGAACGTGAACTAGAACTATTCTAGATTTAAAAATATGCTTGCATGATCTTATTCATGGTCTTATTTATGTTTAAACTTTAGATCATGATGCGGACAATTTTGAACTCTAGCATTTGATTATCTGAGAACATACTCTATCCCACATTAGAAAAGTGGAAGATTCTAAATTTTCATGCATACAACTATGTTAAAAATGTGCATGCATGCAACTATGTTAAGAATGTGCATGCATGCACTCTTTTAGTCTAACTGTTTGAGAGATCCTATATATACGAGCATACCCATAGAGGTGAGAAGGAAATGTGTGAAGAGTGTGAGAGCAAGCTATGTAGTGAGCAGAGTGTGTGAAAAGAAGTGTGTGAGAGTTTTTTTTTATTATCAGGTCCTTAACAACTCTCATAACTAGTTCTACAATAGTTATTAATATTGGTTCTATGAAAGGCCGAATGAATAGGGATACAAAACAATATTTAAACCCCCCTGGTCAACCAAACCTCAATCAACGAAGTCTTCAATTCCATTTTGGAAATAAATAATTACAGTTTCTAGTTTCTACCCAATATCCTTTAATCACTTGAATAAAAAAGCTGCTCACTGGAAAAACCTGCTAAAACAGATTCTGCCTTGAACAAAAAGTTCCATTCTGCATTATAATCAGAAAATTATAGATGTAAACACCAACCTCGGTTTCTAGCGAATTTCATCCATTGGATACAGAGAATATTCACTCTGTTTAAGAAATAGAAATTTAGGAATAGCATTGTCTTCTTCGTCTAAGTGCAAATTGTGAAGAACAGAATCTCCCATTGATCATTTCTACAACTGTGGTCTAAGGGTGAGCTGTCTCCTGTTACTGGATAAGAAACATACTGAAAACTTATGGGCATTCTCCTTGAATACCTGTGGGTTGAATTGTAAAAACTGAGCATGGAGTAGGCTGCGCTGGAGGGGTTGGCTACACCGGCAACCTTGAGGAAATACCTCTGCATGGGATAACCTTTGCTACTCAAGCTGAATTAGAAAGAAGTACTGAATCACCTTGTTTAAAGCATATGTGTCTTGTAAGCAATACTTGTATTATTATGAAGTACTGAATCACTTTGTCTAAAGCATGTGTCTTGTAAGCAAGACTTGTATTTTTATTTGTATTATTATGGACACAGCTTAGATAACAACCACAAGCCAATTACGCAAGACTTGTATAGATACAGCATAGATAACAATTACAAATCAATAAAGAGGCCACAAGGAATGACACAAAAATTAGCAATATTAGGAGGTGAGGACTTGCACTCCAAAGCTAATTAGTTTTCAGATTGGGAAAGCTTCAATAAAGAGGCCAAAAGGAATGACACAAAAATTAGCAATATTAGGACGTGAGGACTTGCACTCCAAAGCTAATTAGTTTCCAGATTGGGAAAGCTTTTGATACTGGTGATGTCCTATAAATCATTTTTTTCCATATTGTTATACATGTGGGATTATTCACAAATTACAACATACACACAACCCAATTACAATCAGTAGAGTTTTAATATGATTGAAATCCTAATCATGGGATATGCCAATAAGTGTTATAATGAGAGTCACTTACTCTTGGTACGGGATCCATACGAACACTATGGGACGATCCCTCTTAATCTAGTTCATTTTCAACTAAACTTGTCAAGGTTTCTCCAAGAATTAACAGGGGTCTTCCTGCTTCCCTTGTTCTAAGTCTTGATTAATAATTCGTTACAGCTTAAAGTGATTTCATCGCTTTCATTCTATTCACTATTTTCTTTCATTGTGATATGATGAATATATGTTTTCCAAATCTGTCATATCACGTATTTAGTTTCAACCAAAAAAGGATTTTCTAATTCAACTATTTAATAAAGAAGATAACCCAGTTATGTTCAGACTTTGGCTTTCTTGTCATTGTGTGTAGTTTGTGAGATTAGTAACCTGAAAATAAAATCGATTAGGTTACCCAATTTGTGCTACTATATTGTTTTATAAAGTTTATAATGATCCAATTTTAATATTTATTGTTAGTGGAGACCGACTTTCTAACTGCTAGTAGTTCAGTAAAACAAAACATTATATAAGACATGAATGCATAAAATATCACTCATATCTCATTTTCTCTTCTATATGTGTGCATCAGAACTGATAAGGCTTATGCACAAATAAGAGGCAAAGTCACAAATAGATTTTATTATTTTATTAAGAGTAAATCATTTTAAAGTTTGAAGGTTTTAGAAAATATTTTAATTTGAAAAGTGTTAATGAATAAACAAATATGATCATTGGACACAAAACAAGTGTCATAGTAGTATTAAGTTTTGGCGATAAATATGATTGAATGGTAGATATTATTAGTAGTATAGATCCATCTCTACCAAGCATATCAAATATCTATAGGTGTAAACTTTTAACCATTCCTCAAATTGTGCACTTAAAAAAAGGTTTTCACCTCGAGAGATTTGATTCATGTAGACTCTTGATATATCCCAAATTAAGATGGATCTATATTAATTTAAAACATTAATCTTATAATATTAAAAAATATTAATATATTAATAGATTTTATAATAGATTAAGACCTCACTAAACACTACATTGTTTTAATTATCTATAAATTAAAAAAAAAGAAAATTAAAAATATAAATATATATATTTTTTAATATATAAAAATATATCATAATATAATAATATATATTAAAATATTTAATTTTATATATATATATATATATATATATATATATATATATATATATATATATATATATATATATATATAATTAATGGATGTCACATAATTTTTATTTTAATGTGTTATGTTACATAAACATCTCTCGCATACTTAAAGTGTTTGGGGCAATGAGTTTATTAAATCATTTTTTTTTAATAAAGACATTTGTCATAGATTTCTAAAATTGATTTTTTTTAACTTTCATATACTTAGTTACTATAAACTAATAATAATGTTGTTTATTTCATTTGAGAATTAAAAAAATGGAAATAACAAATTTTAGAAATAAGCAGTTTGCATTGCAAAACCCAATCATTTATGAATGGGTTGAAATAAGAAATGCAACAACTAAAATAAGATAAAAACACTTCCAACAAATGTTATTAATAATGATGATAATAATAGTTCTTACAACTATTAATTGACTTTTTTCCTTAGATAAAGAGAAATAGAAGAAGAAATGATAATTTAAAAAAAATTATATGTCTTTGCAATTCTATTGAAAGATTACATTCCTGCAATCTATTTCCATAAATGAATGCAAACACTAGAAAAGGTTAAAAATAATTAAATAAAGTTACATAAGGACCATCACCAACTAGCTTGTTTTAATTATTTCTCATTTATCATTGAAACCTAGCAATGTAGAAACTCATTGAGATGAGACTTTACTATGTGAAGAACATGCACATGGTAGGAACCGGTGGTAACCAATGCAATTATAATTTCGTTGGTTGTTCTTTAACTTATTGTTAATAATTCGTTAATAATTTTCAAGAACAACTTATAAACATGTGTGTTAAAACAATATAATTGTAGAGTGGTCCATCAAGAATAAACTCTACACATATTACAACAAGGATAATAATGTTGGTGAATATTGGAATGAGGAAATATAGTAAATTTCTAATTAATATAATATTAATGACTATATTTGAACTATCTCAACAACACCTTTAATATTAAATATTGTGTGAAGAAGTAGCCTTAAGTTCAAAGATCGAATTTAATAAGAACTTTAAGCAACAATTTGAATAATCTTCATCCATACTACAAATTGAAGGTTCTTATGACAAACTTTGAAGGCATCCACAAATTTACATTTGAAATATCATTTGAATGCTAACAAACATTGAGTTGTGTAAAAGAACTTAGACACAATTTATGTTTTAAAGTCATCACACCTTTGATTTCCCTCACAAGCCCAACCTTGATTGTTCCCAAATTCAAATGAGTTAGAGCCTTTGAAATTTGGAGCAATGTAGGATAAAAGGGAGTGTAGAATAAAACTAACTCCAAGCCCTATAAAATACATTATAATTTTGGATTCGTCATGAGTTGCTTAGACTTATTTGCAATAGATTTTGAAAGCTTTCTCATATCGAAGATGCTTCAAGTCTCCATACTCTACACCAATTTATTTCAATAATAATGGAGAAACATATGACCTATAATAGTAAGGATTCTTCTAAATGGTACATTGAGAAGAATCATTTGAGCAAATTACATGGGGCATCTTGTGAAGTTAAAACCTACCACTAACCTTCCTTTACTTTAATGTGTGGCACTACCATAAAATGTAAAGTAAAGTAAAATACATGAAATGAATGAAAGAACATTAGAATTGTATGCAAAATTAATTGTATTGTACACAATTCAAATTTGTCCCAAATACTGGAATGAAATAAATAACTTGAGGATAATGTATTAATTACTCAATGATCTACACTTTGACACCCACATTGATTTTTGTTGATGTTCAAATTGTTCAAGATCTCAACAAAAACCTCACAAGGATAAATCCCCCTGTGTTTTTAAAGAGGTGGTGCTTCTCTATTATTGCTAGAATAAATAATGAAAATACAGTTTAAAGATAAAAAATATATATATTCACAGTAGAAAGGTTCTTGAAAAAAGGACTAAGAACTTATTAAAAAAAATAGAAATACGATATCTTTATAATATTATACAGAAGTAAAGAAAACATCATATAGGATTAACACATTCCTCACATCCGTCACAATATAAGCAAGATTTGGTCATATCATAACTTATGACTCGAATGAGTTCAGACACGCACTCCTTGCGTTGGCTCACAGAATCTCAACTCTCTGTCGCACACTCCTTGCACTTAGCCTAGAGAACCAGAACTAATTCAACACACTCACAGATAGAAGATTATAATTCTATCCCTGCAGACAAATTCTAACATACATCTACAACACAAATGCATACGAATGACATTCACAACTAAACATCCATTATACAGGAATTGACAACCAGGAAAATATGTTACTTTCTATTAATGGTGGAATGTCCATTACAATATGTGAGTCCGGACTACGATCGACTCTCGACTCTCAACTCTCCTCCTTTCAATCTCTATCTCTCTACTAACTCCTATATCTATTGGATGGCAATACAAAGATTTATACAAGAGGGGTTCGATGAGCTTTCCTCCAAGCTAAGCTAGTGTTGTCTAATCACCATTCAAAACGCCTAACTAATGAGGCAGATTACAATGATGGAAATCTGATCCGAATCGAATGTAGATCCCTCCTATCGTCAGCCACTTAATGGCGACCTCATCTACAACTTGTGAAAAAGGCGCAACTTGGTTCTACTAGCCTGACAACATTAATTGCCTTAATCACGATTTAGATTTCAAAGGAAAAATGAGAGGCAACGCCTCTCCCTTCCTTGAATGCGCACCAATCGTGCTAATCAGTTGGTGCGCGCTGAGGTGGAGCGATGCTCCTGCATCATACTCCACGACTACAAAAATTCATGAGCTCCTGCTCATGAGCTTCCCAGCTCTGTCGAAATCCTCCTGGAGTTGTCCTTCTGCTCCTTTGCTTCGTTGTTGATGTTGCTTCTGCATCTTCCCTGTTTCTCGTGCAGGTTCTCCTCTTTCCAGCTTCTCTTTGCTGATTGTTTCCTCTGCCGACCTCAACATCAACTCCCTTATCTCCTGTATCACTTCTTCTAGATACTTCATCGACTGGTTCTCCTTGTTCAGTCTGCTCGGCTGCAACTCTTCATGTTTTTCTATGGGTAGATCATCATGATCTCCCACATTGACTGGCCACTCTGTTGCAAACTCCAATTCTGCAGTCTCGTTACTGAACTATTATTCAGCTACCTCTTCTGACAGACTAACTCCCATCAGTTCTTCGATTGGTCCCATTCCAACTTACTCCAGTTGTAACTCGTGCTGGAATATCTCTCCTGGCATGGCTATCTCATGGCATCCATCTTCTGGTTTTGGACTGCTCAACCAATCCTCCAACATTTTCAACTCCATCTCCCACTGAGTGGGTGACTCAACTGGGTGTTCCTCTTCTGTTGGGGCAGAATTCAGTACCTGCTCCTTCTCCTCCATGACAGTCTCAGCTCGATGTAATTCTGTTGCATCTGCAACACCTATGCTAGCCTACCCTCGGCTTCTTGGCAGGAATATCTCGACTCCCCCAATGACCAAAATGCTCCTCTGATCCTTCTCCTTTATGACAGAAGCTTTCAGATTCTCATCATCTTCATTCATGCGTCTCGCAGTTCCGCATGCATCCTCATATGGATGAGGTCTTTCTTCCACCTCCTCTCCATCTGTCAACACCCCTTACTGATGTGAAATCTCAACTAAGCTCATCTCTCCTCCCTTGCACACTTGGAAATTTGGGATGCCTCCTTTGCCCTCTTGGTAGTTTACAAGATCAACTGATCCCTTCTCATTGTCCACGTGGAAACCTACGAGACCTCTTCCAGATATCTTTCCCTCGCCATTGAGGTTTTTGATATATCTCAACCACCTTTCTAACACTTGGTGTTGCCTCCTAGCTAAAAACTTTCGAACATGCCACTTAGTTGTCCTTTTCAAAGGCCACTCATATGTCCAACGTACCTTTTCCTCCTGTTGCATTTTAAATGTTAGCTTCTCCATCTCTACTCGGATTTCACTAAGCTTATTGTCCATCTCTGCTTTGCTTCTCTATGGGAATTCTTCTCCTCAACCACACTTATGATCTCCAATAGACATCTTTCTTCTCTTGCACCCTACCTGGTTGTTTACCATCTTTTGAGCACCTTGCAATAGTTCCTAAAGAGCATTGCACTATGTCTCCCTTCACCTACTGTCTATAGGTGAATTCAAGCTCTGATACCACTTTGGCGCAGACCCTCCCCCTCTAGGGTTGCACGACCTCCCAGTCTAGGATCGTTCGAACACCTGAGTTGAATTGACTCTTCATCTCCCTGCTGGAACCCAATATACTTTATCACAAGTGCTTCTTTCTCCAAAGTGTGGGTCCCACCGGCTCCGCGACTCTCTTCTTGTCCCTTTGAAGAAAATTGGCGGAGGAACTAGCTTTCCATGCCAGGCCCTTTCTACTGTATGACCTTAGCCTATGTCCTGGGGCTATGCCACAAAATCACTTCAAGCTTCGGGCTTCAGTGTGTTCCACAACAACCACCTCCTGCGTTCCCGAACCCTGAATCGGTGACCTTAAATGGTGCAAGGATCAACGGTCCTCGTCCCTCCTTCAGATCAACGATTGCGATCTATTTGGACTCCGACCTTCGAGAGTCTCTGGCTGTCCCCCTCGGATATCTCTCGGAGTACTACTCCTCTGAAATGTATGGATCACTTCCATGTGTCTCGTCCAGATCCAACGATCTAGATTCAAACCACTCTTCACGACTTCGTAAATATTTCAGCTTGCTCTTAGCAAACCTCCCGGAGCTCCAACTCTCGGATCTCCTGATCTTTCACCACCTGTATCCTCCCAACGATGGACGATTTTTCCTTCCTGCGGGACTTCGACAATTCCTTCCTCCTTGCTGACACTTAGCACTTTTTTCTACCCAAGACTTAGACATTTCTCAGCCTTCTTCTACTCTCCTTGCAGAGTTTTGAGCTAGTTCTTCTGATATTTTTCTCAGCTTGAAACCTTCAAGGTTTTCAGTTCGCATGTGTCCTTCTGCAGACTTTCTAGTGCCCTCCTGGCAACTTAATTCCCTTCCTCCTAATCTTGTAAGATGAACTTACTTTATCCTTGGTGCACTCCTTGCACTTGCTTCAGCCTTCTGACAGTTTCCCCCTAAGCCCTTCCAGAAGTATTAAGGCATATCCTTTCCTCAGATGATGCACACTTGCAAAGCTTTCCATCCTTAGAGTGTTCAGAAACCCTAGGGTTCTCTCAATGTCTCCAACACTCTAGAATGTGTTACTCATGTGCACACTCACACTAGCTCAATGCCCTCCTGGGAGAGTCTTACAGAGTGTTCAGTAACTCTACGTTGCACTTTCTCCCACACAACCTTTCTCTCCAAGGTATTCAACAACCTTGAAATTCCCCTTCGAGTCTGTGAATTATCCTGGTGTGTCGTCCTGGCAGCTTCTCTTCTAACTTGAATGAGTTCAGACATGCACTCCTTGAGTTGGCTTACAGAGCCTCAACTCTCTATCGTGCACTCCTTTCACTTAGCCTAGAGAACCATAACTAATTCAACACACTCACAGATAGAAGATTATAATTATATCTCTGCAGATGATTTATAACATACATCTACAACACAAATGCATACGAATGACATTCACAACTAAACATCCATTATACAGGAATTGACAACCAGGAAATTTTGTTACTTTCTATTAATGGTGGAATGTCCATTACAATATGTGAGTTTGAACTATGACTCGGTCTCATCTCTCAACTCTCCTCCTTCTGATCTCTATCTCTCTACTAACTCCTATATCTATTGGATGACAATACAAAGATTTATACAAGAGGGGATCGATGAGATTTCCTCCAAGCTAAGCTAGTGGTGTCTAATCACCATTCAAAACGCCTGACTAATGAGACAAATTGCAATGACGAAAATCTGATCCAAATCGGATGCATCTCCCTCCTACCGTCAGCCACTTAATGGTGACCTCATCTAAAGCTTGTGTGAAAGGTGCAACTTGGCTCTACCAGCCGGACAACATTAATTTCCTTAATCACAATTTAGATTTCGAAGGCAAAATAAGAGGCAACGCCTCTCCCTTCCCTGAATGGGAACCAATCATTCTAATCAGCTAGCACATGCTGAGGTGGAGCGATGCTCCTGCATCACCTTTTCACCTCTAGTTGACCTCGCCCTTTTAGATGTGTTGGACGTCGTAACACTTTCCCCCCTCCCTCCAAAAATTCCCTCACTTGAGGATGATAGGTCTGATAGGTACATGTTTGATTGTACGTACACTCCATCAAATGAGAAAATGTATTTAGTGACGATATGATTGAAATGGAAATGGCAATTGTAAGAACAAAGCACCAGACATCTTTTTTATTTCTTTGACTGAATGTAATGAATGGCCAAATGGGTGATTATCAATTGTTGGGTTTGAACATTTGATGTAGAATATAGTTTTCCTACAACGTTGTTGGGCATTGGCCTTGGCACCACAACCAATTAAACCGAGAAGTGAAACTAGATTTTCACAAAGCCATTTCTTGATGGTAATGAATTCACATTGGAGAAGATTGATTTCGGGTCAAGAGTAATTGCAGATATTTTCACATTTCTTATTTTGCAATGAAGATTTGTCTTGGTAAAACAAATGAGCTGACATGGGTTGTAGTATTTCAGATAGAAAATATTATATAGAACATAAATATTTTAGCATATAAATGGCAGAGCAACAATGATATAACCAGAACAAGACCAGAATAATACCAAAATAACACCAGAAAGAGCACCTTGATTAATGATAGCAATGTTCACTTTCCTTTTTGAGGGGGGAAACTCCAGCAGATCAAAGTTCCATTACAATAATCTCCAAGACAATATTTCCCATACCCTCTACTCCTATTTAAATTAAATATATCTATCCAAAAGAACAATCTAAAGGAAGATCCTTCTAGAAGCGGAAGCTTCTATTAGGTATTTTTACATTTGACTTATTCTTCCTTATTTATAGGCCTTATTAATATTGGCCTTTATTACATGGAATTATATTATTCTACCCATATGAGGGGTTAGGGAGGTTAGGTCCCTAACATGCCATCCCCCTAGAATAACAACCATGTCCTTATTATCCCCTATCCTAGGGATAACTAAGGAGATCATCCCTTGAGGCCTATAGGTCCTAGCCATGGAGTGTTGAGAGTCGAATGACTTGAGCATGGCCTCGGAGGGCCCCTCTTTTGTTCAGTGCAGCCCAATTATCAGCAGTAAAAGTATCCATCCCACCATCATGGTCTTGAAGTTGGAGTAAGTATTGCTCCATGAGGTAATGAGTCTAGGTATCACAGTATGTGTCACTCTGATTATTGAAGCACTTGAATATGTTGCATTGAATCCTCCTTCATTTCATAATGTTTGGTTGGAAACTATTATCTTTAACTTTTCATACCTGGGAGGGTGACATGATGCCCTAGTAAGTTAGTCTCCCTTTAGGATGGGTTGCCACTAGGTGGGTCTATCAAAGTTCATCGTCCATTCCCTCCATGCTTACCACTTTCCATCCTTATTCCTCTCATTTTCCCCTTACCTTTGTTCGGGTATTGGGATTTTCCACACTAGTAAGGGATGTACCTTGCCTTGTGGGAAGAAGGGGATAAAGGCCTAGAGGGTAAGAGTTAAAATCCAAAATGAAACCTTTGAGATGCTTCACCCAGGGATTCCCGAGAAAGTAGTAAAAATCTTCTTCGTAAGAAAAGGGAACCCATAAGATAAATAAACACTCAAGGTATTAGTTGGTGGATGGTAAGTCTCATCATGAGTCAGCCTATTATGACCATGGACATGTAGTGGTATGACACTACCATCTATCTGGTCACCAAACCAGGGTAGTGGCTCTTGGTGACATGGCTAAGAGAAAGGGGGTCTCATCACAAGCCAACCTTCCCATCTCTGTTAAATGCTTGTGGGTAGTGTTGTCACCTATGGTCACCAAGTCAGGATAGTGTCCCTCATCTCTTCCCTTGAAGCATAAAAGAAAAAGATAAAAATCAATAAAACTAAGAATAAAAGGCATTGAATGGGCTAGGAAAGAATGCATCTATGACAAGGTGCAGCTCATCCTCTACAAATGAACCCATAGGAAAGATCTACATTTCCCTGTTATCACTGCACCCCATGCCCAAAACATTCCCCCCATACCACCTCACACACACTTACATGACCTATATTTTCTCACACCTGGGAAACACCCCAAACTTAAGGAGGATTAGCCCAACAGGACACCTTGAGACCTTGTCCAAACCTGAATTGTTAAACTACATAACATCTTTGAGCATTGGTCTGGGTAAAGGGGGATTTGATGCACCTGTTTGGGTAATTTGATTATTAAATTTGATTGACATTGATATGATCCATGTGACTTATGAACCTTTGGAGGGTGTACTTATTATTGCTGGAGGACTTTGCCCCGTGGATAGGTACATATGGGGGAATGATTATCTCGTACCTCCATGGGATTGAAATCCCACAGATGGATGTTGTGACCCCAACACGGAGCAGAGAGACATCAGAGACTTGCACAAGGAAGAAAGAAGGGAGTTGCACTGGAGACACCCCAGAAGACCTAGACCCAGGGGGATTTTGCCTTTCCACCTAGATGTTGACCTTTGGGAGCCCATGAGATCACCTTTGTGACCCGAGACATCATCCAGAGTCAGGGTTCGCACCTTGAGGTCAGTTGTGAGATGATTGGCACATGTGGGCATCATCTAGGGCCTTTGGAGGCCAAACATCCTACTTTTGGAGCCCAACGTTTCACCCTAGCGGCTCAACGTCACCCTAGAAGGGCATGATGTCACCCTTGGAGATGATTTTAGGGGTTAGTTCCTTTCATTTATGTAAAAACTGGTTTTTTAATTTAATTTGGCCAGGTCGACCTTTTTATGACCTAAAATTAATTAAAGGTCATTGATATTGTATAAATAGAGAGAAAGTGCTCTCATTTTTTCATCATCACTCATCACCCAAGTAGTGTGGTCTGAAATTTGTGCCCTTTTTGGGAGTTATTGGCTGAAATTGGGAGACGCACTTGTCTTGGAGGCTAAAATTTGCAACTTGGATCATTTCTTGGTGAATTTACTTAGCAATCTAGGGTTTTATTTCTTGATTATTCTTGGTGAATTAAGTAAATATGCAATTCTTCATTTTATTGTGAATGTTATGGTATATTTGCTTATTCATGTTAAATATTATGAAATTGCTTGCTTGACAAACCCTAGGAGTAAAGAACTTAAGTTACTACTTTGCTCTTCATTTGCTAGGCATTTACCAAGGATCAATACTCCTCTTTACTTTAATATTTTCTTGGGACTTTATGTCTTCAGAATAAGGGACTTTTCAGATGTCTGTCGTGGTAATCAAATAAATATAAAGATAGCAATAAAAAGGAAAAGAAATTGTTTTCTATTTTTGAGAAAGTTCCTGAGAAAGGACCATGAACACTGCACTTTCACACATTTAAAAAAAATAAGCCAAATTTCCTCACATCCATCATAGTTTAAACTAAATATTTCTGATCACATAAAAATAAAAAGAAGATGATCCGCATGCATAAGAGAACTTTAACATAGTGGAAACATGGGCAGCTCAAATAAAGATAATGATAGATCAATCTCAAATACTTTATACTCAAAACTCAAAGTTACAAAGCACAGTAAAAAATGATCCCGAAATAGCTCTCTTGAAATTTCTAAAAAATATATAGCCTGTTACATATTCTTTGAAATTTAAAATGTGTTTGTCTTAAAGACTGGGATTGGGGCTCCCGCGGACCATAAATCAAATATACACAAGAATTAATCTTGTAGAAGGAATATGATGGGTGTTAAAAGAACAGTAAGACCAGGAAAGAAGAAAAGAGAATTTATTAGACTTCCCTTAGACCTTTCTATTCAAAGAAGCAGAGTAGTTGAATGAAGGAACTGATAAAGAAAGAAATATGTGATCATCATAAACTTACTATGATGGTCTCTCATATCTTCACTTGCTTGTTGGTGTCCTTTTATTGTCTTCATTAACGGTTATAAGAACCGTCTCAACTGTTTCTTACCCCTCGTTGGTCAATTTGTTGATTTCTTTATTGAACCATTCTTCAATATAACTTTTCATTGGTGCCACGTTTATCTCATGCCATATTTTGATGTTGAATAGCTCTCCCTCCAAGTCTCTCAAATCAAGGGAAATACCATGTAATGCTTCCTCAATGTCCTGATTTTTCGCGAAATAGTCCACTAGCCAATTGTCTATGCCGTCTTCATTATATTCAAGTATACCATAAAAAATTTCAACTGATAACCCTTTAAAAATATCAACTTTTTTGTCAATTTGTTGCTTTGTTAGGAACAATGAGTTGAGCATTAATTTGGGGTCTTGTACTTCATTAGTACTTCCGGCTAAGTCTATCTCTGTGAGCCTCTTGAATTATTCTTCCCTCTTTGATATAGCTTGGTTGCATGCTTGAACAATACTATTCAAATTTTTAATCTTTTCTTTCCAACACGTGTTCAACTGTTTATCCGACTTGGGGAGGGCAGATCCTCCTCTATTCTCCTTAGTTCTATCATGTTAAAAAATTATTTCCAAAAGGTAGTACAACATTAAGGTAAAAACCTTCTTCATTTTTTAGGTCAGCTTGCAAATACTTATGGAAGGCATGCGCCCTCGAGCCAAAAGAAACAATGTTTTTGGAAACTTCTCATGCCTCTCTGATCAATGCCATTCTTTTCTTAATATTTATTTCCCCATAGCTCTTGGATGATGTAAGTAGGTTTGAAGATCCTTTTAATTTAACAACGGGTGTGGTGGGTCTGACTATTGATAAAGGACTAGAAAGAAGTGGAAGAGGCATTAAAGTGTCTTCTAGTTCTTTGATCCTTTCTTTCAACTTCATGTTTTATTCTTTTATACCACCAATGGAGTCATCCAGAGCATCTCTGGTGGATTTGTGAATTTTATGAATCTGGGAAGGCCGCATATCTCTTAGGTCAACCTCTAAACAATATTTTCTTTTCTTATTCTTCATATCACCTTTTTCAATAATCAATTTCTTGGATTCCCCATCAAAGACAACGCTCTAGAAAGCAAATGACTCTTCTTCATTGAAGGTCTCATTATCAATGATCTCTAATGATGAATTTTGGTGGGCCATGTTCCCTAGTTGATCCATTGTGGGAAACATTTTCTCGATATCTTCCTAGAGCTCCATGTCTTCAAGGGAGAAGTTGTTGATGTTACTTTCTATGTGGTGGTCTTCTTCCTCTTGCACAACATTTTTCTTCTTTTTTATCAGAGGAAGCTTGTGTGAGCTCTCAATTTTTCCTGGAGGGGGATTCTTTTCTCCTCTATCACCTGAACTATTGTTGGTAACTTTTCTAGTTGGGTGGGCCGTTGGAGCATTGCTCCGAGATGTTGTAGTTTTAGGAGTGATAACTATAGACTAGGCGCTCTTCTCACTAGGACACTTTCCTTTATGCTTGTAAAACTCATTAGTACTAAGTATTGTCTCCAAGTCACCAACATTGTGAGAAGGAGCGCCCAAGTTGTTATCTTCCTCTTCACTTAGAATAGTATGAATAAATGAATTGTTGAATCCAACCACCAACATATGTTCTACGAAAATTTTGTTAGGGTCAAACCCCTTTATCGTTTCAGCACATTTCATATTCACATTTTGGAAGTGGTTAGCAAACTCATCAATTTTGTTTATATTTCTGAATACAAAGTCTCCAATTTTCCAAGGCAAGGGTATGAATTGATTTTTTTGTTTCTCATGGAAAAAGTGCAGCCATAAATTATACTTCCTTTCCACTTCCATAATAAACATTTTATCAAATACATGGTATGGAAGAAAAGAGGGATTTTCCTTGGAACTGAAAATCCTCATAACATTGTGATTTTCCATCTGCTCTAAAGTCCCCTTTTTATCCAAGAATTTATTTGCCTGGTTGGAAATCCTGGGGGTATCTTTACCAAACAATAGTCCTTTGAAAACTGAAACAAAATCATTGTACACTTCATAAAAATGCAAAGAATCCTTGTGTCTCCACAATGCTTGATACCATAAGGTAATTGGATCAAGTTCACAGTTCACCCTCTTATAGATATACAATTTTGGAAATTGACAGTAATATGCTATCGCAAACACCAAATAAGAAGCCATGAATAACTTATTGTCTCTTTTGTACTGTGACAATTGGGAGGATATTTCAATGGAAATCAGTTTTCCCCAATCGAAAATAGCTTGTTATTTAACTATAAAATAAAAAATATAAAGAATCATGTGGGAAATAGTGGCAGTACTTTCTTGTTCTGTCAGTCTGGTAAAAAACCAAGTGATTTCTCGAAAGGGGTTTTTGAATGAGTCGACCTTAATCCTATTAATGTCTTCTGGGACAGTTGCAGGATTCTCCAAGAACGCAGGCAAAGGGGTCTAATCCATTGTCATGTCTTTTCAGGAAATCCTTGCAATTCTCCTTTGAAGGTAAGTGTTGGCTCAGGGAGCTTCAACATCTTACAAAACACTTGTGGTGAAAGGGAGATAGGGGAATGGTCTTGAAGTTGAATAATCCACTGAATCGGTATGTATTTCTTAATGCACCATGCAACCAACTCTTTGCAATCGAATACTTCAGGGACACACCCTACATGAGCAATATTGGATGTTCGGATCACTTCTTTTTGAGAAGGAGGAGATGAATAGAAAGAATACACTCTCGACCACTGGAACTTCTGATCTTCATGCCCACAAATGTTCAAATTATCACCACAGAACTATTGTCGATTTGTCATTTCCATAAGTTGATGAGAGTGTTCTTTAAACTAGATAATAATTCGTAATGAATCATCTCAGAGAGATAACAATAATATAACCCTTGGTGAACCGCGCTTCAATGCAATTTAATGGAAAATATTCTCGATTCCTTCGCTTATTAATGATGATATTTACGGAACCTGCATGATCAATCATTAGCATTAAACCATAGTTAAATGTGTATTGGGAAAAACACGAAGATAGAGGGGGCAGACAAGAGCAATTTGAATTTGGGAATTTTTGTGAACCCGGGAACCCGTGAACTTGCAGTTGTGAATGATAGAAAATAAGCTAAGTGTTGCACAACGGTCGGTTGGACTTCGATATAAGAGAAATGAAATACTTAGGAGCTCGGTACCCGAAACAAGTCCGACGATCATAATGTAGATCACGAGTCTTTGGGTGCAAAATGAATATCACGGAACTTGGAATATGAAAGATTGAACCCGCGAACTCGCAGTTACAAAAAAAGGCTAAGTACATAATAACATGGTGGTCGGTCATACTCATGATATGGGAATATGGATGGAGGTGAAGATTCGTGAGTCCACCAACCCGCGAACCCAATGTTTTTGAGAAATGACTAAGTATAGTAACTAGAAAGGGAAAAGAGAAGGGAGAAAAGGAAAGGGAAATGAGGGTAAGTATAGAAGAGGGGAAAAAATGGAAAAAAAATAAGTTGGGAAAATAGAAAAGGGAGGGAAAACTCAGAAGTGGGAATTAATCTCAACGGGAGGTTAGGTCCCTAACATGGACCTACCATTTATGGATCCTTAATAATAACGAGTAAATAACTAAAGTTGTAGTATCCCATCATCTATGGGGCCTTGCTACTATAGGAATGATTCAACCCATGGATGGAAATTCCAATGGTAAATAGAGGTAGTGGGTAGCCAATTCTTATATCCCTATCGAACGTAATTCCCCTTCTTACCTTACTTAGCTATGTTTAACATAGGGTTTCCGATAAGGAAACCTTATGATATGGATGAAATAAAAAAGGGATGAGAAACATATATTTCATTATGGAAGAAAGGGATTGATAATAGAGGGGAACAATATTAACATCCAAAGATAATTTATTGGGAGACCATATATAAAGCTTTGGGCACTCTCTTTCAGAGCATTGAGCCTCAACAATAAAAAAAATTCCATCCATAGTGCAGGAAATAAAAATAATGCTCCTTTAAATTCTTCACATGAAGTTATGGAAGTGTTCTTGAGGGAAAATGTCCCCATAATTGAGGATTTTTATGTTGGACCTCTATGCAACAAGCCTAGATATCCATTCTATCCAAATGATGAGGTTATGAGGAACAAATGCTCATAGTACAATCATGAAAGCAAGATTGTGTGATATGGTTGAATATGGAAAATGGAAGTGTTTATCGAGATATAGATGTTACTATCGAGTCTTTCAAAGTAAAGGTTCAATGGTGGAAGTCATTTGGAACATCAAAGGTTAACAAAGAATTATATAAAAACTATTTCAGTAAAAAAAAAAATGGGTTCTTGGTTTGGAAGAAAATTATGTTCATTGATGTTAATACCATCATATGGGCATGGTCACCAAGGGTAGGATGGGCATGAGAGAAAATAAAAATGAATGAGAAGGGCATTGCAAAAGGCATAACAAGAACACATGAAGCATAATGTTGAGAGTGGGAGTGGTATTGACAAATGAGACTTTATTTGAGTGATGCTACATTAAATATTTATTATAAAATACAACTATAGAATACAAACACGATTGTTTCTTGTTTTTATTTTATTGCATCTCTTCAATCTTGTCACTCTTAGAACCCAATTTCACACTTTAGAAAGGTCGATATTGACACTTTCATAATTCAAATTCACGGTTTCTTAGTCTAGATTCTAACTTTTTAATCCAAATTTAATGAAATAGGAGTTACTTCCTCAAATTGTTATGGAAATATTGCATCAAAGCACATGCTACAACAAATAGAGAAATTGTTAATGGAAAAATGAGGCTCACCAAAATATCATTTCAAATCTTATCTCATGTACCTTAACCAACCATTTTTAATAGTGGTTAGAGGAAGCAAAAATTTTGAACCTATTTTATATTAGGGAGTATATAGGGGCACACACATGCATATACTTAACCTAAAAGGGTGGGGGTGAGAACCCAAAAGGGTGGGGGTGAGAATATGCATGAGAAAAACTATTGTTTAGATAGTTGTGATATAAATCCATGCAAATCAATATACAAATCTATGGGAAAATATGATGGTATTGAAAAATAATTCAATAATTTAATTTCATATTTTCACTCATTTCACCACTTATACAAACTATTTCCACATTTGGTGGCTTCCTTTCTGATTTATCTCTAATTTCAATTGCAACATTTTTAATATATAAAAAGCAATGGTATTCAATGGTCATCTTCGAGCTATATCATACAATGATATGTTCTTCACTATTGTTTTTGTAACTTTATCTTTAGTTTTTCAGATGGTGTTTTGTTAAGTACGATGTTGAATTGCATTGTATAAAGTTTATTTAATAAATTAGGTTTTTCAGATGGTGTTTTGTTAAGTCCGATGTTGAATTGCATTGTATAAAGTTTGATTTAATAAATTAAACAAAATATGTATTGGATTTCTATACTTTGGTAGGAATCTTTCTATTACATTATAATGTTTTTAACGAGGTATCAATACTTTCCTTCCTTTCTTCTCTGCAATGTAGGCTTGTTCAATCTAATACATGTATTTTAATATGGTGCCTAGATGCATGGAATATGTTTATTTTATTTTAACTTATGAGATGCATGGCGAAAGGCGCTCATATTATATGGTTTTGATAGTATGGGTAGAGATCCCCACAAATCCCTTTTTGAATACAATAAAGTAAGATAAGTGGGGGCGCCACATCTAATAGGGAATATAATATTCGGTTATCCACTACCTCTAACCACCATTGGAATTTACATCCATGGGTGGACTCATCCATAATGTAGTAAGGCCCCATAAACAATGCCATACTACATCTTTGGGTATTTACCAATTATTATTACATTGCTCGGGACAAGTATTAGTTACCTGTGACTACAGAAGAAGTGATTATTTGAATTTATTACTTAAAAAAAAATGAGATGATAAGGCATCCCACCCGTCTTATCCAATGAGAATGTGGATTTGACGAAAGAGAAAGGGGAATAGAGAAAAGTCACGACATCATAGATTCCCATAATTAAATAGATCCCCATAAAACTTGTCTTGAACGTAGCAAAGTAAGGTAAGTAGGGATGCCGCATTCAATAGGGATATACGAATCAACTATCCACTGCCTCAATCAATCATTGGAATTTGCTTCCATGTATTGACTTAGCAATATTGTAGCGAGAAACCATAGACTATGAGATACACTTATTATTACACTGCCTAGGACAAGTACCAGTCACCTGCAATCACCTAAGAAGTGTGTTTGAGTTTATTATAAAAAAAACAAGAAGATAAGGCATCCCACCCTCTTAGCTGATGGTGGTGTGGCTCTAAATAAAGAGAAAGAGGAATAGATAAAAGCCATGATACCACAAATTCCTAGAATTAAATAGATCTCTTGGAAACCCTCTGTTGAACATAGTGAAGTAAGGTAAGAAAGAACTAGCACTATGACTTAAGCACATTTTACCTTTAATTGTTCACACTAAATAGACAATATGTATAAGAGGAAAATACATTTTGTACAATGTCAATCACAATCTAGGAAACTCCTTGTTTATTAGGACAAAATCAATTAATCAAGTGTTTTCAATATATTGGAGGCACTAGGCTTTGGGCCTTATTTTATGCTAGTAATTAGATAAGGAATATTGATGCAATTTCTAGTCAAATCCTCTGTTTTACTCTTCTAACTTTATTTAGCCAACCAAAAAAGCATCGATCTTGATTTAATCGATCATCTTCCTTCCTTCAAATCTATTATTCCTTCATCAAATTTATAAATTTACGAATTTAGAATATTTGTCATGAGTAAGGGGTTAAACTCACCATTCTCGCTTAGGTTTCATCCGCAACACTCTAGCGAATCCTCCATTCCCTCTCGCGTGCAAACTCGAAGCAGATCTCTTCCTCGTGCATTGGTCTCACAGATCCTCCATGCCCTATGTGCAAAAACGTTGTAAATCTCCCCCTCAAGTTGTGGTCTCGCAGATCCTATGTGCCCTCAATGAAAAATCATTATGCATCTCCTCACGCAAGGTTTTGGTCAGCCTCTGTTTCAAAAATAAGGGTCTAGTTGGGGATTGGGTTTTACTTTTGCATGTGTGAGATGGGAATTGTGTAACATATATTATATGTTACATATAATATATGTTACATATAATAATATATGTAACATATAATATATGTTTAACATATATTATTTATGTAATATATAATATATATTATATATTACATATATAATATATGTTACATATATTATATTTGTAATAGATAATATATATTATATATATAATATATAATATATTCCATATTATTAACATATATGATGATGACAACGACTACATAGTAATGATCCATGACAATGTCGATGATGATCATGAAGACAATGGCGATGATAATGATGATGATGGTTTGATGATGATGTCGATGGTRATGATGATGATGATTTATGGTGATAATGATGATGGTGATGATGATGATTTATGGCGATGATGATGATGGTGATGATGATGATTTATGGCGATGATGATGATGATGATGATGATGATGATGATGATGATGATGATGATGATGATGATGATGRTSATGATGACAATGATGATGATGGTGATGATGACAATGATGATGATGGTGATGATGATGATAATGGCGATGATGGAAATCGTAATGATTACAATGGCGATGATGATGACGGTGATGATGACGATGACAATGTCGATGATGATGACGAAGAAAATGACGACGACAACGATGATGATGATGATGATGATGACCATGGCGATGATGATGATGATGATGATGATGATGATGATGACGACGACGAAGACTGCGATGATGATGATGATGATGATTATGATGATATTTATGATGATGATGATGACGACTGCAATGATGATGATGATGATGATGATGATGATGACAATGATAATGTTGGTTATGGTGATGAAAATGACACCATTAAATTGAGAGGACATGGGTAAATTGAGCCTCCTCCAATTTGGATATGGGTGGGATAGAGGCCCCATATATTATCTCAATATGTGTGCCCTTGTAAAAGATATCAAACTACCACATCACGAAGTGCACCTCCCTAGCACTAATCCCAGGGTAGCATGCACCCACTAAGTTCTCCAAATGTAAATCAATAAAAATAAAGTGAAGAGGATAGGGGACCACAATCCCTCAACATCACATGAAGTGCTCCATTAGGGGAAAACACTTTCAGAGCAACCAAAAGCTAACACTCCCTCTTTGAGAGGAAAGTGTTTTCTCTAACACCAGTTTTGTCCCTTTCTACCTCAATTGTACTTGTAACCTACAAATCCAAGTCCAGGGCAATCTTGGAATCAATCATTAATCCCACACAAGGTTCTAGAAATTCCTCCTAAACATCACTCTCCCCCATCATGGCATCACTCCACACATGTTCCACAAAACTGGAATGCTCACCAATGTAAATACCATAACCCTCTATTGGCCTATATGTGTCACATTGTTTGGTTCACCTTGAAACTCACTTGGATATTCATTAAGCACAATAGGGAGAACATGACTAGTTTCAAGAATCTTACTTTCCAAAACTTCATCACCAAAGGGAAACTCATTGCTTAGTTGAAACCACTCTTCTTCATGGCCAAAGGAGGCAATAGGGTTAGTTTCACTCACAACCTTTGTGTGAGTCACATGCAAATCAACATTACACAAATGCGATTATAGAGAATTGCACAAATCCAATTCAAACATATAAGATAAATAGGTTGAAAGTGAATTTGGAGGTTGCATCTACTGATTGTTTTTAAAGGTGATGAGGTTTCGCTTTTGAAAGGTGTTATATTGAGGAAAACGATGATTGGAGAAGTCAATGGTTTGGTCAAACATATAAGTGGGCTCACAATAATTTTCCTCACATCGAAACTAATCGATTCTAGCCTCATATTCTCTCCCCTATTCAAGAGTGGAAAAGACATCAAAGTCATCCCTTAAAGGTCCCTCGCTAGCTGAAAGTTTACCTAGGTCATTTCCTTCTAAGAGCCTTCAAGAATGAGTTTTGAAAGGTATTATTTGCTTAAGGAGACACACTTATTGAGATAATATATGGGGCCTCCCATTGATCAACCACTCCTATAATTTTTCATATATTCTCACACCTTTCATGTCTAAGACTATGAAATTTTATCCAATGGACTTCCCCATATATTTATTATATATTAGATTAGTGTTTATTTTCATGGTGATTATTTGATTTTAATTTTATAGTTATTAATACATTTGTTGTTGTTTGTTCTTGTTCATCGCAACATAATCTCAATCTTGAAATCATAAGAAGCCATACTGGTCTCATATAGCCCAATGAAGACAAAGACATGTGTTAGGGTGTTCCCAATAAACATTTGTTTTTGTTTTAATTTGAATGACATCCTAGGGATATATGTGATTATAATGGTAGATCAATTAAGTTTTACCAGCAAATTAGAAAAGGAAATTGAGGCAACTCGCTATGGTTAATTAATCAACAATTCCTTTATTGAGATATAAGAAGCCATAATGCTAGAAATGGAAATGGAAGAAGGAATATAACTCACTTGGAACTTGTTGTTGTAGATGATGAATCTCTTTGCACTAAAGTGTAGAGTTGTGATAGTCCTCTAATAGTGATTCATGTCCAAAATGACTTGCACACTAAATATAACCAATAAACATTAGATATGCAATAATGAAATATGCATAAAAAATATACCTAGCATCCTCACGGGGGATGATGCCTCTCTTACCCTAGATATGTTGGAACCTCCCTTAAGGTGTTAGGGTTGAAACATACAAGGAATTAGTGGACGACATGAGTGGAAAATATTGTTGATTATGGTGGTGACGAAATTGATGAGGACAATGATCATGAAAATGACGACGATGATGATCGTGATGACAATGGAAATGACGATGATCATGATGACAATGCCAATGACGACGAAGAAGAAGATGATGATGACTACGACAATCATAATGACGACAATGATGATGACCATGACAATGACGATGATGACGACGACAATGATGATGACGATGATGACGACGACGACGATGATGACTATGATGATGATCATGATGACAATGATCATGATGACGACGATGATGATAATGATGATGATGATGACAATGATGACAACAATGACGACGATGATGATGACGAGGATGTCGATGACGATGACGATGATGATGATGATTATGAGGATGACGATGACGACGATGACGATGAATATGATGATGATGACCATGACCATGACGATGACGATTATGATGATGATCATCTGGATTATATGACGATGTTGATGACAACGATGATGACGACGACGATGACGACAATGATGACGATGATGATGACAACAAGGACACCGATGATAATGATAACGATGACGACGATGGTGATGATGATGATGACGACGATGACGATGATGATGATGGCGATGATGATGACGACGACGTTGATGATGATGATGATGACGATGATGATGAACATGATGATGAAAATGACGATGATGATGACGACGACGACTGTGAAAAGATATAACGATCACATAACTCCAACATTTCATCATTTATTCAATTTCATTGAGCATCTAGGTCATCATCCAAGTCTACATTTGAATCATCTTGTTCAGAATCAACATTGAAAGGATTAGCCATATAAACATCATCATCATCAAAGTCATTTTTGATAATATCATCATCAATATGATCATCAAGAACATTGTCATCTACATCTAGCTCAACTTCTTCAACTTCTTCATCTGACAATACATCTACCTCATGCTCCTCTTCATCTTCTTCTTCTCCAATATCATCTTCTTCTGGTACATTATACTTTATAGGCCTTCCTCTTGGATCATATCTAACAATGTACGACCAACCTACTTTACCTGGAACCTATGAATAAAATACTTTCTCACATTGGCTTGGAAGAGCATACGTTTTTATAACCGGCTCAAACGTCCTTGTATTAACCATGGTAAATCCATTGGCATGTTCAATAACAGTTCTTTCGGGATCATGTTCATTCATCCGTAACCTATACCATTTGACCTCAAACATAACTAACTTGAAGGAATTAAAGTCACACTCGATTATATCATTCAAATACCCATTGTATCTATTTTCAAATATTCTTGGATGCATGTCACTTCTAGAGAAACATTAGTGACCTGAAAAACTGCAGTTATCCCATAATCAAATGTTTTCTTCTTATCATCCAACTTTTTGATGCGAAATTTACAACCATTGCACCACACAACCTTGTGGTGTTTCAACTGTGATATGCCCCACATATAAAAAATGCATATTTGTTAATGCATAAACATGATATTTAGACTTAGTTAAACTTTATAAAAGAAACAAAAATATAATGGAAAATAACTTAAACGTGATGTGGGTGAATAATATGATTGCATGTTTATCTTTTACACCATATGCTAAATCAATTTCCCTCTGAGTAAGATTGGTGTCTTGATAATGATGAGCTTCTTTAAGCAAAGTAGACACCCCTTCCCATGATAACCTACCATTACATTGTATATTACATCGATCTATCCATACTTTCATCTAATCAAGATTGTCCGTGATGTATAAATGTATTGCATCCCACTCTTGACTGACTGTATGAAAAAAGAATAAAAATTAGTAATTAGAGTAAATATTAAATAATAATTGATCATGGAATCTAAATAAAACTTAAATAAGTAAAATATAGAAACAAATCTATATTAATGAAAACTATTATAGATCTCTACCATCTAATTACCTTTCACTTTCCTCATTCTACCTTTCCTGATCAAGACCTCCCCTTCAAATTTGTTAATGGAAATGAGATCCCAAATATAAGGCACCTTCATAAATTTTGTTTCTAATTTAGGAAGATACTGACTAATATACACCAAGGATTGATATACCATATAACCCTCCACTATAGATCCCTCAGGACATGCTCTCTGTCTAACGAAGGCCTTCAATGACTTCAAGGGCCTCTCCACCATCCACATTGACCTTGTGTGTACAGGTCCACACATTTCAATCTCCTCAACTTGGTGTATGAGGTAGTGTTCTCATGCATTGAAAAATGTTGGAGGTAGATACTTTTTCATTTTGCACATTAGCCAAGGAATTTCTCTCCTCCAATATTTTATATCATCTTTATGGATTTCTTTAGATGACAACCACCTACACATGATATAACAAATCAGATCATAGGTTTCAACAACAATGTCACATATACATTGAAAGTATAAAAACAGATGTATACAAGTTGAGCAACAACAATTTTGCATATAAATCATTAATACTTACCTCATGTATTTTCCAATATCATATACAAATTGTTTTACATTGTTGTCAAAGATGTCAGGTAGAGATAGAGGTAGAACATACTGTAACAACAAAGGGATCATTAATTTTTAGGAAAAGAAAGCCATATTATACTACTAAAATTTGTATATTTACCAATATACAAATATACGTCCAAAATAATTACCTTAATGAAGGTATGTCAATCATAAGTTTTCACCCCACCAAATTCACCTTTCTTCATTAAGATATTCTTTATGTTTGAAGCAAATCTCATGGGAAATTTAATTTTCTGAATGACCTCTTTTACAACATTGCTTTCCTGCTCTATAAATAACCATGGAAGACTATTTCAGTGTACTCCATTGATATTTGAATAAATCACATTTTGCAGTGCATGATTGGCTTCCCGAATGTCAGTACAAGTTTTTACAAGTTTTTTTTTTTCATTCCTTCCATCTACAATTCCCCACAATGTTTCTATTACATTCTTCCCGATATGCATTGTATAAAAAAAATGAGTTATTTTTAGGTTCTCATAGTAGGGAAACCTATCGAATTGTATAGGGTAACTTTTCATTTCTCATGGAAGCCCATTAATTCCTTGACAACATTTATGGAAATTAATTAATGAGATTACAACAATAATTGTTAGATACAATAAACAAAATTCGATATAAATCAAAATAGTAAACATTAACATATATACATACACATAGACTAAATGCTTATCGTGATGGTTTAATCTATTATATTCCAACTTCCATAGGTGAGGTGTCATTCTTCATGGTTTTATTCCAGTCTCTTCTTTCGAATTGAAAAGATGTTTTTATGTAGTTCAATACCTATGGTTCTTAGGGAGGAAGTGCCTATACTCATCAAATACATCCTTTCTTATACTTCTTGAATGACATGATTCCATCCTAGGAACACAAACTAGACATGCACATTTACCCTTTGTTTGAAGACTTACAAGATTATATGGATTAATGTCAGTATTATGTATATAACGAGGAATTGATATTTAAGAAGCATGCATCATATTTTCATAAAATTATATACTATTAAATTCCATCAATATGTTGCATACCACAAAAATGTGTTAGCCCTAGGGCATCATGAATTGTCCATGTATGTATTCCATGAATTGAAATTGCCTTTGCCCTATTGGTCTAGATATGTCATACATAGTGATGTCATCCCATAACTTTACTAGCTCGTCGAAAAGAGGCTCAATATATACATTCATATCTTTGACTTGGTAATTACCTAATTGGTTGAAAGTACACATAATTACTACCTTGTGTGTGTGTGTGTGTCTATATATATATATATAAGTAATTATGTAACAAATAAGAAAAATGAAATACAACGTTCAAAACAATTTTGTAAACAAATACTTGGAACAATCATTGCCAACATTGTGTGCTCCCTCTTTATGGACATCTAAGGAGGAAGGTTATTATTTATAAAAAAAATAGGACACATTGAGTAAATAGACCCGAGCTCACCAAATGGATTGACATCGCCAACTCCCAATTAAAGCATAACATTATGAGGTTCTTCTTTAAAAAACGACCATCTTTCTTCGATGCTCCTAAATGAAGAACCATCCACAGGCATTCGGAGAACACCATCTTCACTTATGTGTCATGCATGATAATCCATAAATCTTGCAATGCTTTGGCACCTAAGCAATTGTTGCAAATGTGGAATTATCGGAATATGATGAAGAACCTTGTGAGGCACCTTTTTTGTTACTTGTTCGGTTTGATATCTACTGATTTCACATTGCAAGCATTTATTTTCTGATGCGTATTGTCTATAATATATAATATTATCATTCGGACATGCATCAATAGCATGACACTCCATTCTAATATCTTTCGTAATGGCACACATCTCTTTGTATGTGCGAGGTAAATTATTTGACGGTGGTAAGAAAAATTCACTTAACAATCTACATCATAAAAACAAACTAGTTAATGTAAATAATATTAATAAAAAATATTGCATCCTTAATTTACACATTAATTGACACTACAAATAGAGAAAAATAAAGTCAACCTTTACATATAATATGTGACAAATTATATTGTGTACCTTAGGATATGTGTGAGACAAGTGTTTGAAAAAACATTCAATACCTTCAAGTTCACCAACAACATTATAGCAAAGAGAATATTTGTTCTTGAGCCTTCATAAAGGGGTTGTTCTGCCTTCTCAAGTAGATGTACGTCATTGTTTTCCTCATCGATAGGATAAAAGATGTCATGGATCAATCTATTTATCCCATCATCTGGCTCAACAATATTATTGGTTTCAACTTCTTCCATAGGATTGACATGATCTTCAATATTCATATTGTCTTCCACATCTTGTACAATAGTATTTCTACTACTACTTGGCAAATATTTATCCGACGACAAACACCTAGGAGGATTTATCTTTACAATTACAAACAATCAATAACATTAGTGTATATAAAAAAACTTAAAACAATTTTCTTTTTTCAAATAGAATCAATACAAAGACATATATAATGAATAACTTACCATGGGATGAAATGTACGCCCCCCTTCACAATGGCCATATGTAAAACAATGTTTTCATCTATTTTCCTTACAACTCTTCTTCTTTTCAAGCCCCTACATGCATAGCAAGGGAAATAACATTTCCCATCAATACCAACCAGTGCCTCCCATGCATCCCTTAACCTAACAATCGTCCTTTCACTCTCTTCAGGTGTTGACATTGGGATTTCCTATATTAATTACAACAAAATACACTGAAGCAATATAAGTACATTAATATATGAATTATATATTCTAATTATGGTACAAATATCAATTTTCATCATAGATTTATTAAAGGTTTATAATAGTAATCAACAAATCAAAACCATACATTTTTTTCACATAAGTTCCAAAGCTTCACTATAAGCAAGTAATAAAATCAAACAATAAAAAAGAACTACACTAAGAAAAATTGTATAATAATTAAACGAAATTGAGTAGACATGTTCATACCTATATATTTCCTAGGAAATATTTTGTGTCCCCAAATGAAAGAGGGTCTAAGGGTTAGGAATCCAATCTCGGTATTTAAAAAAGAGACAAAGTAATATTAAAAATGTGTAACCTTCAAAGTACAAAATTAAAGTTACACAGATCAAGAATTGGATTTGAGGAAATTCACACATAGCAAATAGACTAATAAATCATGCAACGAACAATGAGAATAAAAAGATTTTATAACCATCGCACCTACAACAAAATTGTCGAAACCACTAACCTATGTTGATCTTCCGACAAACTCTGACTATGTCAAAGTTGACCAAATCAGTGAAGTCAGTGACTGTTAAACTGTTTTCAGACGGGTAGTTGGCATCCACTCTTTTTGTCGATAGATCGACAAACTTTCCCCTAGGTTCATTGCAAGATTGAAGAAGATAGATGTTCATCAGAAGTCTGACGTTATTGGGGCACCCAAAAAAAAAGATTAAAATTTTAATAATTTGCGACGATATGATTGAATTTATCCTTATCATCGATTTTTTTTGTCAAATTAAAACCTCATATGTAGTAGTGAATCCAACGTTGTAGAAAAATGAATATTTGAGTGTCTGTTCGTGTTGATCTGAGGCCAGACAAGCAATCCAAATATTGACTATGATAGAGTGTTGAAAACTTTGTGATTGTGGGTTGAAGTTGATGGTTTTTTCCATTAATGTGCAATGGAAAGTAAAAATTACCACAATTCCACTTGAAGTTTGAAACACAAAGAGTGTCATATGCAGTGGAAAGTAAGAAACACTGCAAAATGCATTTCCCCAACAAACAAGACATTTATTAATTATGTTTTTCTTTTGCAAGCCCTTCATTTTTATGGAGAAGTGTTTGAGTACTCTCAGGACCTCAGGGTGAGCATCTAGAAGGATCACTTATGGCTCTTAACATTTTCCAGCTGCAACACCTCTGGGCCTTTAGCCCCTTCTTCCCATGAAATGAGGTACAAGCCCTTCCTGGGGTCAGTGAACCTTAAACCCAAAAGATGAGGAAACTGAGGAGAATAAGTATGGAAAGTGGTAAGTATGAGTGGGAGTGGTGTGAGGACCCTTCTAGGAGACCCCCCAGTAGAAACCATCTTCCCAAGGGTGACCTACTTACTAGGAAACCATGTCAACCACCAAGGTCAAATAAGGAAAAAGGGATAAATTCCAAGCAAATGTTTCACAATCAAGAGAGGACCCTTTCCAACATGTTCATATTCTTCAATCATTAAAGTGACACTTACCATGAGATC
>JZKD02S1614395.1:0-20876 GCA_000966675.3 Picea glauca | reverse complement strand
TCGCAAAACGTGAAATGATCTGAGCCGTCGGATCGAGGAGAAATCTGGTTCGTCAATCCAAGAAGGACACGTGGCGAAAGATCATCTCTTCGCTGACTGGAAAGTCAAAGGAACGAGGTGTTCTAACCTCTCGAACTTACGATATGCGAAATCATGAAATAATCTTAGCCGTTGGATCAAGGATGAATTTGGGCCATCAGATCCAAGAGGTAGTTCATGACAGACCACGTCAGAAAGGACAGGTGGCAGTGTACGTCAGCAAGGACATGTGGCGCAATCATACAAGGACAAGTGTCAAGTTTACTCGACATTTCAGGCCACTAGAAATCACAATTCTAAGTGACACGTGGCAGCCACTCGGCTTATGACACGTCATTGAGTGACGTAAAAATGACATCACTCCGGGAGTTTAGTTTCAGGAGTTTTAGCATCAATACTCCCCCAAAGTCCCGAAAGCTGAAGTTCCAGGACGGAGGATAGTCGTCCGATCACCACGGATCGTGGACAATGGAATTGAAGAGCGAAGCGCTCAAATGACTAGCCAGTGGTCATATCTCGTGGTCACATTGTCGAGAGTTGGAGAGCAGAGCTAGAGCTAGAGCTGCCAAACTCCATTTCGGAGTTTGCGACATGGAGAGTCGAGACAACTCTTCACAGAATCCCCGAAATGCGAAATGTGAAATGCATTTTCGGACTTGGCCCCTGGTCACCACCTGTGGTCGCGTGAGTGGAAGGAGCTAGCATAGCTAGGCTCCATTTCAGGTACCGGAAGTTGGAGGAATCAAGGGACTCACAGGAGAATCCCCGAAACCCAAAATTGCAAAATGCAATTTCGAGTTAAGTTGTGGTCACCGTCGGTGGTCATGTTGGAGGAAGGAGCTAGAGCAACCAAGCTCCATTTCGGGGTTTGCAATATGAGGATTCAAGGAGACTCACGGGAGAAAACCCGAAATGCAAAATCGCGAAATGCATTTTTGAATAGGGTTGTGGTCACAACCATTGGTCACATCATCGAAGGTTTAAGGGAGGAGCTAGCATGCAGCTAAGCTCCATTTCGGAGATCGCGACTTGGAGATTCGAGATGCCTCATCCCCAAATCCCTGAAACGCGAGTCGCGAAAGCGCCTTATGAATAGGCGTTTGGTCACCGCCAGAGGTCACCTAAAAGAAAGGGGCTTAGCCAAAAGAGCTAGCGCCCACTGTGAAGTATTCTTCAGGAAGAGAGAAGGCGCCAAAACACATGAACGCGCGGAGTTTCTCTCAGTAACTGCCAGAACGAAGTGATTGCATCTGCCAGAGAATTTGAGAAGTTGTAGGGTGGCTTCCAGAGGGGCCGAAGAGCCTTAGTGTAACTATTAAAGACCACTAATGGTTTCTGCCAGAGAATTCAAAGAGTCTTCAGGGTGATCAATGGAGAAGACAAAGAGTCTCGAGGCAACTGCCAGTGGAGTGTAAACTCATCATAGAGTCAACTGACAGATGGAAAAGGGTCGAAGACTGTGACAGTCAGTAAAGCCAAAAGATCTCAGGAGAAGGGCGAGTGATGATGAATGCAGTGAAGTGTATGCAGTGGGATAGCGCATGCAGCATGCACAAGGTACAAAGAGATTATAAAAATGCAGAAAGAGAAGAGATTGGTGTTGCGATTTTTAAGAGTGTGTTATGCAGGTAGAAGAAGGGAGTCTAGAGGAGAGACAGCACAACAGAAGGAAAGAACAGAGATGCATAACTGATACAGTAAAAGAAGGCTGAGATGCACATGTAGAGACATAACAGAAGATCAAAAAGCTCAAGGAGATGCAAGCAAAGAGACACTGATACAGGAGAGCAAAGCAGCATAGCAGAACATTGATAAGCCTGGTAAGCCAATGACAACTATTGAATCACTGTAATAAATTCACAGAAAGCAAAGTTTTATATTTCAAGGTGGTTGGAAGGTGCTAGGGAGGACTGTTTTCCTCTGAGTGTCAAGGGGGTGCTTGACCACAGGGAGTTGTAGCTACCATCTGGTAGCAGCCAGAGAAACCAGGGTGGCAGGGTGGTGCTAGGGAGAACATTGGTTCTCTATTATACAGGTTGGTGCATGTGTGACTAGAAGTTGGTGCTTCCATCTAGTTGGTGTTGGAGCAGTGAGGGAGTTGGTACTTCCTTCTAGTGAGTGCTAGAGAAACCAGAGAGTTGGTGCTCTCAGCAAGTAGCAGCTTGCAAAACAGAGGTGGTAGCCTCATTATGAGTTGGTGCTCATAAGAATGATAATGTACAAAAAATAATTATCATATAAAGAAGAAGAGGTTTTCACCCTTTATGGATTTCCTCGGGAATATATGTCTCTGTACTATGCATGTGTGTGATTGATGTTGAATACTCTAYTGCTTTATTTATTGTGATCATCATTGAGAAGTTCTGTAATAAATTAAAAAAATGGATATAATTGTTTAAGCACAGTAACAACTGATTCACCCCCCCCYATCAGTTGTCCAACAATATGCACTCCATCAAGTATGTGTTCCCTTTTGCACATGTTGGAGTTGCATGCATTGCCTCTCCCARGACTTAAGATAAAAGCATACCTTTCACACCACTTTGGAATAATAATAAATTATTATTCCCAAGGACTTAAGCCCTCAAGCTTAGCCCCTCTTCCAACCTTTCAGCCCCCTCTCTCTTACCCATTCTGTGGAAGCTTAGTCCCCCATCACTCTTTCTTCGTGGTCGGTCGACACGCAGCGATGTTAATATATTATATTAATGATCTACATAATTACATATACAAAATTAGGCTCCTAGCCTTTAACACTTAGGCTCTCCAGTCTAATAAACAGATAAGCCCACCAGCTTATCAATACTCGACTCACCAGCCTACAAAACATGATTTACAATTCATAAACATGATTTACAATTCATAATATAATTGGGGCACTATCGGGGGATATTACAGGAAGAGTACATCTGGATGTTGCTTCAGTATGGGATCAACAGGAAGCAGACTAGTGTGGCACTCAGTACGGTTGAGGCAAAGTATATAGCAGCTTGTTCAGCTAGCAATGAAGCAGTGTGGCTTTGGAAGTTGCTTACAAGATTGTTTGATCTCGAGTTAGAGGTGACTTGTATCTGGTGTGACAACCAGAGTTGTGTGAAGTTGACAGAGAACTCGATGTTCCATGACAAGTCCAAGCATATCAAGATCAAATACCATTATATCAGAGATATGGTACAAAGGGGAGCAGTGAAGCTCCAATATGTCACTACAGATGAACAGATCATTGACGTGTTGACCAAGCCTCTGTCAAGAGTGAAGTTTGTGTACTTCAGAGACAAGCTTGGTGTGGTCCAAAAGGACATCCCTAGTAAGAGGGAGTGATGAGTTACATATATGATTCCAATGCAACAACTTCATCATGTGATAGTGGCAGCGGGTAGTCATTCAAGGGCATGTTACTGCTACTCCACTGAAAAATTCTAGTACACAGAGAGCTACTCTAGTGAAAAAGTATGGTACGTCGAGTTACTGCTACTCAAGTGAAAAAGTTTGTTACGCAGAGGGCAACTCCAGTGAAAATTTTTGGTATGCCAAGTTACTGCTACTCCACTGAAAAAGTCTGGTACACAGAGGGCTACTCCAGTGAAAAAGTCTGGTATGTCGTGTAACTACAACTCCAATGAAAAAGTCTGGTACGTCAAGTAACTACAACTCCAATGAAAAAGTTTGGTACGTAGTTTGCTACTCCAGTGAAAAAGTTTGGTACGCAAGTTATTGACTGTGGCACCAGTCAGCATGACCTTGCACAACGCCAACAGATGCCATGCCTTCGGGGTTGGTTAGTTACCCAACTTTTCAAGCTAGTGGGCCAACCTATGTGGTTGGAGGTGTTTCCTAGCCTTGGGCTAGATGGGTAGTGTGTGCGCACTACATCGCCTAATCCTTGTGATTAGATGCCTGGTCATTGTGGACCAGTTGTCTGGTGTGCTAACCAGAGGTTACTAGTTCATTGTGAACTAAATGCTAGATTTTGTGTGAGCTGGCGAGTTAAAGCCCTGTGATGATATAAATCCTAGATGGATGATGACGTGGTTACAAAAATTCTTCAATATAGATTCGTGGAAATTCAACAAGTCAATGGTCAAGTGTACAGAGGAGCAGAAGCAATCGTGTTGATCATGCCAGGAGATTACCTTCCTTGCTAAGAGGGAGTGTTGAAGTTTGAGTAGCTTTGGAAGATATTCTTATTATATTCATATTATATTGGACCAAGACAAAACCCTAAAAGATAATATTATATTATATTTGTTAAGTCGCCCCTATTGTGCCTTTGTAAAAGTCGACCCTATTGTGCCTTGACAAAAATTAATTGTAAAATAGAAAGGATAAAGTGTACAGGTCAGACCTGACCTAATTTTGGGCAGCTCAACCTGTATTTATAAGAGGCTAGGCGCTTCACTTGGAGAACACATACAACAAGCTCTCTCACACAAGAAAAGTGCATAAGTCTGAGAGAGTGACACAACTACAGAGGAAGGGTGACGTAGCTACAGAGAAAGGGTGTTCTAGTGAAGGCTTTTGGTTATCTGTTGAAGGACTATCTTGTTGTAGTAGTGGACTACCCTATTCTAGTTAGGGTTTCTGGTTTATCTTTTGTTTGGTGAGATCTCTCTTGAAAGGAACATTGTACTTGTTGAAGAATCTATATTGAAGAAGTTTTGTTGGGTTTTCTCCCCCACGAGGGTTTCCCAAGATAAATCTTGTGTATATTGTGGATGTCTTTTTTTCAGTGATCCTTATGCATGCGATTATTGTTTTAATAGTCTAAAGTTAAAGAATACATAACACACTTAACTCCTTAAGAGAAAATTTAACATATACTAGCCATGTGGGTGAAAAAAGGAAAATTTTAAATTTATAGAACCAAAAAACAATAAAACCAGTTCAAACAAAAAAGGACAAGAAAAAAAGGTAACAAGGATGAAAAATTGGATGTGGCGAGGTTAGATCTATGGCCTCTGAACACCACAACAACTCAAGCGTATTTGGATGAGTAGAGTATGTGAATAGATCACAAGAAGCTTTTGAGTTGCCATGTTGCTGCAATATCACCAATTCAAGCTATTTTGATAAATTTTGGGGTTTGTCATCATCGTTGACCATGGGCCCAAAGCCAGTAATGTTTAAATAACATCTTGTAAGGCTCGGAACCATTTGTTTACACCATGGCTACTTAAGCAAAGCCAAGAATATACACAATTTTGTTGATAGACAAATCCGTATTTGTTGCCTCCTTCACTTAGCATTACCAATAATCCTTACAGGAACACAATCCACCCTTGAAATGATGGAAACGGTACAAATCCCTTACTATAATTTCTCGCCTAGTAATATTTGAGATGAATTTGGCAGCAGTGTGGCAATCACCACACACACGAAGGTTCTTGGTAATTTGAATAGGTGTTCCAGGGCATGTGTTGATAAGCCCAAAAGCTATGGCGAGCTTCTCACTGTGACTATAGAGCATGTGTTGCTTCTCCTGCTCCTCCACATGATACAGCACAAAGCTTGTGTCTGGCACATACCCTGCTGCCTTGATTTGTTTAATCAAAACTTCCAATGTTGAATAGATTTTCTCTAATTGTGGGTGAGATTGATCTCCAATAAGAAATGCATGAACCTTGTGCTTGACCTCGGTCCAACTACATCCTGGCATCTTTCTGACCCCTCTGTCAGTCATCATTGTTCTCACCTTTGCTGCATCAGCCCATCTGCTGGCTGCAGCGTAGATGTTTGACAGTAATACATAATATCCAGCATCTTTAGGATCTAACTCGAAAATGTGTCCTGCCACTCGCTCTCCTAGCTCAATATTTCTATGAATTCTGCAAGCACCAAGCAAGGCCCCCCATACACCAGCATCAGGTTCTACTGGCATCTTTTCTATGAAGATGTTTGCCTCATCCAGCTGTCCAGCACGCCCAAGAAGATCAACAATGCATGTGTAATGCTCAACCCTTGGCATTATTCCATGAATTTGGCTCATGCGATCAAACTGTCCCCAACCTTCATCCAATAGGCCCGCATGGCTGCATGCAGTCAGAATTGCAATGAAAGTAATGTCATTGGGCTTTATGGCTTCCTGTTCCATTTGAGACAAGAGCCTGAGTGCATCCTCACCATAACCATGCATACCGTACCCTGCAATAATTGCATTCCAGGATACCACTGTTTTCTGAGGTATACTATCAAAAACACAATGTGCGTCCCTTAAACTCCCACATTTAGAATACATGTCTACAAGGGCATTTGCAACAAAGACGCTTGAACCAAACCTGTTTCTAACAATGAAACTATGGATCTCTTTACCCTGTTGCAGAGCTGCTATGTGGCTACATGCAGGGAGAAAACTCGCAACTGTAAATGAATCAGGTTTCACACCTTCTAGTTGCATTCGAATAAAGATTTTTAATGTTTCATCATAATGCCCATTCTGGGCATAACCTGCGATGATTGCATTCCATGTTACCACATCCCTTTGAGACATTTTGTCAAACATTTGTTCTGCATTCCTTATACTCCCACATTTAGCATACATATCCAAAAGGGCATTAGCAACAAAAACATCTGATTGAAAGCCAGTTTTGATTATGTAACTGTGGAACTGCTTACCGTGTTGCAGAACGTTCAAGTTGGCAATCACTGGAAGGATACTTGCAAAGGTGAAAGAATCAGGCTTTAAACCTGCTAGTTGCAATTGTTGGAATACTTTTAATGCATCAACACAATACCCATTCTGAGCATAGCCCGTAATCATAGCATTCCAAGTTTCTAAATTTGGCTTTCCACCAGCCTGTTGCATTTGGTGAAAAAGCTCCAAGGCCTTGTCAAACTGTCCATCCTGGGAATACCCTGCAATCATCACATTCTGTGTTATCACATTTGGCTTTAAGCCAGCCAACTGCATTTCATCAAAAAGTTTCAAGGTCTCATCAAAATTCCCATTCTGAACATAACCTGCAATCATTGCATTCCAGAAGACGACGTCTCTTTGCGTCATTTTGTCAAACAATTGTCGTGCACAAACTAAGCATCCACATTTAACATACATAGCTATAAGAGCACTGCTCACGAAAGGATCCAATTCAAACCCTGTTTTCCTTATGCACTCATGGATTCTCTTGCCCTGCTGTAGATCGGCTATAGAGGCGCAGGCCTTTAAAACTAAAGGAAACGTGAACTTATTGGGTTTCATCCCCGCAAATTGCATCTGAGTATAGAGCTCAAGGACTTCATTATACATACCTTGATTAGCATATCCTCTAATCACAGCATTCCATAAGAACAAATTTCGTTTAGATATTTTGTCAAACACTCGGTGTGCATCTTCGAGACTGCCACAATTAACATACATGTTTATAAGTTTGGTTGCTAAATAACGATTTTGCTTTAGTCCACTAGTCAGTATATGAGAATGTATTTGCTTGCCTTCTGTTAAAGCTTTCGCAGTGGCACAGGCCTGCAGTAGAGAAGCATAGGTATCATAGTCCGCTGGAATACCTTGCCCATTTCTATCAGACAAAATATCCAATGCCTCCTTCACTCGGCCTTCAAGACAAATTCTTTTAAAATCCTCTCTAATAGAAGGGAAATTGGTGTATTGCCATTGAGAATTATCTTTAGTTTTCTGGCTGAATTCTTTTACAGTTGCAGCTCTTGAGCTGTCAGCTCTCCTCTCGTGTAATGTCGATTCAACATTGACGGCCAAATGGATCTTTCTTTTCCCATTGGATTTGTGAGAACCTCTCCGGTTTTGAGTATATGAAGATGGACTTGGTAGTGGCACTACCATAACTGCAGATCCAGCCATGACATGGACGACTGAAGCTACCTCAACAAATCATGGGTTTATGAAATAGACATCGTTCATATTGACTTCCTTGGCTGATGGGGTTTATATGTTTTGTTTAATCAAAACCTCCAGCTGTGGGGTTCCATGGTTTCTTCCTACCTAACCGAAGAAATGAACGAATCTGAGGAGTTCAGAGCCAGTATTAATACATTTTCTCAAAGGAGCATTCAAACCTCTCCAACACCCTATGTGATAATCTAATTTGTACGAGTACAGACTCTTTAACCATTTTAAAACACCCTGCTTACCATACAAATCTTGAGTGGCTCCGTGGAAGCTCGGTGCAATTAAGAGNGACTTAAGATAAAAGCATACCTTTCACACCACTTTGGAATAATAATAAATTATTATTCCCAAGGACTTAAGCCCTCAAGCTTAGCCCCTCTTCCAACCTTTCAGCCCCCTCTCTCTTACCCATTCTGTGGAAGCTTAGTCCCCCATCACTCTTTCTTCGTGGTCGGTCGACACGCAGCGATGTTAATATATTATATTAATGATCTACATAATTACATATACAAAATTAGGCTCCTAGCCTTTAACACTTAGGCTCTCCAGTCTAATAAACAGATAAGCCCACCAGCTTATCAATACTCGACTCACCAGCCTACAAAACATGATTTACAATTCATAAACATGATTTACAATTCATAATATAATTGGGGCACTATCGGGGGATATTACAGGAAGAGTACATCTGGATGTTGCTTCAGTATGGGATCAACAGGAAGCAGACTAGTGTGGCACTCAGTACGGTTGAGGCAAAGTATATAGCAGCTTGTTCAGCTAGCAATGAAGCAGTGTGGCTTTGGAAGTTGCTTACAAGATTGTTTGATCTCGAGTTAGAGGTGACTTGTATCTGGTGTGACAACCAGAGTTGTGTGAAGTTGACAGAGAACTCGATGTTCCATGACAAGTCCAAGCATATCAAGATCAAGTACCATTATATCAGAGATATGGTACAAAGGGGAGCAGTGAAGCTCCAATATGTCGCTACAGATGAGCAGATCATTGACGTGTTGACCAAGCCTCTGTCAAGAGTGAAGTTTGTGTACTTCAGAGACAAGCTTGGTGTGGTCCAAAAGGACATCCCTAGTAAGAGGGAGTGATGAGTTACAGATATGATTCCAATGCAACAACTTCATCATGTGATAGTGGCAGCGGGTAGTCATTCAAGGGCATGTTACTGCTACTCCACTAAAAAATTCTAGTACACAGAGGGCTACTCTAGTGAAAAAGTATGGTACGTCGAGTTACTGCTACTCAAGTGAAAAAGTTTGTTACGCAGAGGGCAACTCCAGTGAAAATTTTTGGTATGCCAAGTTACTGCTACTCCGGTGAAAAAGTCTGGTACACAGAGGGCTACTCCAGTGAAAAAGTCTGGTATGCCGTGTAACTACAACTCCAATGAAAAAGTCTGGTACGTCAAGTAACTACAACTCCAATGAAAAATTTTGGTACGTAGTTTGCTACTCCAGTGAAAAAGTTTGGTACGCAAGTTATTGACTGTGGCACCAGTCAGCATGACCTTGCACAACGCCAACAGATGCCATGCCTTCGGGGTTGGTTAGTTACCCAACTTTTCAAGCTAGTGGGCCAACCTATGTGGTTGGAGGTGTTTCCTAGCCTTGGGCTAGATGGGTAGTGTGTGCGCACTACATCGCCTAATCCTTGTGATTAGATGCCTGGTCATTGTGGACCAGTTGTCTGGTGTGCTAACCAGAGGTTACTAGTTCATTGTGAACTAAATGCTAGATTTTGTGTGAGCTGGCGAGTTAAAGCCCTGTGATGATATAAATCCTAGATGGATGATGACGTGGTTACAAAAATTCTTCAATATAGATTCGTGGAAATTCAACAAGTCAATGGTCAAGTGTACAGAGGAGCAGAAGCAATCGTGTTGATCATGCCAGGAGATTACCTTCCTTGCTAAGAGGGAGTGTTGAAGTTTGAGTAGCTTTGGAAGATATTCTTATTATATTCATATTATATTGGACCAAGACAAAACCCTAAAAGATAATATTATATTATATTTGTTAAGTCGCCCCTATTGTGCCTTTGTAAAAGTCGACCCTATTGTGCCTTGACAAAAATTAATTGTAAAATAGAAAGGATAAAGTGTACAGGTCAGACCTGACCTAATTTTGGGCAGCTCAACCTGTATTTATAAGAGGCTAGGCGCTTCACTTGGAGAACACATACAACAAGCTCTCTCACACAAGAAAAGTGCATAAGTCTGAGAGAGTGACACAACTACAGAGGAAGGGTGACGTAGCTACAGAGAAAGGGTGTTCTAGTGAAGGCTTTTGGTTATCTGTTGAAGGACTATCTTGTTGTAGTAGTGGACTACCCTATTCTAGTTAGGGTTTCTGGTTTATCTTTTGTTTGGTGAGATCTCTCTTGAAAGGAACATTGTACTTGTTGAAGAATCTATATTGAAGAAGTTTTGTTGGGTTTTCTCCCCCACGAGGGTTTCCCAAGATAAATCTTGTGTATATTGTGGATGTCTTTTTTTCAGTGATCCTTATGCATGCGATTATTGTTTTAATAGTCTAAAGTTAAAGAATACATAACACACTTAACTCCTTAAGAGAAAATTTAACATATACTAGCCATGTGGGTGAAAAAAGGAAAATTTTAAATTTATAGAACCAAAAAACAATAAAACCAGTTCAAACAAAAAAGGACAAGAAAAAAAGGTAACAAGGATGAAAAATTGGATGTGGCGAGGTTAGATCTATGGCCTCTGAACACCACAACAACTCAAGCGTATTTGGATGAGTAGAGTATGTGAATAGATCACAAGAAGCTTTTGAGTTGCCATGTTGCTGCAATATCACCAATTCAAGCTATTTTGATAAATTTTGGGGTTTGTCATCATCGTTGACCATGGGCCCAAAGCCAGTAATGTTTAAATAACATCTTGTAAGGCTCGGAACCATTTGTTTACACCATGGCTACTTAAGCAAAGCCAAGAATATACACAATTTTGTTGATAGACAAATCCGTATTTGTTGCCTCCTTCACTTAGCATTACCAATAATCCTTACAGGAACACAATCCACCCTTGAAATGATGGAAACGGTACAAATCCCTTACTATAATTTCTCGCCTAGTAATATTTGAGATGAATTTGGCAGCAGTGTGGCAATCACCACACACACGAAGGTTCTTGGTAATTTGAATAGGTGTTCCAGGGCATGTGTTGATAAGCCCAAAAGCTATGGCGAGCTTCTCACTGTGACTATAGAGCATGTGTTGCTTCTCCTGCTCCTCCACATGATACAGCACAAAGCTTGTGTCTGGCACATACCCTGCTGCCTTGATTTGTTTAATCAAAACTTCCAATGTTGAATAGATTTTCTCTAATTGTGGGTGAGATTGATCTCCAATAAGAAATGCATGAACCTTGTGCTTGACCTCGGTCCAACTACATCCTGGCATCTTTCTGACCCCTCTGTCAGTCATCATTGTTCTCACCTTTGCTGCATCAGCCCATCTGCTGGCTGCAGCGTAGATGTTTGACAGTAATACATAATATCCAGCATCTTTAGGATCTAACTCGAAAATGTGTCCTGCCACTCGCTCTCCTAGCTCAATATTTCTATGAATTCTGCAAGCACCAAGCAAGGCCCCCCATACACCAGCATCAGGTTCTACTGGCATCTTTTCTATGAAGATGTTTGCCTCATCCAGCTGTCCAGCACGCCCAAGAAGATCAACAATGCATGTGTAATGCTCAACCCTTGGCATTATTCCATGAATTTGGCTCATGCGATCAAACTGTCCCCAACCTTCATCCAATAGGCCCGCATGGCTGCATGCAGTCAGAATTGCAATGAAAGTAATGTCATTGGGCTTTATGGCTTCCTGTTCCATTTGAGACAAGAGCCTGAGTGCATCCTCACCATAACCATGCATACCGTACCCTGCAATAATTGCATTCCAGGATACCACTGTTTTCTGAGGTATACTATCAAAAACACAATGTGCGTCCCTTAAACTCCCACATTTAGAATACATGTCTACAAGGGCATTTGCAACAAAGACGCTTGAACCAAACCTGTTTCTAACAATGAAACTATGGATCTCTTTACCCTGTTGCAGAGCTGCTATGTGGCTACATGCAGGGAGAAAACTCGCAACTGTAAATGAATCAGGTTTCACACCTTCTAGTTGCATTCGAATAAAGATTTTTAATGTTTCATCATAATGCCCATTCTGGGCATAACCTGCGATGATTGCATTCCATGTTACCACATCCCTTTGAGACATTTTGTCAAACATTTGTTCTGCATTCCTTATACTCCCACATTTAGCATACATATCCAAAAGGGCATTAGCAACAAAAACATCTGATTGAAAGCCAGTTTTGATTATGTAACTGTGGAACTGCTTACCGTGTTGCAGAACGTTCAAGTTGGCAATCACTGGAAGGATACTTGCAAAGGTGAAAGAATCAGGCTTTAAACCTGCTAGTTGCAATTGTTGGAATACTTTTAATGCATCAACACAATACCCATTCTGAGCATAGCCCGTAATCATAGCATTCCAAGTTTCTAAATTTGGCTTTCCACCAGCCTGTTGCATTTGGTGAAAAAGCTCCAAGGCCTTGTCAAACTGTCCATCCTGGGAATACCCTGCAATCATCACATTCTGTGTTATCACATTTGGCTTTAAGCCAGCCAACTGCATTTCATCAAAAAGTTTCAAGGTCTCATCAAAATTCCCATTCTGAACATAACCTGCAATCATTGCATTCCAGAAGACGACGTCTCTTTGCGTCATTTTGTCAAACAATTGTCGTGCACAAACTAAGCATCCACATTTAACATACATAGCTATAAGAGCACTGCTCACGAAAGGATCCAATTCAAACCCTGTTTTCCTTATGCACTCATGGATTCTCTTGCCCTGCTGTAGATCGGCTATAGAGGCGCAGGCCTTTAAAACTAAAGGAAACGTGAACTTATTGGGTTTCATCCCCGCAAATTGCATCTGAGTATAGAGCTCAAGGACTTCATTATACATACCTTGATTAGCATATCCTCTAATCACAGCATTCCATAAGAACAAATTTCGTTTAGATATTTTGTCAAACACTCGGTGTGCATCTTCGAGACTGCCACAATTAACATACATGTTTATAAGTTTGGTTGCTAAATAACGATTTTGCTTTAGTCCACTAGTCAGTATATGAGAATGTATTTGCTTGCCTTCTGTTAAAGCTTTCGCAGTGGCACAGGCCTGCAGTAGAGAAGCATAGGTATCATAGTCCGCTGGAATACCTTGCCCATTTCTATCAGACAAAATATCCAATGCCTCCTTCACTCGGCCTTCAAGACAAATTCTTTTAAAATCCTCTCTAATAGAAGGGAAATTGGTGTATTGCCATTGAGAATTATCTTTAGTTTTCTGGCTGAATTCTTTTACAGTTGCAGCTCTTGAGCTGTCAGCTCTCCTCTCGTGTAATGTCGATTCAACATTGACGGCCAAATGGATCTTTCTTTTCCCATTGGATTTGTGAGAACCTCTCCGGTTTTGAGTATATGAAGATGGACTTGGTAGTGGCACTACCATAACTGCAGATCCAGCCATGACATGGACGACTGAAGCTACCTCAACAAATCATGGGTTTATGAAATAGACATCGTTCATATTGACTTCCTTGGCTGATGGGGTTTATATGTTTTGTTTAATCAAAACCTCCAGCTGTGGGGTTCCATGGTTTCTTCCTACCTAACCGAAGAAATGAACGAATCTGAGGAGTTCAGAGCCAGTATTAATACATTTTCTCAAAGGAGCATTCAAACCTCTCCAACACCCTATGTGATAATCTAATTTGTACGAGTACAGACTCTTTAACCATTTTAAAACACCCTGCTTACCATACAAATCTTGAGTGGCTCCGTGGAAGCTCGGTGCAATTAAGAGCAGTTTGGGCATGTATATCTCTTTATATTTAATTTATATTTAAATTAAGTAAACAAATTGTTGAGTAAAAATGAAAGAAGATTTTATATATCAATTTCATGTTTTGTTAAATTAATTTTTTAATTAAATTATTATTATTATTTATAATAGTGGGTTTAATGGTTATGAACACATGTTTCTTTTTTGTAGGTGACATGTTCAAATCTGGAGGGGGTAGGGTATGTATATCACCTTAGACTTTAGTAGTCAAATCGTTGCAYGAAGGGGATCTCTTGTCCCACAAACAAGGGGTCTCATACACYAATTGGTATTTGGCTTGGCGGTGACCTTAAAAATAGATTATATTATTATTATTAACATGTACTACACAATCAATTTGTTTCAAATTTGGAGCATGTTCTTTGTCACAATCATTTTATAAAGTAAAATTATAAATGAATAGAGAATGATGATAGAGAATTTATACACTCTGAGTGTGCTTAATGATTAAGAACATGTGTTTCCTCTTAAGAGACTATAAGTTCAAATCCAAAGGGGGGTATGATATGTATGCCTCCATACACTTTAGCAGTCAAATCCCTGCGCGGAGGGGTCCCTTGTCCCACAAATAAGGGTGTCACATACACGATTTGGTGTCTAGCTTGGTTGTGGCCTTAAAATAAAATTAGTATTATTATAAGTATTAAATATGTACATATCAACAGGGGAGGCAGGTGCGGTAGATGTGTTGTATAGCCCTAGAGGAAAAAGGTTGCTAGATTTCTCTTGGAACCTGGGCATAAATTCCAACAATATGGCAAAAGCTTACGCGATGTACCAAGGAGTGCTATTAGTCTAGGAACAACATCTAAACAGTATCACAATTGTAGGGGATTCAAAAAACATAATTCGACGGTTTGCTATGGTAACCACTCCAAAGAATACCAAGCTTCAGAGAATTATAGATAGGATCAAATCACTATTGTCCCCAATACAAGCAAACTTCATCCACGTCCTCCGCGGAAATAATGAAGAAGCCGACAACATGGAAAATCAAGCAATTGGTTTGGCCCTTAGACATATGAAAACTCAGGGGAGGGTCTTATTCTCAGCACCTCCCTAATGTCTCAACCCCACGACATCTCAACACCACCTGGTTCCATGACTCCTGCAACTCAACACTTGGAGGGCTCATGCAGATTGGGAAACTCCTTAAAAGGGCAGAGTCGTACCCCCATAATCTCCTGGTTCGTGGGAAATCGCAGGACAAGCCTCAATCGCAACCATGGCAAGTATCGGCCTCCCCACAAACTTTCCTCGTGGGACTCCTTGGTGCAAAGTACCCCGCAGCTTCAAACCAACCAACTCTTCACTTGCATTGAGGATAAGTGAAAAGACTGTCATCATGAATTCCAACAAGGGAATAAGCTAGTACAGGCCACCTCATCACCTGAAAGATACTTGATCTGTGGGCTAGCTTGAAGTTGTTTGTATTCATGCACCAAGGTAACTCTAAACCGTGTCAAATTCAAAAGTTTGCTTCTGTTCCCCCATTCCCGTCAGCTTCTCATGGATTTCGCAGTCTCGATTTCGTTCTTAGCAGAGGAAGAGAAAGCTCTGCGAACTCTGTCGATCAAAAAGAAGTTCAGCAGGCATGGTCCCGCTGGTATTCACAATTAGAACTGCGTTGAAGGTATAGTCCTTGGCCAAATTGAATTCAACAATGTTAGAGTCATGGCTCAAAAGAATGTTCAACAACAAGTCTAGGCGAAAGCGGAGGACGAGCTGGTGGATGATAATTTCACCACCTCTCAACAACTTTCTCTCGGAATCGATTCCCACGGCTCTACCCTCTCTTTCACTATGGAAACGCTAGCTCAACACTAGATGTTAATCGGACAACTGCAAGATGAAGTCAACTTCCTTTGTCGGCAAGGGGAGGCAATGGAAGCTCGGTTGGACGTGAGATCTCCAAGCTCTTCAGTTCGGAGTCAGAATGAGGAAGTTGGCAACAGACCAGGATCCAGTGAAGTTCTTTCAGACTTGAATGTGGCTCTAGTGCCTCCTCCGGATGAAGACTATGTTAAAGAGGGCTAGTAAGAAAGTTTTTTGTTTTTCTAAGCCTAATTATCGCATAATTTTACCATTTTTTAACATACCAGGTCAGGAACAACATTGCTTGTAAACAGTTCCGTTTGAAAGTTTGTTAGGCTTAGTTTTACAAGTCTTTAAAAGAATTATATTGTTGGTCTACCCTTCTTACTAGTCTCTTCCTATGTAACTAGCAACCTTGGTCGTGCCTTTTTATTAATACAATCTTCTTTAATTTCTGTAAAAAAATAAATGTACCCTCTTACTAGTCTCTTCCTATATAACTAGCAACCTTGATCGTGCATTTTTATTAATACAATCTTCTTTAATTTCTAAAAAAAATAAATATACATATCAAATATAATGAAAACATTAACTTTAATAAATATGAAGCTATGTTTAAGTTTTACATTTTGATAATTTAAAATTTTAAAAATTATTATAATTGAATAAAAAAAAACATAAATACGAAAAGTATTTTATAAAGTTCAACTATAAAACACTATGAATCAATATTACATGTATTGATGGCAATTCTTGAATTTATTTTCTTACACTTTGGTAGAAAAATGATACGTTGTTCCTAATAATAATAATTGTAGAATATCATTAAGAATATAACATTGCAAACTTCACTATCACTATCAAGATTGATTTAAAGAAAGCTTATGATTGCATTAGCTGGGATTTCCCCAGGCTGGTTCTTTTACAATGTGGTTTTGTGTTGTCGATGACCAAGTGGATTATGGGTTGCATTACCACAACTACCTATGTGATCTTAATAAATGGAGAGCCAACTGAATTTTTTAATAGTGGCGGAGGTCTCAGATAGGGGTTTCTGCTATCACCTTTACTCTTTTTATTAGTTATGGAAGGCATGAGCCTAGCTTTAAAAAAAATTCAAGAGGAAGGCTTAGTGTTGGGTATCAAGGTTACAAGACTTATCCGGATACTCCACCTAATTTTTGTTGATGATATACTTATTATGACCAAAGATTCTGTTACAGAGTAGATGTAGATTCAAAAGATTTTGGCTATTTTCTGTAGTGCAACTGGACTATTGATAAATGCACAGAAATAATCCTTCTATCAGTTTGGCGTACAACAACAAGTACTGGATTCTTTAAAAGCAATTTTTCATTATAGTATTAATGATCTTACTGATGGTTTTAAATATCTTGGTTATATTTTAAAAGCTGACAAGTTCAAAGTCGAGGATTGGAAATAGCTTATATAAAAATATGAAAATAGAATAAGTCATTGGTGCAATAGATGATTGACTATTGGGGGTCGTCTTGTCTTGATCAAGGCTGTCTTAGAAAGCCAACCAGTTTATTGGCTAGCTCTAGCAAATATTCCTTCTTCGGTTCTCCACGGAATTCGCCAAGTAGTCTTCAACTTTCTATGGGTGGAAAATAAAAAGAAAGGGCTTCCATTTGTGTAGTTGGCAGCTTATAGCTTGCCCGAAGAAGTATGGGGGGTGGGGGTTGAGGATTTTTTTTAGTTTCGGTAGAACCATGGCAGCGAACACCCTTTGGAGGGATTTGATGGTGGATGGTCTATGACACCAAGTTTTAAAAGAAAAATATATTCCCTCTGTATTGGTGGCGCATTGGCTTTGGATAGTTCCGGTGAATGGAGCAATAGGTTCCCAGACATGGAAATATCTTCAAAAATCCTTATATATCTTGTTGCATTGGCTTGCGTGGTATCCAAGATCAGGAACATCGATAGTATTTGGAAAAGATCAGATACTAGGGATGGGGGACATGGCACTTCTGTCTGGAAACTTGATATTGGCTTTAAATCAATGAGGAGTCTTTTATTTATTTCAGACCAACAGAGCGCCTCATCCAGGTATGATCGGGCCCAATTGGATCACCAGTGCTGAATTGGAACTAGAGGTGGTACTAGCAGCGGAATGACAGGAATTTCATAGTGCAATCATAAACAGTGGAGTCCAATTGTTGTTGAGGCCGGATGAATTGAAATGGACATGAGGAGACTCCTCTGGTAGGATATCAGTTAAAAATGCATACGAGGAAATTGAAAAAAAGAAACAAGTCTTTATGATTGGAGGGTGGAGAAAATTACTTTGGTCCTAGGACTGTTCATTAAAATTAAAACTCTTTACTTGGTTGGTGGCGGAAAACAAAATTCTTTCGTGGGAAAATTTGCAACGCAAGGGTTTTGAGGGTCTGAGCTACTATCCTCTTTGCAAGAAGAATTCAGAAATTGTGTTCCATTTGTTTGTTGTATGTCCTTTTTCGTGCATTGTCTAGGAAAGAGAAAAAAATTCTCTAAAATTTCTGGGAATGTGGTCTGGCAACACCATACCTGAGTGTTTTAAAAACTGGAGATTGCAGAATATAAGCTATCCCACTCTTCCGGCTTTCATATGCTGGAACATCTGGATGGAAAGGAACCGCGCTATATTTGAGGAAGGGTCACCATCTGTTCATAAGGTGGCTTTCTTGTCCTTATCTATCATGGGAGAATATAAACCTTCTATAAGAACAAAGACATTGAGGAGGGTGCCAATGAGGCGTGTGGTAAGGGGCATGGCTGGTTGGTTTGATGTGGCGGCCCTGGCATTAGGACAAAATAGTGGAGCAGGAGGGGTAATCCAGATCAATGAACACAAATTTTTTAAATGGTATATTAATTGTAGTTTGAGGACAAACACCAGAGCGGAGATGTTGGGAGATTGGGCACTTCTCACTTTAGCTATTCGATTTGCTATTTCAAAGATTTTTTTTCAGGGAGACTCAAAGATTGTCATTGACTGGTTGCGGGGAAAGGGTCGTCTTTAGGTGATTACTTTGGAGTGTTGGAAGGACAAAATTATCGATCTTATAAATCTTTTCCAAAATATTACTTTTCATCATGTGTATCGAGAAGAAAATACTGCAGCGGACAGCCTATCAAAACAGGCGCTCCTAAAGGCCCCTGGGAAAATTGAATATTATCAATGTGTTGGGGATCATCAAGGTCCTCATATGTTTTTTGATCTTTTCTAGACTTTGTACTATGCTTTCTTTTACTGGGAGTCTATTAGGGAGACAAGTCAGAGTCTTGGGGAGGCTTTTGGGTTTTCTGGTAGTCTTGGATTGGAGATCCAATCTAGGTTGGGTTTTTGTGGCATTTACTAGCTAGATGGATCTATCCATAGGCCTAGTGGTATTCCTTTCAGATGTAACGGGGTTAATTGGATGGTGTAATTTTTGTAATGAACAATTTATATTTCAATATGAATATAAAGCGAAATTTTCTGTGGAAAAAAAAAAAGAAAAAAAAATGTATCTCTTCAATATTATATAATTTTTTAAAACTTTGACTTTTAATAACATTGGAGTATTAATACTTAGTGCACTCCATTTTAATATAAATATCCATCTTAACTCCGGATCTATCATGCACCGAGAGGGATCAAATCCCTTGAGGTGAAAACCTCCTTTTAGAGTAAAAAAATTGAGGAAAGGTTTGCACCTTCAGGGATTTGATCCCTCTCAGTGCAAGATAGATCTAGAGTTAAGATGGATCTATGCTAGTTCAACATAATAAGACCATAAAACAAACCCTAATTCAAAAAACACCTTCATTCGTTAATAAGTCAATAAATAAATCTGGATTATACATGTTATGGATTACTTAACTACGGATCCATCATATGTTTAAATTGTTATTCCTAGCTCGTGATAAATTTAATATAACATATGATCCGTCAATGATATAATCTATATGTTACTTTGAATCATATTCTTAAAGTTGATAATGATATATAAATATATTGAGATATAATGTAAATTAATGTAAATATAATCTAACATATAGAATAATCTATCAATCACGATCTAATATATCATATTAGACAAATGACGAAGTAGGGGTGAGCATGGGGAGTGTGGTACACTCTTCTCCACAACAATAGTTCTAATGGAGGCCACAGATCATTTGGATCCACAAAACATGCTCACCAAGTATTCACAGTAGTTTCTATTACTTCATCATTTGAGATTGATGTCATGGAGGACATTGATGTTTTCTAGATTGTTACCATTGATGTTAGTTGTCAACGTGATGGAACTATTGTTGTGGAGAAGGGTGTGAGCATGGTCGGTGTGTTTTTCTAGACTGCTACCATGGACATTGCTTGCCAACGTGATGGAACTTGCCAATGTGATGGAGTTGTTGTTGTGGAGAAGGGTGTGAACATGACGAGTGTGGTACAATTTTATATTTTCTACATCGAATTATCCTATTCTTCCAGAGTTAAGATCAATCCAAATTATACACATTATGGTTTACTTAACTCTATTTAAATTGTTATTCCTGGCTCATGCTAAATTTAGTCTGACATATGATCCATCAATCATTCACTTAAATTCCAAATATAATCGATATGTTACTCTACGTCATGATTATACACATTATGGATTACTTAACTCTGTTTAAATTTTTATTCCTAGCTCATGCTAAATTTAATCTAACATATGATCCATCAATCATTCACATAAATTCCAAATATAATCTATATGTTACTCTACATCATATTCTTAAAGTTAAGTTGATATTGATATATAAATAATTATGAATAATGTAAATTAATGTAAATATGATATAACGTATAGAATAATCTATGGATCGTGATCTAATATATCATATAGATTATTAGTTATCATAATAGATAGATTATTTATCATATAGATAGATTAGTCGATGTTCATTATGCTATTAACCTCCAACATAATGTTATTTATGATCCATTATATGTTAGATTCCATGGTAGATCCATTTCATTATATTTGTGATAATGGAATTTAATAACATTGTACTTCTATCTATGGATTATTTATCATATAGATACCGAGAAGAGGGTATTATTTATACTTCTATGTTATTTATCAATGAGAGTTGGAAAGCAGCAAAGGCATACAAAGATAACAGAGATGACTCCACCTCGACGAATGGTTGTTGTTACCCC
>JZKD02S1614394.1:792499-802762 GCA_000966675.3 Picea glauca | reverse complement strand
AATGTGTTGTAATCCAAGGATGGACAAGTTTCTAAATACACTCTATCAATCTATATAATGTGTTCTTCATATTATTTTTGTTTATATAATATGTTCTTTCATATCATATTGGTTTAATCTCCTTTATAAGTTGGAAAATCTTTTTGAAGGTTTATGTTTATTGAAGTGTATGTTTAAATTCTAACAGTTTAAGGCAATATTAATATTGGAACAGTTTATATATAATCTGATGTCGATATCATCTCCAGAGTTGAAGTGTATGTGAAGGAATTTCCAGATTTGTTTTGAGATCATCTCAATAACCAGTCATGGTCTACTTAACCAGTCATGGTCTACTTTGAACTTCTTCTAATGTGTTCAATGGTTACCTGTTTCATCGTGTAATGAAAACATAAAAACAAGTGATCACCCGCACAGCTTGTGCGGTTATACGTATACATACACATTTCGTAGAGTGAAATCTATACGTAATTTTTCATCGATAAAACGCCGTTTTTCGTTGAGAGACAAGCGGCCACAAATTTGCTCTTAGACGGAAGCCATGGTGGAGGGTGGGATTCCTTCTGAATGTTATAATCAGCTAGGGGTTTGCCCATCCTCTAGCTGCTTTCCCGCAAAAATTATCCTCTGTTAATCAGGAGGAATACCTTCCTCGAGCTGTTGAGCCAGTTCACCTATTAAATTCTTGTTTCAAATCAACGGACAATTTCAATGTGATTTTTGTATAAACTGCACTAAACATGTTATTACCGTTTTGCCGATCGACTATAAGTTACCCTAGGCAAGATTTGTGCCAGTTTATCTGGTAAATTCTTCGTTTTGAGTTTCAAATCAAAGTATCATTTCAATGTGATTTTTGTGTAAAGCATTCTGTTCAGGATTTGAGCCAGTTCACCTGGTCTCTCATTTATATTAGGGTTTTCGTGTTGTTTCTCTGTTGAGGATCGGAGCTTATGCGAAATCTTTAATGGTGCGCTACCACTGTGCAGGTGTTGCGTTAGATTTCAAGATGTAGATATTTGTGAAGACGGTGATCAGAAAGACCATAACTCTTCAGGTGGAGATTTCAGATACCATTGACAATGTGAAGGCGAAAATTCAGGACAAATATTGAATTTCACTGATCAGCTGATCCGAAAACAGCTCCAGGATGGGCGCTCTTTTGCCGATTACAACTTCCGGAAGGAATCGACTCTTCACCTTACTCTCCGTCTCGGACGAGGGATGCAAATCTTTGTCAAGGCTCTCAACTTCCAGATTGATGTTCTTGCCAGTGAGAGTTTTCACAAAGATCTGCATTTCACCTCTCATACGGAAGACGAGTGAAGAATGGATTCCTTCTGAATGTTGTAATCGGCGAGGGTTCAGCCATCTTCCAGCTGCTTGCCAGTAAAATGGAGCCTCCGAGCCTATGCTGATCAAAGGCAATTACCCCCTTTGTCCTGGATTGTTGTCAATAAATGATATCTGAGCTCTCCACCTCAAGAGTTATATAGTCTTTCCGATCAGTGTCTTCGCAGATATCTGCATCATGAAATCTAGCGCAACACCTACACAATAGTGGCACACCATTAAAGATTTCGCATAAGCCCCGACCCTCGATAGAGAAACAACACGAAAACCCTAATATAAATGAGAGACCAGGGAACTGGCTCAAATCCTGAACAGAATGCTTTACACAAAAATCACATTGAAATGATACTTTGATTTGAAATTCAAAACGAAGAATTTACCAGGGAAACTGAATCAAATCTTGCACAGGATAACCTATAGTCGATCGGCAAAACGATAATAGCATGTTTAATGAAGTTCATATAAAAATTACATTGAAATAATACTTCGATTTCAAACAAGAATTTAACAGGCGATCAAAGGCAATTCCAGGTGATTTGAAACAAGAATTTACCAGGTGATTTGAAACAGTAATTTACCGGGTGATCAAAGGCAATTCCCCCCTTTGTCCTGGATTGTTGTCAATCAATGGTATCTTAGCTCTCCACCACAAGAGTTATGGTCTTTCGGATCAGCGCCTTCCCAGATATCTGCATCTTGAAATCTAACTCAACACTTGCACAGTGGTAGCGCGCCATTAAAGACTTGGGTATAATCCCCGACCCTCAAGGCACACAATGAAACCCTCGGCTACCACAGAAACATGGTATCCAACAGAGAAACAACACGAAAACCCTAATAGAAACGACGTATCTGGGGGACTGACTCAAATCTTGTACAGGATAACCAATAGTCGATCAACAAAAGGATAATAACACGTTTAATGCAGTTTATACTAAAAGCACATTGAAATAATACTCTGATTTGAAACTCAAAATGAAGAATTTTGAAAGTCTCTGCAATAAACAACAGAAATCATGCCACAAAAATTCATAGCGGCTGACGATATGAAAGCTGAAATATATTTGTTGGCGGAGACGAGAAGAGTGAGCTTCGTCGCTTCGCCGAGGGTTTACCGAAAATTCCCCAAAACTTGATTAAATTCGCAACGGAAACGATAGAAGGACTGATCACCATTTATATGCCTTCTGCCAACGCCCAGCCCTAACTTCATCCAATACTAACACGACAACTGTCAAAGATAATATTTTGAGGACTCGAGGTTATCGGGTCAAGGCACCCCCTCTGCTAAGCATTATTTTGGCGATGACTGGGAAAACCATTAACAAAAACGCGTAGATTTAGGAAGGAGGTGATTAGTTTTGTCAACCAAGGCAAGGGAAAATAAGCCTACGAGACACATGGCTATTTGTTTGGAAGTAACAATGTTTAAATTTGATATTTATTTTTATTTTTAAATTGGGAGGTGGCAGTGTTAAAATTCGATATCTATGTTTTATTTTTAAAATATAAAATTAGTCATAATGAAATGTTTTAATAATATATTTTTTATATCCGTGGGATGGGGTGTCACGCGGAGTAGGAGGGGTACGTGGAGCAGCGCCATGAGGGGCCATTAATGGTGGCCACCCACCCTCATATCCTCGCCATTTAAGATGGGCATAAACCCAAGTAGCCTTCACCATTTGACAAGGCCTCTCACTCGCGCGAGGAGAACGGTCGCCCAGAGCATTAAGACCACGGTCTTAATGGCCATAGCTACCATTTTCGCCCTTATTGGTAGTCTCGGTGGCTTTGGGATGATTTGGAAGGTTGCAGAGCCGAACGGGGACAACTTCGCAGTGGGCACTCTAGCAATAGCTCTAGTTCTAAGCATGCCACGAGCAAGGGAGTGGCCTCGCAGAGGCGTAGGGTGGTACGTGGCCGACTCGCGACGGAAGAGGCAAAATAAATTTGAGAGAGCACTGTCTCTAGCCAAGAGAAGGAGTCCCAGGAAGTCCAGAGGAACAGGGATGACTCCCATGGCGTATGTCGAGAAGATTCCTCCAGAGGAATCCCTCCAGAATTTCTTAGAGAGCCTCCTTTTCACGGTTTCGGACAATTGGAATCCCCTCGCTTGTTTTGGAGCAGATGCCATGACCCCTGGTCCAAGAGCTAAACACGGTCCCAGCAACACTCTAGTTGAGGAATTTACACCTTGCTTTGTAGAGGAGGAGATGGAGAGAGGTAGCGAAGAAAACATCCACGAGCCTCCTGATGAAATGGGGCCGCAGAGTGGGCAGCAAGCGCACCAGGAGGAGGCCGACGTGCAGAACTCGCAGTACCAACCACCACTTCTTCACTTGGAGCACCTGAACTTGATCTTCGATGTATGCGGCATGGTGGACGACCAAAGCTTTAGAGTCATCTGCATCAATCAATGCCTGGATATGTTGTACATCGCCTACTCTAGTGTCAATGCCCCACCTGTGCTCAGGTCTACGCCATCTGAGTTAGACGCGGAAAGGAGAAGGACGACCATGAGGACACCGACTAATAGGTTTTCCTATTTGTTCACTGCTCAAAACTCTTTTCTTTTTGATGCATAACAAAGTTGCGGCTCTTCTAGCTTATAGAAATGGTAGCGATAATATAGGAATGAACAGACTAATACTAAGGTTGGCCATGCACCCTGGTTTCCTTCGGGCAGGGTGGCAGACTAACACTTTGAGTTTGAAAGCTAGCTTGGAATGGTCAGTTGTCTTGGTTTCCTTAACAGGCGGGACAGCTGGCACTTCAATAGAACATTGTAATTTTGCAATATCAATATAATAGGACCTGCCTTTTTTACTTTATATATATATATATATATATATATATATATATATATATATATATATATATATATTATTTTATATAAATTTATTTGTTTTAATTTTAAGTATATAAAATTTTATAAATTATTATTTTTTTATATACATAAATAAAGATTTGATTGAAAGTTAAAAGTAATAAAATCAAGTAATAAAGGATATATTTTCACATAAAAAAAAATACAAATTTATAGTGCATTTCTAAAATTGTCTAGATTGTTAAGTTATACATTCAATATAAATATAAAGTTAGATAAGGTAAAGTGGGTTAGAAAAACATAATTACAATTAAAAAATTTAATAAAAAATTTGAATTATAATGTAAACTAATTAATTTTTAATATTTTTTAAATTAAAATTGGCGAATATTATAATAATAATAATAATTTGTTTTTAAGGTTTCAAGTTAGACACCAAATTGGTGTATTTTGACTAGTAAAGTCTACTATGGATTTGAACTTGTGGCCTCTTATGAGGAAACACATGTTCTTAACCATTAGGCCATGAGAATATAAAGAGTTGTATGAGAGTTAACAAGAATATAAAAAGTGTTGATATAGAATTTCAAACAAAATTGATGGCTCTCACATGCTACATAAGAGAGATTGCATAAGAGAGATTGCAGATTTTTGTATTTATTACATCCGAGTTGTTTCTCTAGGTAAATTGCTTGATAAAACACCTAGTATTCTAATAACTTTTAAAAATATGAATATTATCAAAAAAACATGGTGACTAGTGGCCTTCCCCTAAACTACATTGGACAGGAAATAAGTTTGTTGATCAACCTCCATCTCATCTTTCATCTAATGAACTATCTCCTCCTATTTGAAGTCAAACTAAGCCAAGTTGATTGGCATATGTTGGTTTGAGGTAGTGGACTGAGAGAGTCTTTGTGAAGATTAAGAACCAAATTCCTAAGTATGTTGTTCTTTTCTTCCAAAACATCCAATTTATGTCTTTGTTGGACTAGAAGATTCATAATTATTACACTTTGAGAAGCAAATTGATCCAGATTATTTTCATAACGAAATGAAAGAAGAGATATTACAATGAAATACACATAAAAATTGTTAGAAACAAAGAAATACAACAATACATTATTTATGTTAATGAAAGAAGTGTACAAAGACTATAAAATACAGAGTGCATGACTCGCTAGAATGGTTGCAGTTTTATCTCTAAGAAGAGATCTGACGACTACACTCATTCGCAAGAAGATTGGTACAATGAGGCTCTGAAGGATTTTTTATCATAAACATGAATGCCAAAACCCTAGACATCCAAAAACCTAACCCTAAGAGATGAAGTGTTAAAATTCATGTGGGCTCTGCTCGGGTAAGTTAGTACATAAACTTCCTAGGGTTGTAACGTTTCCATACCATATCCATTTTAGGTGTGTGATTGCCCATTGGAAATGTCTTTTTGAGAACTACACATTATTTCCTTAAACTCTAACTTCATTTAGAATTTAAATGTGGCAAGACAGGAAAACATTGTTTAGGGCCCCAAAACATCCCTAGAAGTACATAAAGATGTACTCACATGAAAAATTCCAAAATAATCCAATTGGAATAGGTGGGTGGCCACCAATATCCACTTGTATGCTATGTAGGGTTTCAGGACAACCCCGAAAGTGTAGAACCCACAATTACAACGAAATGTCCCCATTACAAATAAACGTGTTGAACTGGAAACTGTCAAGATGAGCCAGTTGGAATTTGGAATAGGTGGCTGGCCACCAATATCCACCTGGATCAGTCATCCCCCCTTATGAACCAATGGTCTCCATTGCGTTGAGTTCTCGGGGAAGAGGGAAAAGTGTTTTTTGAATCTGAATATTGTTGAGATTTGTGCCTTGTTGGAGAAATTTTGTTGCTTGGTCTATAGAAGGCTTCCACAAACCTATTGTTGGCGGGGTTGAATTGGTTCCACCAGCCTATTGTCTATGAGACTAATGGGGCATTGTGTGGACACCATCGTAGGTGAAGAAACAATATCTTCTTTCTTTTCTTCAATCTGCTTCTCCTAGATAAATGGTGTTGAGGTTGCAGTGGTTGCAGTGGCCTTTTGTGCATCATTTTAATAGATTGTGAAGAGGAGGAATTTTGCAATATGAGATACTACCTTGCGGCATTGTTTTGGTGAAATAGTAGTGGAAAATGCCTATGGTATCTTGTAGAGTTGACCCCCAAGAGTAATAATGAAACTATGAGGTTGAGACTCATAAACAGCATGACGTTTCCACATATGTGGTTGCCCCAATTAAAAAACACAGATATAAAAAGGGGAAACATCACACACTACCTCATCCTTGAAGGTTTGGATGCCATAAGACACGTGTCATTGCTGGCTGACATGGAGATCTCATCCCTAGTAAAACCACCCAATGTTGTATGGTTGCAGGTGTGGTGTTTTCGATAGCCCCAACTATTTTACGACCCCAGCTAAGATGAATTTCTTCTAGCTACCGTTATCAACAATGAAATTCAACGGGGTCCCCTTCTCCCAAATCTGTGAATGGAAGAGGCACTCCCCCTCTTCAGGATCTACTGGTTCTTCTAGTTGAATTATTGTTGTCGTGACAGTAGTAGTGGGTTCTACATCAATGACCTGTCTCTTGTCATTATTTTCTAGATCAGATTCCAAATCAGGATTCAACTCCTTATCTTTGACCTCGGCCACCAATGATTATTTCGAGTGACATTCATCATTGTTATGCCAAGGGATTTTGTGTAATTTGCAACACTTCCTAGTGTCATTCTTCATCTTTCCTTTACTCTTGATTTCCTATGTCTTGGATTGGTTATCAGGAGGATGTTGGTTAGGTCATTCTTTATCATGCTTTAGTTGTTGCGGATTTGTATATTGAAATTATTAATACAACTAAGAGAGGGGGGTGAATCAGTTGTATGTGAGCTTAAACAATTTTAAGTCTGTTAAACCATTATTAATCTTTCTTCATGTGGTCATCAGCAACATACAACATATGGATAGTAAAGGTAAAGAACAACAGTCACACATAAAGTATACACAGAGACAGATTTTTTACGAGGAACCCCATAAAGGGAGAAAACCTCTTCTTCTTCGAAATGATAGGCAGTCTTTTAAGTTCTGTACATCATCTATAGTTGAGCACCAACTCAATGTGAGGCTTCTACCTCTGTTTTACAAGCTGCAACTTGTTTGAGAGCACCAACTCTCTGGTTTCTCTAGCACCCACTAGAAGGAAGCACCAACTCCCTGNTGTTCTCCCTAGCACCACCCTACCACCCTTGTTTCTCTGGCTACAACCAGATGGAAGCTACAACTTCCTGTGTTCAAGCTCCCACTTGAACCTCTGAGGACAACAGTCCTCCCGAACACCTCCCTACCTCCCTAGAATATAAAGGCTAACTAAGCATTCAACTTTACAGATAAATCGATTCTTACCAATCTTTCTTTGTTCTATAAATCTCGTCTTCTCCACACTGTTCTGCTGCTTTTCTCTTTCTCTGTCTATTTAGCAGGTATGCTCTGCATCAACTAGTGCTCTCATTCTGCTCTTCTTCAACTTGTTATGTTATTCTTCTCTGCATTTCATCTCACACTTCACATATGCTCCATCTCCTCCTGTGCATCCTCTTCTTCTCTATTCTTATGGTTTCATTCTTTTTCACTTTCAAGAACAACCAACACGGGCACAGTCTGTTTCATCTTCTTTTATACACACGAACACGATGGTTCAACTTCCCAACTCGTTAGGCAAAATGACGAAAACTGTCTAAGCAACTGAAACACCAACTGATTGAAAATCATGAGTCCATTTTACTAACGGATTTCTAACTGAAACAGTTAATCTATGAGAAAGAACAGTAACCCTCCGATCACAATCAAGTTTTATTCGTACCATTGGATGACCTTTATTATTCTTTCCTTTCTAAATCGGGTTTCGGCATTTTGGCATTCCTGTGCCCAAGTGTCTCGGCACTTCATGTCGCGATCTCCGAAACTCTGATATTGAGCTTATATGGACTGACTCCTTCTCTTCCCGTGTCCAAGGGCTGTGACCACAGCCTTATGCATAAGGCGCTTTCGCGATTTCACATATCGCAAATTCGTAATTCAAGTTACTTTGTTTCTTTTGTCTCTCCATATTACGATTCGTGAAACTCACGATCTATAATCAATGGTCTGGATTCATTCTCGATTCAATGGCTGTGATTAAATCGTGATATCGCATATCGCAAAATCGAGATTCTTGTTGCATTTGTTTCTTTTCTTTCTGAATTCGCGATTCGCGAAACTCCGATAAGGATTTGGATCAACGGTCCAGATATCATTCTCAATTCAATGGCTGCGATTGAATCGTGATATCCCATATCGTGAAATCGGGATTCTTGATGTCAAGTGTTCTTGTCACTTCAAAGTCCTAATCCCCGATACTCCATGAAGAAAATCAACGGTCTTGATCACTTCTTAACTTAACGGCTGCGATTAAATCGTGAATTCTCATATCGCGATTTCGGGGTTCTTGTTGTCAAGTGTTTTTGTTACTTCAAAGTCCCGATCCCCGATACTCCATGAAGAAAATCAACGGTCCAGATCACTTCTTAACTTAACGGCTGCGATTAAATCGCGATTTCTCATATCGCGATTTCGGGGTTCTTGTTGTCAAGTGTTTTTGTTACTTCAAAGTCTCGATCCCCGATACTCCATGAAGAAAATCAACGGTCCAGATCACTTCTTAACTTAACGGCTGCGATTAAATCGTGAATTCACATATCCCGATTTCAGGGTTCTTGTTGTCAAGTGTTTTTTTTACTTCAAAGTCTCGATCCTCGAAACTCTGATATTGACTGGAATTAACGATCCAGATCAAATCTTGATCTGATGGCTCAGATTTCATCGCGATTTTGCATATTGTGATTACGCCCTCTTCTCCTTGCACTTTAAAGACCGTACAGGTTCTCCTCGATCCAACAGTGGTCGAACCCTACACTCGGATCTGATGGCTGAGATCTGTCTCCCTCTTCATCGATCAGAGATTCTTCTTTTCAAGAGATTCTTCTCAAACTTTCGCTCATTCGATACCTTCGTTCACTCGCTGCCTTCGATCATTCACTGCTTTCGATCATTCACCTCTCTGAACTTATCTTCTGTTTGCCTGTCGATTGCAAACTTGTTGTTCTCATGCCATATTCATTGTTGCCATCAATGACAACCATTCGCTGTCTGTTAACTATCTGTTAAATATTTGCCAACAATCTCCCCCTTTGGCATTGATGGAAACACAAGCACCCACATGTATTCAGATCTTCTCTCCTACTCTTTTCTCCCCCTGTGACATCAATTTCAAAGAAGAACCATTCTTCCCCTGATCTGTTATAAAAACCTACTCCCCCTGTCAACTATAAGCATCTGGGAAATACACCAGATATTCAATAAGTACTCCCCTTGACCAGGTGACCAGATTAGGCACAAGAGATTATAACCCCCAACTTTTGACGAAGATATCCAAAAGGGGTTGTTGCTAATGGTTTAGTAAAGATATCAGCAATCTATTCTGTAGAAGGTATATAATTCAGTTGAACAATTATGTTTGTAACTTGTTCTCTGAGAAAATGGTACTTTGTTGGAATATGCTTAGTCTTGGAATGAAGAATAGGATTCTTGGAGACACTAATGGCACTGGTGTTATCACGGTGAATTGGAATGGGATCAGTGTAATTTACCTTCAGATCTGCAAGAGTATGTATCATCCATAAAATTTGTGTGCAGCAAGTAGCAGTAACAATATATTCTACCTCAGTAGTAGATAAAGAAATGGATTCCTACTTTTTACTAAGCCATGCAACTAATGAGTCACCCAGAAAAAATGCTCCTCCACTGGTGCTTTTTCTCTCATCAACACAGTTTGACCAGTCTGCATCTGAATAAGCAGTTAATTGAAAATTATGATTCCTAGGATACCACAGACCATAAGTCATTGTTCCCTTCAAGTATTTAAATATCCTTTTGACAGCTACCAAATGACTTTGTTTAGGGGCAGACTGAAAACGACCTACCATTCCAACAG
>JZKD02S1614394.1:738769-754221 GCA_000966675.3 Picea glauca | reverse complement strand
GACACTCTCACATTCATAGTACAACCTGCTATTCTCCTGCTTCTTTCCTAATTTCTGCATAAACCTTTGTAACCAAATCATTTCTTTACTAGCCTCTGTAGTAGCAACATACTATGCTTCTGTTGTTGAAAGTGAAACAATCTTTTGCAGTTTCGAAATCCAACTTAATATTGTTTTATCTATAGTAAAAACATACCGTGTGGGGCTCCTCCTGCTATCTTTAGTACCTGCCATATATGAATCAACATATACTTGTAAAACAATGTCTGAACCTTCAAAACATAATGCATGAGTAGCAGTACCTCTCAAATACTAAATAATATATTTTACTACCTCTCAATGTTCTTTACCTTGATTGTTCATACACTTGCTCACAACTCCCACTGCATGTGCAATATCTAGTCTTGTGCAAACCATCGCATACATCAAGTTGCAAATTGTTGATGAATAAGGGACCCTTGACATGTATTCTATCTACTCCTGTGTCTTGGGACACATTTTCTTAGTTAATTTGAAATGGTTGGCCAAAGGTGTACTAACTAGTTTTTCATTCTACATTCTAAACCTCTAACACCTTCTTTATGTACTCACTCTGAGACAATTCCAATTTGTGATTTTTTCTGTCTCTTGTTATTCTCATACCAAAGATTTTATTTGCAGCACCCAAATCTTTCATCGCAAATGAATTAGATAATTTCTTCTTGAGCACATTTATATCCTGCATATTACACCTTGCAAAAACCATGTCATCTACATACAATAGCAAGATAATATAACTTCTATTTTCTATCATTTTAAAATAAACACAGTGATTAGAATGACATCTTCTATAACCTTGTTGTGTCATAAACATGTCAAACTTCAAATACCACTGCAGTGGATCTTGATTTAGGCCACACAATCTCTTCTTTAACCTGCATACCAAATTATCCTTCCCTTTGACCTCATACCCCTATGGTTGCTCCATATAAATATTTTCCTCCAAATCCCCATGGAGAAAAGTTGTTTTTACATCTAACTGTTCAAGATGCAAATCTTCTACTACCAAAAGACTTAAAATAGTCCTAATTGAAGTCATTTTAACAACAAGAGAAAATATTTCATCAAAATCTATACCTTTCTTTTTTGCAAACCCCTTTACAACAAGTCTAGCCTTGTACCGTTTTTTGCCTCCATTTTCTTCCTTCAACTGATAAACTCATTTATTCTGTAATGCTCATTTTCCTGCAAGAAACTGAACCAAATCCCAAGTCTAGTTATTTACCAGGGAATCCATTTTCTCTCTCATTCCTTGCTCCCACTTCTTTTTGGTGTATACCTGCATTGCTTCTTCATAACATTCTCATTCACCATAACTAGTCAACAATAAATAATAAATTGAATGAGAGTAATTTTCAAGGGGTCTACTTAACCTGGTCGATCTTCTAACAACAATTGCAAGAGTTTGAGGTACCTTATACTCATGTTGTTGTACATTTTTATTTTATGGTTCCTTTGAAATTTAATTTTTAGTGATCTTATCAAGCACTGGGTATTCTGTTTTTTTCTTTGTTTATTTTCCTGCAACTGATCTTTGGACATGACCTTCTCATTGAATATGAAATCTCAACTACTAATGATTAAGCGATAACCAAAATCATTAACACCTTATTCAATAAAGGTACACTTGGATTTTTCTTCAACTTTTGTTCTATTTTCTTTATCAATATGGACAAATGCTTCACAACCAAAAGTCTTCAAAAATGAATAGTTTACCTTTTTACTTGTCCATGCCTCCGCTGGAATTATACCATCCAAAGAGATTGAAGGTCCTATGCTTATTAAGTAAACAGTAGTATCTACATCTTCCTAGAATTGTGAGGGAAAACTAACATGCAATCTCATACCCCTTGCACACTGCATGATTTTCCTGTTCATCTTTTCTAACGTACAATTTTCTTGTGGTGTTCCTGAAACTGTCTTCTCTCTATGAATCCCATGGTATGAATAATAATAATCAAACTTCTTGCTGCAATATTTACCTCCATTGTTTAATCTATGACACTTCAACCTTTTTCCCGTCTAATTCTCAACCAAAGCTTTTCATTTCTTAAAAGTATAAAAAACATCAATTTTTTGTCAAACGCAATAAACCCAAGTTTTATGAGTGGCATCATCAATAAAAGTAACATAATAATGAGAGACACCAAAATATGATACATGAGTTGGTCCCCATACATCTGTATGCACAAGCTCTAATATTTCACTCTTCTTTTATGTTCCAACTCTGAGAAATCTCACTCTTTTATGTTTTCCATAAACACATTGCTCACAGAAATCCAAATCAATTTGTTTAAGATATGGTAACAAATTTATTTTATGAAGTATCTACATCCCCTTTTCACTCATGTGTCCAAGCCTATGATTCCACGGTGCTGTATTCACTCCTGTAGAAGCTAAAGAGATAGAAGAGTCAATATTACTAGTACATAAATACAATGTACCTACCTTCTCTCCTTTTTCTATCATCAATGATCATTTGATAACCTTTCACACCTTATTTATAATATGGATATACAACCTTCACTTTCCAACTGCCTTGTTGAAATTAGATTTTTCCTTAGATATGGAACATGTCTTACCTCTTTTAACAACCATTGGTTTCCATTACTTTTCTTTATTTTTACCTTTCTCATTCCAACAATTTTTCATGGTGCATCATTACCCAAATGAACCTGTCCAAAATCACCTTGAACATAATCTAGAAAATATTTTCTATGGGGTGTGGCATGAAATGAAGCTCCCAAATCTACTACCCAAGACTCAGAAATATTATCTACAGAAAGAATCAAAGCATCTTGTAACACTTCACCTGTTACATTTGCTTCCTTATTTTTTTCCTGCTGTCCATCTCTTTATTTATTTGGAGGTCTATAGTCTTTTTTTAGATGTCTCCTTTTCCCAAAATTCCAACACTCTATATTTCTAAATTTGGATTTGGATGTGCCCTTTCTAAAATTCCCATAGTTCCCTTAGCCATTTCCTCTATCCTTTTGTCTTTCCCTATTCTCCATGTTTAACGCATTACCTGATGTTTCACATGTGTTTTTCCATCGCATTTCCTCACTAAGGATAACTCCAACAACATCATCAAATTTTAAAGTATTTGAAACAGAGTCAAAGTTAATTACAGTCATGAACAAACCATTCCAACTTTCTGGCAATGAGCACAAGATTATAAGAGCCTTGACCTTATCATCAAAGTCCACTTTTACATAACTTAACTAATTAGTAACTGTATTAAATTCATTTAAATGATCTGCAATAGACCCTCCTTCTAATCTATTCATATTAAATAATATCTTCATTATAAATGCTTTATTGGACGCTGAGGGTTTTTCATAATGTTTAACCAATGCTTCCATCAAATATTTCATTGTATTTTCTTTCAAAATATTTAAAGCCACCGACGCTGCTAGGCTCATCCATATCGTTCCTAATACCTTTCTGTCCAGAACCTTCCATTCTTCATCCTTCATGACCATCAACTTCTTTTTATATTCCACCCAATGGTAGGAATAGATCCTTCTGATATAAATAATCTTCCATCTGCATCTTCCATAACTAGTAGTTTTCGTTGTTAAATTTCTCGATCCTAAACTTTCTATCTTCTTCCGTTTCTCCCACTTGAACGAGGAACCCTATTTTCATGAGAGTTACCTTTGGCTGAGATACTAGTTGTTAGAAAAATAGGATCACAGAGCAATACAATAAAACAAATGTAGAAATAAAACACACAATATACATAATACAATAGAGACACATATATACTTCACCCAGTGTGGGATACATCCACCAAAGAAATTTTCAGGTCCTTCCTTTATTATTATTAAGAAAATGAAGGGATACAAACTTTAACAGACCTGCTGTAAATTCTTCTTCTTTCTCTCACAATATCCTCACTCAGAATACAATATTAGCAATAATACATACCCGCAATACATTTCTCTCATAAAAGAGGGTTGCCTTCTATAGAAAAAATCCTTAACATAACTTCTATCATTAGATCTACGACCTTATAATGAGCTGTCCATATTTACTATGAAATTACAATATACATTTACAAGACATTTTTTCCTTCAAGATATTCACCCCTGAACTCCGCCAAGGGTCCACTTGCCATGCAGTCCCCCACATGGAGGAGTGTACATTCTTTCGGGGTGTAAATTCTTCATGGGGTGTAAACACGGTTGAAAACAAATACCTCTAAATCACAGAGATAATCAAAATCCACAACCAACAATCTCCCACTTAGAGGCTGATCTCAACAACTCCACCCCACCGTTGTTGAATCTATTGGACTATGAAGTTTCTTGGACCTGGTAAATTTCTTATCTTCAACTTCATGCTTGAATACCAAACAAGAACTCAGTTTTCTCCCTAGGTAACCCCTTACACTCCCTGCATGGAGGAGTGTACATTTTCCACGGTGTAAATTCTTTATGAGGTATAAACATGGCTGAAAACAAGACATTTGAATCAGGAAGATAAACAGATTCCACAACCAACATGTTTATCATTCTTTCTCCTCATTCTATCATGTGGTATTAGAGCACATTTATGATATGATGGCCTTGAGCATTGTTTGATACCTACGATCCCGTGGAGCAATAATTTATGAGAGCATAGTGATACTCTATGAGTTCATTGATCGAATGAAGAAAGTTATGTGGCAGATCAATGGCTTAATTCTCAGCCTCATAGTTTGGCGGTAATCTATTTTCCTCTTTTGTGCTGTATGGCTTAATGTGTGCACGTCTATGCCTATAATTATTTTGGTGTCAATTCATTCACTATTTCCGTTCTGGTATGAGTTCGAAGGAAAATATATGTGAAATGAATGTGCTAGTTGTGATTTAAATCGATGATTATGTACATCAACAACTCCATGACTTACAAACTCAAGGCTGGCCTTTGGACGACCCTTGACCTGTGGTGCCTCCACAAGTTCCAACCTACAATTTAAAATAACCTCAATGTCTGATGTGAAATAAGTCGGACGTAGTAAATTGTTGTTTGAAAGAAGGAGATTGTTCTTTAAAAAAAAAGGGAGATTAATTGCGGCCTCATTGATTTGATAGATCTTTATATGGATGAACATATGAAATATTAAAGATGCATACATGTTGATTTAGAACTTGATATTTGAAGTGAGTAGATACCAACCATATGAGAGAACAATGGTGAATCAATGAACAATTGTGAATTGCCAAATATGATCCTACAGTTTGAGATATGATCGGCCAGTGGATGCATGGATACTAAATTGGAGTTTGATGCATGGGGAAAGACAACAACGTGGGTGTAACTCTGACTTGTGCATATGACGTGTGGTTCCAAACCATGCATTCGTTGGTTCGATTCTCATGACCTTCTCTTTAAAACAACCACGATGTGAATGATTGTGACTTCATCAATCTACTTAAAAAAAAAATTCTGAAAGAAATTGCTTCTCGTGGCCTCATCAATCACATTCTTATAAATTTACTTCCTTGTAAACCTTTGAAACCCTACGTCTGAGTGAGTTTCTGACCTGCAACTCGTGGTCTTCATTTCCTCCCAGTCTCTGGGGCCTCCAAGCTTGTTGTTTGCATGTTGACTCAGCCTAGATTGCGATCTCTTATTAATTAGGAGGCAATATAACTTTGGTGTTTAACAATTGAGATTCATAATTGCTTCACGCACGCATGCTAGAGAAATGCATACATAAAGGAAGGAAAACGAATGTGCAACCATCATTTTGAGGAAAGAAGCTACGCTCGACATCCTGGCAGAACAACATGAAAGGAACAACGATCTAGTAAGTGCAAAGAAAGACTACTCAAATTGAATTCAAAGATTGGTGAGGATGTTTTTCTTTAAATTAGTAAAACCCTAAAATTTACAAGGAATCTCTAATACTTTTTCTTTTTGAATGGTTTAGTTGTTCTTAATATGATTGTAATGGCAACTGCATATAAATGATAGTAAGAACAAAATAAGGTTAATTAGTAAAGTATTGCAAAATGAATTATTAGAGGTCAAATCAAAGTATTGGAATTCCACTAGAGATTCCTCTTATTATCAATATTTAAACAAAAATCCGAGTGAGTAGAAACTCAAGAACAAAGCAACCGTGTTTTCATCTTTAGAGAAGATTTCCAAAATGTACGGGTGCTTAGTTTTTTTTGTAAATGTGTTATAAGGAGTTTTTGAAAGTTATAAAGGGGTTTTATTTGTAAATTGATGTTATAAGAAGATATATGCATTTTTGTAAGGGAGCTAAAATGAAAATTTTATATTGTTTGAGTTAAGTAGAAAAGGTGTTATAAGCTTTTTTTTGTCCTTTTTTATAATGGTGTTATAAATTTGCAAAATTGTACTTGGGGTTATAAGAAGCTCTTGGAAGTTAGGGTCAAACATATTTATTTTGCATTTTATACCTACACTAAATTGAATAGGGGGGTTTTAGGATATTTTGTGTGTGTGGATTCATTTATATTGTGGTTTTAAGGAGGTCTTAGATTTTGCACATTAGGTATATTTGAGGCACTTCAAAAGGGGAGAAATAAAAAAAATGTTTAATATGTTGCACACATTGATTATGAAGACTCTAGAATCTACAGTTTCTATGCAAAAATGAATGCTTACTAATGTTCTTACTTGTTTTCGCATATTGGACAAAAGTGTACATCTACTTCAAACACAAACAAAGTTTTTTACTTGGAAGTTGACATCATTTAATGATGACACCAAGGACTAAGAAAAAAAAATTATGATTGTTGATTGTGAGTTATAGTATTTATCCTATGATAAAGTGAGTGTAGCCTTGATTGATGACACTGGAAACAAAGTGGATAAATTGAAGGTTTGATATGAGGATCAGGTTGAAAAAATAGATAAATTTGTTATCTCATGGGAATAATTACATTCTAAATGAAATGGGTATGGCTTAGGATTTGAAAAGTATGATTATAAACTTTTTCGTATTCCTAATTAATCTAAACCAATTACATTTGAAAGCGGTGGATTTTTGGTTAATACTGATAGGGAGGAAGAACTTGATAAGGAACATATACACGATGTTGATTAGGATGGTAATACAGATGTTGATGATATTGATAATAATATAGGTATTGAGGATTTGTTGGTTGATGATGCTTAGTTGGACAAAGAACTTGTACTGTGTTGACATTGTCACTAAGTTGTCTATGTTGAGTTAAATTGTCTTGATCTCCACCCATGTTTTTACTGTGGGAAGAAAAACCATGTCTCAAAAAGGTGTTGGAATTGACTAAAAATTCATAGGAAATAGGTAAATTATGAATGGTTAGGGACTTGGTGTTTGAGTTTGGAAAATAGTTATTGGAACAATCTTATCAATGAGTTCATACAAATGTACAACCATACTTTATTGAAGATATTTCTATAGTTGACGGACATGAATGTTTTTCAGGATTGGATGATACGGGGCATGATCCCGACCCACTTGATGTAGTCTTCTTAGTTGAAGATAAAGTCTCTATACTCCACTTGAAAACAATTTGATTACCCTTTTCCACTTTCAAGGGGGTATATCTCATTATCTAGACTTCTCACTTTTCAATCGAGAGGGGGTAAAATATTGATTTGTCATACTTCCAGTTTCAAAGTCTAACTTACATGATTGCAGTTTATGATGATTGATTATGGATTTAGGATTCAATATTGTAGGTGAATTTATGATTTTAGGATTATGGATGATTGAAGATTGTTCTGGGACATGATATTTGTTTCCTGATTGGATGATGGATTTCGATTGGTCGGCCTTCAAAGGATTTTTTTGCGGAGATAATTCAACACTTGCCATTTTGGATTTTGATGGATATTAGATGGATGGATGAATTGCCAAATTTTTGGCATTTTATGGATTGTCCAACATGTTTGATGGACATTTGGGTCCAATATTTGGAGCAATACCAAAATTTTACTCGGTTTACTACTCAGAGGGCTTTTTACTATAGGTTTTTCATATAGAGGTTTTGGATGTTGTTCAACACTTTTTTTTCTGTTAGCATAATTTTTTGTAGTCTTTTTATATGTCGATATGTGTGAGCCTCACAATATTGAGACTTCTTAGGGATGGTATTTTGACCTTGCAGAGGACATACAATTATTCTTCTCTTTTCTCTTGGCACATTGGATTGCCAAGGTTTTTTAGGATATGGGATGTGGTAGGCCTACAACTAATTCACTTCTCATCAGGAATTTATCTCATTTGTTTGAGTTTAGTAAAGTGACCACTCAGAGGATATCTATCTCATTTGATGCACAATGAATTTTCTAGATTTAGTTTTCAACATCCACTTTTGGTGATTTTTCAGGAAGATCTTCATTGACACTCATGAGATTTTAGACAATGAGTTACATATTGAATACTTGGATATGTTATCAATTTTTTTACTTGTCTCTTTTTCTAAGCTGATACATTTATACGGACTTAGTATTAAATGGGGGTTTGTTAGAAATAATATTAACTCATAACTAGATATTAACAACCAGTTAGTTATGATATAGTTGTTGGGTCATTACATTAAGTTGTATTATCAATGCACCATTGATGCATATATATTTTTTTTTTTAAATAAAAAAGGGAGGAGATCCTGCTGTCATATATTATCAAAAAACTTTAACAGAGTTTACATGGTCAACAGTCTGAAACGTCAAAAATGCTGCCGGAGACCGGAAACCAGCATTGGCAAAACATCTATTGTCCATTGGCACCTGTTCTGCCCGAAGGAAACCAGAACAGGTGCCAGAAGTCTAGTGTAGTATAAAAACATTAACATAAAATTTAAACCATAAAACATTAAAACCCTATGGAATTGATGACCTGTCGCCTTCGTTGGTCTTCCACGTGTATCCAGCCGGGATGGCGAAGGACTGAGAGCAGAGTGGACACCTGTGCCGCGTCGGAACGCCAGAGTGGGCATCGAACAGGACATCAAGGCGTTGTCCCATTATGAGTGCTCGGTGCTCCAGGTCAGCCATGTGGCCTCGGAGCTCGAACAACAATGACAGGTGTTCCTCATGTGAAAGAAAACCGTGCATGTCACCAGCTTCGAGCTCGTCTTCCTGGCCGCCACCTCGGTTCTCCAATTGCTTCCCGAGCAGGACACCACCGCCGAGCTCATTCCCATCACCCTGCGCGTCTTCAGCAGCAAACGGCATATTCATGCTCTGCCAAGGAGTCTCCTCCTCAATGATGCAACCAGGCACGTCTTCCATCAATCTGAGGGTGTTAACTTCATCCCCACTGCCAGCCTCCATCCTGTTGCCTGGAGCTTCCATGGTCGACAGGTCCTCCGGCGCAGGTTCTTCTTCAACTATGCTCTGCCAAGGAGTCTCCTCCTCGATGATGCAACCAGGCACATCGTCCATCAATCTGAGGGTGTTACCTTCATCCCCACTGCCAGCCTCCATTCTGTTGCCTGGTGCTTCCATGGTCGACAGGTCCTCCGGCGCAGATTCTTCCTCGACTATGCAACCCAAATGCGTTTGCTCCTCTAAATCGTCTGAACCCAAATTGCTACAACCAATTCCTTTCTCTGCAATTGCGGAGTTCAGGGCTTTCTCCTCTGCACGAGCCCTTTGCCTTATCATCGCAGTGGCAATGACAAGAGCGCGCTCGAGCTGCTCCTTGCGTTGCCGCTGTTCCTTGCGTGCATACCAGTTCGAACCTCGTCGAGGCACCCCCCTTTGCCTTGGCATGATGCTAAGCTGCTTCCCAGACGTGCATAGAGTTAGAGCGGACGTATTGACACCCAAAGGCCACCCCAGACTGGTGAACCAGGGCATGAAACCATGAAATGCCACCCAACACTCTGTGCAACACCCGCTCCTCCAGAACCAGAGCATAAACATATGCAAAGAGCTAGAAAACCAACAATCCCTACGCAAAACCTCGAAACCGAATTTACCAAAGCACTCACCGGCGAGACCTCCCATCGCGTTAATGTCCGCTCGCTCAACCGGACCTCCCATCGCAGAGCGATAATGGCTACCCTGCATCCGTAGGGTTAGCGTTAAATTGATGGGCTGTGTCATTTAAACCACGGCTCAAGTGGAAGCCACTTGTCAATCCTTCCCCAGCTGTCACCCCATACGGGGCCTGAAGGTCTTTGCTAGCAAGGTCTTTGCATTGATGGGAGAGTTCGGTTTCTGCAGATATACTGGCTTGCCAATATATGAGATCAGCCCTGGTGTCGATTCCCTTATTTGCTAGGAGATCCGCAACCTTGTTAGCTTCCCTCTTCACATGGGAGGGGATGAGAGTAAGATTGGGGATGATGAGTGCCTTAAAGTCTTCTAGAGGGCCCAGGAGTCTCCAGCTGGTCGAGGTCCTCCCAGGGGGTTGTCCATTCAGAATTTGGGTTGCGAGTTGAATGATTACCTGTGAGTCTCCTTCAAGAATTAAACAAGAATGCTGATTTTGAATTGCCATTTGGAGTCCTTTTATCAGGCTGGAGAGCTCCGCCATATTATTCGTGTTTTCACCCAGAAAACCTGCAGTTAGATGGGTGATCTCACCCACATGATTTCTTAGCACCGCTCCTAGCCCGGCCGGTCCAGGGTTGCCCCTCGAAGCCCCATAAAAGTTAAGCTTTAGAAAGCCAGGGGGCGGCGGGGACCAGGAAGTTGGGCTGATGACTTGCCTCTGCTTGGTGTTCCTTTTAGTCTTCAAGTTTAGAGGCAGATTCCATCCTTCGAAAATAGATTTCTCCTCAGGCTGGCATTGCAGGTCGTCTTGGAACCAGGGGGAGCTGAGAACGGTTTACCGAATGAACTTTGTCACCCTTTTCCAAGTGGAGAGCGGGGGGGATGGGGTAGAATTGAAGACTCTTTTATTTCGTTCTTTCCAAATTGCCCAAAGGATAAATCCTAGGAGTAGCTTCCAGATTCGCTGGAGGATTGGATTTTGGAAGGAAACTGCGTCCCAGTTTACAATGGTTCCCCGGATGCTAGTACGGTCTCTTTGGGATCTCCGCATAGCTTGTGCTCCCCAGTCCCATATCTGCTGGCTGTAATGACAGATGTTAAGGAGGTGCTCCATGGTTTCCTCACTTTGCATGCAGAGGGCACATCTAGAGGGTCCTGTGAAGCCTCTTTTCAGAAGATTGTCCCAAGTGAGGATGCGGTTCTGGACCGTGAGCCATAGAAAGAACGAGATTTTGGGCCATAAGAAAGGCCGCCATACCTTGCTCCAAACTAGATCAAGCCCTTGACCCGGGTGGTTTTCTTGTAGATAATATGCTTCCTTGACCGAGAAGGTGCCTGATGTGGAGTGGCCCCAACGGAGGATGTCCGAGCCTTCTCTGACCGGGATTTTTCTTGAGAGCAGGCAATCCTTCCAAGGCTTAAGATCGATGTTCTCCCTGATTTGCAGGTCTGTCGCATTGGTTTTCCATTGTCTCCAAGGCTGTCCATCAGGAGCAGGGGTCCAATAGTCCTTGACTGTGTTGAGGGCTTTTTGCTGTAGCATGGTCTTGAGGGAGTGAAGGCTTTCCATATCCTCTAGAGGGGGTAGCTGTTGCCACGAGTCCTTCCAAAAAAGTGCGCTTTCGCCATTTCTAACCTCCCAAAAGGCATGCTCCTGAACCAGAGGACGGTTTTTCCAGGCGGTGTTCCAAATGTTGGACCCGGGCTTCTGTTCATTGAATCGGATCAGCTGGTTGTGCTGCGTGTTAGGGGCATACTTTTGTTTCCAGAGCCTTGCCCACAGCTCTTGCGGATATTGCATCCATCTCCACCATAATTTAGCTCCCATGACTTTATTCATTTTCCCCGGGTCCCGAATGCCCAGCCCTCCACAAGTTTTGGACTTGCATATTTTCTCCCAGCCCACAAGGGCCCATTTCTTATTGCTATTGTGTCCCTGCCACAAGAARTTGCGYTGGAGACTTCTTATAGCTTTAATAACCGAGACAGGCGCGGCCAGTGCAGTAAAGAGATACGTGGGTAGAGCCTGCAGGACTGACTTAAGCAGGACCAGTCTAGCAGCGATGTTCAAAGGTCTAAAAGTCCAGTTGCTCAGACGGTTGGCGATGGAGAGAAGCAGACTGTCCCAAGAGATGGATTTTGCTGACTCATCTAAGAGAGGGATACCCAGGTAGGTGGAGGGCAGGTATCTTCTGGCTATGCCAAGAAGGTTGGAGAGGTGGACTTGAACCGGCGCAAGCGTGTTGAAAAAGAAGAGCTTTGACTTGTCTAGATTAAGAAGCATACCTGAGGCGTCTGAGAAGTCAGAAAGGATAGATTTGAGCTTGATAGCGTCTCTGACTGAAGGGGTAATCATGAGGAGAGTATCGTCAACAAACTGACTGTGAGAGGGTGCCGGCTGGAGATTGTGGAGCGGAAGCCCTGCAAGAGAGCCATCAGTGACTGCGGCTTGGAGGTAGCGTCCGAGGCCTTCTGCCATGATCACAAAGAGAAAAGGGGAAAGGGGGTCGCCCTGTCTGATGCCCCTGGAAGAGTGAAAAGGGCGAGAGGGAGAGCCATTGACAAGAATGGAAAAGAAGGGAGTGGATGTGAGGGCTAAGATCCAATCGACCCAAATGTTGGAGAAGCCAAAAGAATCTAAGATCGATCGCATGTATTGCCAGCTTAATCTGTCGAAGGATTTTGATAGATCAAGCTTAATGAGCATACCTGGCGTGTTGCTCGACTTTAAGGAGTGAATGACTTCATTGGCCAGGATGACGCTGTCCATGATTTGCCTACCCTCCACGTATCCTGACTGCTCCTTTGAGATGATAAACGGTAGAATTGGTTTGAGCCTGTTGGCAATGACTTTTGTTATTATTTTGAAAATAACATTACAGAGAGATATAGGACGAAACTGTTTCGGGTGCGTGACCCTTTCCTCCTTAGGGATTAGAGTAATGAAGGTTGCATTTAGAGCAGAGAGAATCTGCCCAGAAGATCGTGATTCCTCTGCAACCCTCCATACATCTTCCTTGATCATGTCCCAGCAGTAATGGAAGAAGTCCGTAGTAAATCCATCCGGCCCTGGAGCTTTGCCTGGGTGCATGTTCTCGACTGCTAAATCCACCTCAGTTTGAGTTATGGGCCTTAACAAAGCCCTGTTCTGTTCAGGCGTGATTATCTTGGGAATGTGGCGAGTGACTTTTTGAATTGCCGTCTCCCGATTTGGAATAGTCTCTGTGAGGAGATCTTGATAGAAGGTGTTGAGGGCTTCTGCAATTTGGTCATGGTCTTTTATTGGGGCTCCTTGGTCGTCCTCCAGCTGTGAGATGCGATTGATGTGCCTTCGATGCGTCATTGCTCTGTGGAAGAATTTTGTGTTCCTCTCTCCTTCTTTGAGCCATTGCACTCTGGATTTTTGCCTCCATAGAATCTCTTCTTGTTCCCTGCAGATTTTCAAGTCCTCCATAAGCTTTTCCTCTTCCTGCGCCAATCCTTGAGTTCTGTTCCCTGTGATGAAGGTGCGCTGAAGGTCCTCCAGCTGGGCCTCTATTTCCCTTTTCCTTAGGAAAATATCTCCAAAAGTGGTTTTGTTCCACCGTTTCAAGAGTGTCTTGAAGTTCTTAAGGCGTTGTTGGAACTTGTACATGTGAGTTCCATGATCTATTTCAGCTTGGTCCCACCAAATTTGAGCTAGTTGTTTGAAATCTGGGTGGGTGAGCCAAAATTTTTCAAATCTGAAGGGCTTAGGCCTAGGTGGGCTCCCCGGATTCAGACAGAATTCTATGGGCCAATGGTCCGAGCCGGCCTTTGGCATGATATTTACTTCTATAGCTTGGTCACTTTCAAGGAGGGCGTCAGTTACTAGAAAGCGGTCTAATCTGCATGCCACATGCTGGTTCCCTGCCCTTCTGTTGGACCAGGTGAATATGTCATTCCTTGTTTCCATATCGACCAGGTTCAGCTTCTCTATGAGCGTTTTAAACCTCCCACTGTCTTGATCCAGCCGATGAAGCCCTCCACTTTTTTCCTCCAGTGTTAGAATGATGTTGAAATCTCCTCCTATGATCCAGTGTGGCGTACCTAGGAGAGCTTGGACATGTTGCAGGGATTGTAAGAAATTTTCCTTGTTTTGGATGGATTGAGGTCCATAGACGTTGGTGATTGCCCCTTCCTTTGAGGAGGCTATAGATTTAAAATGGGCAGTTAGGGTGTGCTTGGTTGAAAATGGATTTATCAGGGTGACGGTAAGCGGGTTCCATAGGATTGCCAGACCTCCCGCCGCACCCCCTGAGTCCGCGTAGATGAATTCTCCATCCTTCCAGCTGCTTCGAAGGGCTCTTTCCGCCTCCTGACCGGTGCATTTGGTTTCCTATAAATGTAGAATGTTTGGGTGTTCTGTCTTTATACAATCATGGAGGATCCGTTGTTTGGACCGTCTGTTCAGGCCTCTTATGTTCCAGGATATTACTTTCATCATGAGGAAGATGGGGGGGGGTGGAGGTAACCCTCCGAGAGCCGTTGTATTTGACCAGAGTTAATCATTAGGTGCCCTGCTTCCTTAATAAGTTGTTGTGCTGGTTTGCGTCCTCGTCTTTTGTTCTCCTTAGGGGATTTTTTGCTCTCAAGGCTGGGGTCGGCCATGATGCCCAGCCTGGCCGTGGATCCAGCTGTGAAGTCGGTGAAGACCTTGTGCACTTTTCGTAGCTGCTCTACAGGGATATTCTGCAGATCCTTCTGATTTAGGGCCTCCTCTAGTTTCTCTAGGTCTATTTCTTCCAGTTCTGTTTCATTCATTAGCATGTTGGTATCCTCGTCCCGGTTGATCTATGTTTCCTGGCTTATTTCCTTCTGATTGGCACTACGTGGATCTTCAGGGATTTTACCTTTTGCCTGCGTGGAAGCCTGAGAGGGGTTTTGAGGCGTTTTTTCTTGCGTCTCCTGGTTCAGAGCTTCAAATGAGTTCTTGGACTGGTTCTTTGGGGTCGCATTCTGGTTCTGCTTTTTAGAGGGGTTTTTCCTCCTTCCAGTAACATTGGTGAAGCCATCCTTCTGCTTTGGATCAGAGGACTTGGGGGTTGAGGCGTTCAGTGGGCAGTCTCTAAACAAGTGGCCGTGCTCATGACATTTTCTGCAACGGAACGGTATGTGCTCGTAGTCTACAGTTTGGTTCCAGTCCTCATCCTGGTATTCCAGCGTGATGGAGCCTGGTAGAGGTTTTGAGATATCCATGTATATGCATATGCGGGCGTAGGATGTGTATTTTCTTACTTTAGTAGCCTCTGAAGCTTTGACAAATTGCCCCAGCGTGTTTCCTATTCCCATTAGTATTTCTTCCAGCCAGAATTCCTGTGGTAATGAATATAACCTTATCCAAACCGGAGCCCATGAAAAGTCCTCTAGATCTGGGTTGAATCTATCAGTCCAGAATCTAAGAAATAAGCCTGCTGAGTTATAGAAGTATGGACCGT
>JZKD02S1614394.1:679284-728980 GCA_000966675.3 Picea glauca | reverse complement strand
CCGAAAATAATATCTTTCGACCGAAAAAGATATCTAGTTCGGCCGAAAATTGGTTTTCCAAAATTTTGGAGACCAGATTGTCACGAAAGTGTAACCCACCTTCGTGATTCCACCCCATAGTGTCCATACTTTTTGCAATAATAACATTGTATGCTTGATTTGTCATTGGATCTCCTCCCTCTGCCTCTTTGAGGCTGGTAATTCTGATTCCTTTTTTGATAGGTGTGACCTTCACCTGAGTGATGATTGCTTGGACTTCTCCCTCTTCCTCTGTTAACTATGCCTATTCCTATACCTCTCCCTCCGATAAAGGAGAATTGAGTTTTGAAGGATTTTTCTATTGACTCATCTTCTAGATGTAGTCGAGTCTCATGTGCCAATAGAGAACCCAATAGTTCATCCGTGGAAAAATTGGATAGATCCTTGGATTCAAGGATGGCTATAACAACCATCTTGAATTTCTTTGGAAGACTTCTGAGGACTTTCTCAGTGATCCTTTGATAAGGGTTGTCTTCAACAATCAATCTGATCTAGTTTACAATTCCCATGACTCTGGTCATAAATTGGTCCACGTTTTTAGACTCTGTCATTTTCAAAGTCTCAAATTATGTCCTCAAGGTCTGCATCTTGACTTTTTTGACCCTGTCATTTCCTTGGTAAGATGATTGTAGGATGTCCCAGGCCTATTTTAAAGTAACAACGCCTGTTATTTTTCATAAAATCGAGTCATCCATAGAGTTTTGAATCTATAACTTGGATTTTTTCTCTCTTTTCCTCCGTTCCGCCTGTGCATTTCATTGTTGATCAGTTATGGCGGTGATAACTAGGGGATATGGTTCCACATAGCCATGATCCACTAGATCCCAACACTCTTATGCTTGTGATAAGGATCTCATTCTGAGAGACCAAAACTCATAATTCTTCCCAAGAAGTATTGGCCCTTGTGTTTTTCCTAAATTGTTAGAGGTGGCCATCCCCCCCAAAATAGAGAAGAACAATAAAAAAAATGATAGTGATTTTCGTGCTTTACCTGTTTCTCGCGCGAGAAAAAAAAATCACGTTAACCCCTCATATGACGAAGGGATAAGAACTAGGTTATCCGAGGCTTCGGGCTCCGGGCATCTCAATCCATTGAGACCTTGCTTCCTCTGAATTGGCAAATGGGAAAATAGAAGAATATATCAACGGTCCTTGTTGATTTGAGATCAATGATCCACAATTACTTCAGTTTTTCGAGCTTTGGGCCTTTTTAATGCACAGTACTAACAATCCTCCAAAGTGTCGAATTAGCGAACTCATGGAGTGCGGGATATTTTTATCCACATGTATTTCAAATGAGTGGTTACGATCCTCTTTGGCCTTTGGCCTTTGTGGCTCTTTACGTCATTGCTTGACTTTTCTTCCGCAATGAAAAATCACCAAATTATCGGATGGATTCCATGTGTCCTGCGTGATCAATGGCTTGGATCTACTTCATCTCTTCGTCGCTTTAGGAGTTCGCGACTCAGCACACCTTAGTTCTTCGATAGTGTTGGTTCTCTGAAACTCCTTCAATCTTCTGCCACATGGCCTTCAGATCGATGACCTTGATTTACTCCGCTCTTTGGAGCTTCGGGTGACTTGTACCTTTGGCACTTGTGCCTTACTTCCTCCGCCCAGATCTATTCTAGGCTTCGGCCTTTTGTGACTCCAACTCTCTCACACTCCTTAAACTTCCGAAGTTATCCATTGTCAAAGAGTGGGATCACATGACACGTGTCCCCTCTAGCTCCAATGGTCCAGATCTACTTTGCTCCTTTGAGACTTCGATAAATTTCTTCTTCTATTCCTCCTAAACAATGAACCAATGAAGTGATGATCAGATGTCATGTGTCATCCAATATGACGTTGGAGATTGGCTCCGACCCTCTTCAATGCATAATACCAACTATCCTCTGAAGCACCATATCATCGAATACGGGGATCGTCTAACACATTTCTCTCGGATCCAACGGTCCAAAGTTACTTCGGTTCTCCAGGACTTCGTCTCGACCAAAGTCCTCCAGAGTGTTAAGTCTTCGAAGTAATATATATGGCACCACATGTCCTTGTCGATGGATGGTCCAGATGAGCTTCAGGACTTTGGGTCTTTAGGAGATTTAGACTCCTCTACAACCTTTGCACGAAATACGTCAAATACACAAAGCTTGAAGGACTTCGACAGTTAAACCATGCGTGGATTTTCTTGATCTGATGATTACTCTTGCTCTCACCCAGATATAACTTATGAAAACTATTCTCCTCTTCTGCACGCTCCTTTTCCTTTCTAATATTGATTTAATAGCCCAGATATGTTCCCGCAACCGATCTAATGGTTGTTGTAGCTTCGCCTTTGTTTCTTCTGCATCTTCCTCTTTAAGAAGGATTCCACGAATTTTTCAAGATCTTCATCTTAAATATTCTTCTGTAAATATACCTCCTCGCATTGTGATGTCTCTAGCGATCCTTTAGCATACTGTGGACTACTCTCCGGGCTCTGTGAAGAGTCTTACCTCCCACTCTTTGATACCATGACAAAATAAGAAACTGTGCAAGAAAACAAGAAACATAATAGACAGAACAAGGAACGAGAATATGCAGAGCGCACTATTGTATTAGCTTATAGTCTAGATCTATATAGGGAAAAGAAGAAACATAATCAAGAAACAAAGGAACGTATCCTAACAACTGGTACAACTTGCCAGAACAACTAGCAGTGTGCAGTCACATATTGTTGATATTACAGTTATAACTAACAGTTGCTACTCCTCTTCACATGATAAGCATAGCGATCGTAGGCATAAGAGAAATGGTTGTCACCAATGTTAGTAATTGCTGGGATCTTGTCCAGTATTTGGTGTACAATTTGTCTTTCATCAATGGAACCGATGTCGAATTCTACTAATACAGTGGAACCACAAGCTACAAGGGCATGTTGTATCTCCATGCAGGTTGTGGTTGCCTCTGTGGATTCCATTTTTACTACAATGTCTTTCTGTGAGATATGATTTTACTTAGATAATTTGGGATCTATATATATATATATATATATATATCGTATAGTATTGTTCGATATGATGTTGGATAAAATCCAAATGATTTGCACCTTTTCTGACCTCCTCTTCCTCTCGGATTTCGACCATCCATTTTTCATCCTCTTAATGTTTAGTTCAAACCAATGCAGAGTGATGGAAAATTTTTACAACATAACATGCGTAGACAATAGTATACGAATCCACCTAAATTTTAGGAATAATTGAATTCAAAAGATAATCAAACGATTGAAACCTGAGTATCTTTCTATACATGGGAATTTGAGAGCTTCTTGGTGACCGCAGGCTCGACACCTACAAACCGAATAATAAAATGAGTTAGTAAGTTGCATGAATCATTTAATCGAATGAAAGTTACATATATAATAGAAATAATATTACGATGGAGCATCAGAGTGTCGAATTATCTCCGTAAATCATTGTAATCCGCACCTGGATGTTCTGGGTTGTCGGATAACTGATGGGTACCCCTCTCATCATCATAAGGGTCCATCATTAGATATTACCTATGAATAAAAAATATGTAAAACTAAAACATATGTACAAAAATGTAAATCAAATTAACCACTAAGGTTTGTGTGAACTCTTCCCGCACGATATATCATAATGAGAGTCCTAAAATATATTCGAGGGTGAATAAAACAAGAGACAAGGTCCTAATCATTGACCAGAGACAAGGAAGGACACACATTCGACCTTGTAATGATAAAACTAGACCATTGAGATTTCTGGGTACCAACGGAAAAACTCCAAGGCTAAGGTAACCCCCCCCCCCCCCTCGAACAAAAAATGGAAGAAAAACTACTACAACCTAATATAAACCCTATAGTCATTTCATAATAGGAAACATATATGTCAATAAGTTGGCAAGAGATATGGTTGGAGGAGTAATATTCATTTCTAACTACAATAGTTATTATTTTGAAGAGTAAAATGCAAGAAATGTTATTAAGTTAAACAACCCCTATAGTATAGGAAAACACAAATGGTTAAGAGATTTTTCTTAACAAATCCCAAGGAAACTACAAAAATCTTGGAGTGTTACCCAACAAACTTCTCAGGAAACAAAAATGAGAATGGGGGCATCCGAACCTGGACTCTCTAAACTCGTAAAAGGGGAAAACTCTCAAGAAGCATACAGAGCCAAGGGAAAGAAGTGAAGAATGTGAAAAAGAGCTAAGTGTGGTAGAGTTAGGACAACAACCGAATAACTTTCCTTGAGATGGAAACATCCATACATGGCTAATGCAGGACCACTGCATGATAAATGCTCCACAGAGGACGTGAGATAACGAGGAAGAGTTTGCGAAGTTTTAATGAAAACATGTACCATAACATGATTTTAAACCTCGTAAAACACCCAAATGAATTCCTCTAGACTGAGTTGTCATGTCGAAGGAAAGGTGTAACATGAATGGTTGGATTACAATGATAATTCATTTCCAAATATGTTGTTTCATAATTAATAAAACCTACTTTTTGAAATCTAATTTTATATGAAGAGTTACCATAAGACAACATTTATAAGCATATGGTATAAAGTGAATTGAAGACTATAAGTATAATAACATGGTAGCACCAATTGTAAACCTATATCCATAGGAGAAGGGATATAGCTAGCAACCAACTCATCGAACATATATATAGAGATCACCACTTAAGTAATAACTTTAATCTTATAGGTTATCAAATATTGGCCTTAAGAAATGAGACTTAAGATAAACATAGAAAAGTGAACGATAATGGGTGACTATGGAATAGTTCCATTAACAACAATAATACCTTATAACAAGCTAGGTTAAGGTGATAAAGGTCTTATCGTATAGGTATTTAGTCACTATGAGTTTATCATCATAATCAAAATGTTGAAAGGATAATGAAATTTTCCATATCATAAGGGAACCAAGGAAAGTTATAAGATAGGAATAAAAGTAAATGTGACAATAATATTTAAGAATATTATTGTTATATATATATATAAAAAAAAAAAATTATTTATTGGAATTTAAGGTCTATGACATAATGGTATCAGAGTTGTCGGTTATCACAGCAAAAATCTAAAATCTAAAATTTTCTTGATTTTATTCTTACCTCTAGGAAGAAAAATAAATTTATTTTGCAGGAAAATGATAGAAGTACCTAAGGCTCAGGGAGAAGAACGTCGTCAAGAGAGTTCTGAAAAAGGGAATGTAGGTGATGGACATCACTAGGTGGATTTGAATAATGACAAGCATTCATAAATTATAAAGACAGTAACAGATATGAGAGAAGAACTAAAAATAGTAAGAGGAGATAATGAAAGGATTCTAAAGACTCAAGATGAACTAAATACAATTCTTCTAGAGAAATTATTCAACCAAAATGCTGATAAAAATAACGTACAAAATTCTAGAAATTCTAAGATAGCCCAACAAAATTCTAGCAATTCTAAGATAGCCCAATTATGAGGATAAATCCAAGTAGTTCTACAAACTGAAACTCAGAAATCTTACAATGAAAGATTTATGCAGTAAATTTTTTAGTTTATTGTGTTATGTGCCGTACATTGTGGATGAAAAACCAAAGATTAAGATATTTATGAGTTTCTTACCTAGATCTTATAAAGATCGAATTGAATTTCATAATCCAAAAACATTGGAGGAAACCATGAGGAAAGCCAAACTCTGTTTTGAACAGTATAAAAAAAGAAATGAGAATTCAAGGAATTAGAATGGGAAAAAGGTTGAGAGGTTTGACCCTAAGAAGAAAGAGGGAGCTTACTCTAATAAGAATGTTGATAAGAGTTTCCAAGGAGGTAATAAGTTTATAGATAGTAAACCTTTCAATCAACCAAAAAATAAGGGTACCAAACCCCCAACCTTCTTCAATAAAGAAATTGCCCAAAAAGAGACTGTAAAATGTTTTTTTTAACATAAATGGTTGGGGGATTGTATATTAAAAAAAGAGCATCGGATCTTCAAAATTTGCAGATAGAAGAGTGAAAAATCCTCTATTGCTTCCATGAGAGTCTAACTGTCTATGGATATCTAAAGAAAATTTATCAACCAGCCCATAAGAACTACAATTATGCCAAGTAAAAATGGAAACATACAATTTCAAAAGTAATTAAATTTTGTAATTCATTTGAAACCTGACTAATGGTTTAGAGAAGGCTCTGGATCTTCCTGTTGTTCTACTTGTGTCACTATTGGGTTCTCTTCTGCATGGTGAAACTCTGCATGTCCTGACGTTGAAGGGGTAGAAGGGTGGTCGTTGTTGGATGCTGAGTGAAAGGTGGATAGGAGCCGAGACTCACCAGAGATGATATAATTCTCTTGTTGTTGTGGGTTAGCCAATTTTTGGGTAACAACCTCGAGTTTCCTTGTGTTCCTATTAATTCCCCTTAAGTCTATTACCAATTCTTGGTCATGTCAATTTTTCTACTGATGCAACTATGTTTGGAGGCTCTCCATTTCGTCACGAAGCCCCTGGTTCTCTAGCTGAAAATTGTGGTGACGAGCATCTATGTGCTCCTCTTCTCTTATAACATTTGTGCATAAAGTGTGAAACTATTATCAGAGCTCCTCCGAAACACAAGTCAGACAAGAGTAGGGTGATATTGACCTTTGCCACATATTAACACAGAGACTGAGGAGAAAAAAGGTCAGGAAGGCACTGAATAAACAAATAACATAGACAGAATAAGAAGGGAGAGAATACAAGCCACATTGATAGCCGGGCGTCCTGAAGAGCCAAGTAATGGCACTGAGAAATAGCTAGAGCAACCATGATTTTTGAAATGATGTTCCCTTGATGGAATAGGGTGCCAGGATCACCCACGATATGGAATGAATTCATGCGGGATGGAGAGATCCAGGTGACGCCATAAGCATATGATTGATCGTCAAGAGGGGCAAGTGAATCTCCACGGGATATAATGTGAGTACATGTGATGACATACACCCCTTCCTCAACCAGCAGGTCGGAAGCTCCATGTCAACAGGATCTTTCCTTTATCATTGGCTTGAAGAGCTCTCGGCAATGGCTCTTCTATTTCCCTTTCGGGAAATCTATACCCACAGACAACTTCAAGAACTTCCCCCCCTTGTACTTTGAGAGATCAGACTTCGCACATTCGCAAATCCATAGGTCAAGCGCCTTGTCTCCAAATCTCTAAAACCCAAAAATAGTCAACACTGACCCTTCCTCTTTCTCTTTCAGACTTTTCCTTATCATGATTTCGGCGGTCGCGGTGTCAAGCAACTTGTTCCCGCAATTCCCGAAACCCAGTTTTCTGAAATTTCGATACGCTCACAAGGTTGACTTTTCAACGCCCCTTTACTTCTGTCGGGACTTCGGACTTCGCAATATCGCAAATCCTAACACAATGAATTCGGGTCTTTACCCCACGAAAACTCGAAAAAGGTCAACTGAGTTTGACTTCTACGTCGATAGTGTGCCACCTGTCTACCTCGTTGTCTCCTATGGTCCCACACCATCCTTTTAGCCTTCGGGACTTCGCGATTTAGGATATCACGATTGCCATTGCAAATTTTACGGGACTTCCACCTACGAAATCCCGAAATGGGAATCCGCTTGCAAATCCAACGACCCTTGTGTCTTGGATCTATGGTCCTGCTCCTCCTGAGCTTAGAACCTTTAGGAATACTCGCGGTAACTCCCTTGATTTTCTGTGAGGTTTGACGGCTCACGAGACTTCACGAATTATCTTCAGAGAATTTCGACCGTCCATTCTTTCTCTTGTGAACCTCTGCACAAACTAAACCAGGTGTCTCTCTCTGTGGAACTCATCCTCCTACAGTCCCTCATCACTACGCCTTCCTTCAAACTCCCAAGGTACTTGGCCTCTGACTTTCCTTCGACTCTACGCACACATGCAACAACAGTCTCTCAATACTTCTCTCAGGTTCGCAACCCTAAGGCTTCACTCGGCCTGCGCCCTCCTTGCATGGCTCCTGTGCCTAACTGCACTTCTGTGTGAATGAGAACAAAATCTATCTCTCCTGAGCTTTTAGAGACAAACCTCTAAACACCTTGTCGATGCACTCCTTGCGGGCAATTCACCTGCACTCCTTGTAGGAACTCTTGCTCAGATAGAGAAACAATTGAAACTCATTACTTTTCCCTTTCCTCTCATATTTCAAACATTCAATAAGAAATCATTCATACATAGCATAAAAGAAAATGTACAGCAGAAAGAGTGAAATAACCATAATCATAACATCTAGCATACATACATGAAGAACCAACACAACGCCATGAATTTGAATCAAAGCTTTCTCTATTTAATTCAAATTTTTGTACATGGGTGTCTTCACACAGCTCTCTGCATCTCCTCTATGCTCTTCACTTCTTCATGCTCATAATAATGTTACAATACACAATGAGGGTGTCTATATCCCGTTTCCCTCTTGTGCTCTAAAACTGTCTAATCTAACATTCAATTCTATCTATCTGCATTAACTACCATAAATGCCTTCTACCTACTAAGGACGAGAGCAAATCACTCAAGATCCATTTACATTATACAAGTGTGCTTCTTCTTAATGACTTCATTTAAGATCGTGCAATAACGTTGAGGCAAATTCAAAAAATTTTGCTGGGCGTTTTTCCAGTTGTCTTTAGACTCCCGCTGGCTCGCTTGAGATGCTCCTGCATTATACTCTCTGGCTTGAAAATTTTCATGGGCTCCTGTCCATGAGCTCGCGTATGGTGTGTCCATGCTTCTGGATCTCTGCTTTGTTTTCCCAGCTGGCATCTTCAACTGGATGGCCCTTCCACTTGACCAAATATTTAAAGTATTGCTTTCGTGTGGTTTTCTTGCTCACCCTTTGTCTAGTATGTGCTCCGTTTGTGGCTTATCTGCAACTGACATCTGCTTTGTCCACTAGATCATTGGTCGTTCACTTCCTGTCCCTGTTTCCTCAGCCTTATATGGGTACAAATCTGAGATGTTGAATATCGGAGAAATTCTGATCCCATCGGGTAATTCAATCTCGTATGCATTCGTCCCAAAATTCTTTAAGACCTTACATGGTCCAATTTTCTTCATCTTCAGCTTATTATATGTTCCTCTCGGGAACCTTTCCTTTCTCAAATGTGCCAAAATTAAATCACCAACCTCAAATTGAAGTTATCTCCTGTGTTGATCTGCTCTGCGCTTATATTCTTGGCTCGAACTCTGCAAACGTTCCTTCACCTAGCTGTGAAGTTCCTTCATCGCCTCTACGAAATATTCTACACTAGCGCTCCTAGTTACAATCTGTCCTGAATCTCTCAGCTCAGAAACTCCTCTTGGCTGCATGCCATAGACAATATGAAACAGACTCTGCCCTATTCTTCTGTTAACCGAGTCGTTATAAGCAAATTCTGCCTATGGTAATATGTTGTCCCACTTGTTGTGGTGTTTTGTCACCGGGCTTCTCAGCAAGTCTCCCAGACTTCTGTTCACCACTTCCGTTTGTCCATCTGTCTGAGGATGATAAGACGAACTAAACGACAATTTAGTTCCCAACTTCTTCCATAAGGTCCTCCAAAAGTGCCCTATGAACTTGGTGTCTCGATCCAAAACTATGCTCCTTGGTAAGACGTGAAGTCGAATAACTTCTTTGAAAAATAGATTCACAATGTGAGTTGTGTCACTGGCCTTCTGACATGGAATGAAGTGTGCCATCTTGGAAAATCTATCCACCACCACAAATATTGAGTCAAAACCTCTTTGTGTTCTTGGAAACCCTAATATGAAATCCATGCTAACTGCATCCCACGGCCTCTCAGGTATGGGAAATGGCTGGTAAAACCCTACATTCTGTTTCCTTCCCTTCGAATGCTAGCAAATTATGCATTTGTCCACGAATCTCTTGACGTTTTCTCGCATTCCCGGCCAAAAATATGACTCATTCAATTTTGCGAACATCTTGTCGTGACCAAAGTTCCCTGCCAATCCTCCATTGTGTTTCTCCTTTAGCAAATTATCCCTCATGGAGCATTTCGGAATACACAGTTGATTACCTTTAAACAGTAATCCTTCCTGGATCATGTATTCTACCCATTGGCTTCTATCTCTGAGAATTGGATTCTCAGCTGCTTCATACGCCTCCTTAAAATCCTGATCATCTGCGTACATGTTCTTGAGATCATCAAAACCCAACGTTTTGACTTTGAACTCCTGCAATAGCAAACACTTCCTACTCAAAGCATCAAAAACTTTGTTAGCAGTACCAGAAATATGTTTAATCACAAAAGTGAAATTCTGCATATACTCAACCCATTTAACATGTCTTTGATTCAACTTTTCCTGTTGAGTCACAAATTATAGTTCATGATTGTCACTATATAAGACAAACTCTTTCGGGATCAAGTAATGTCTCCATTTCTTCAATGTCTGTATTATAGCATGGAACTCCTTATCATAAGTGGAGTATTTCACTTTCACTTCATTCAACTTCTCGCTGAAGTATGCTATCGACCTGTCTTCCTGACTCAAGAGTGTCCCTACTACAAATCCGCTTGCATCTCATTTCACCTGAAATGTCTTTTGGAAATCCGGAAACACCAGAATCAGTTGTTCTGTAATCTTCCTCTTCAACAGATTAAAACTCTTCTCAGCCTCTTCTGTCCAGTGAAAAGATTTGTTTCTTTTTTTCACTGTATCCATCATCGGTGCAGTAATTCCACTGAAATTTTTGATGAACTTCCGGTAGAAACTAGCCAATCCGTGAAAACTTCTCACCTCAAAATTTTTTTTTGGTGATGGCCAATTCTTGATTACCTCCACCTTATCTAGGTCCATCCTCAACTCATCTGTAGAAATAACAAATCCCAAGTAAATGAGCTCTGTCTTCATGAATGAGGATTTCTTCATGTTTATCAACAACTTCTCCTACTGTAATTTCTGCATCACTATAGCCAAATGTTTCAGATGCTCTGCCACTATTTTACTGAAAACCAATATGTCATCCAGATATACAATAACAAATTTTTCGATGAACTCCCTCAGGACTTCGTTCATCAACCTCATGAAGGTAATCAGTGCATTTGTTAATCCAAACATCATAACAACCCATTCATACAACCCTTCGTTTGTTTTGAATTTTGTCTTCCACTCATCACCTTCTCTCATGCGGATTTGATGATAACCGCTTTTCAAATCAATCTCTGAAAAATACTTTGCTCCACTCAAGCAATCCATCAGATCATCCATCCTTGGCAATGGAAATCTGTACCTGATGGTTATCTTGTTAATCTCCCTTGAGTACTGCCTCCAGCCTCCATTTTTCTTTGGACTGAGTACTATTGGAACAGCACACGGACTCAAGATTTCCCTGACCAAATCTTTGTCCAACAAATCCTGGACTTGTCTTTTGACTTCTTCATTCTCTTACAGCGTCAATCTGTATGCAGCTTTGTTTGGCAAACTGGATCTTGGTATGAGATCAATATGATGACTCACACTTCTGATCGGTGACAACGAATGAGGTAGTTCATTCACTACTATGTTAGCAAAATCTTCTAGTAGTTCCTGAACCTCTTCTGGTAAATCATCTATTCTTGTGCTGGTCAAAACAATCTTCGGTTTCCTGACCACAATGAACTGTGGATCCTCCTTCTTCTTAACCTCTGTAAGAAGTTCCTTCCCACTCATGAGAAGTACAGTGTTGCTTACTTCCAGTTTCACCTACTTATCCTTGATTGGAAGCAACATGTGAGTCCTCCCATTCTTCTCTAGGGTGTATGTGTTCATTCTCCCATCATGAATCACATTCCTGTCATATTGCCACGGTCTACCCAGCAATAGATGACAAACATCCATAGGAATGACATCACATAATATCTTATCATTATATCCTCCTATCTTGAATTCAACTAAGCATTGTTTAGTGACAGTTACCTGATGTCCTTTTTGTAGCCATGAAACTTTGTATGGGCTTGGATGATCAATCGTCTCCAGTTCCAGCTTTTCTACAATATCTGTAGAAACGAGATTATCTGTGCTACCACTATCCACGATGACCTTGCATACCCTGTCCTTGGTCTTGCAAGTAGTCCGGAAAAGTCTGGTTCTTTGGACTAAACTCTCCACCTCCTTCTTTGGCATCAAAATAACTTTTTGCATCATCAACGATCTTTCGCCTTCAGCATATTCTGCCTCAACATCTTGCCTTTGTGCTTCAGCGATGTGATTCTCTCCACTCTCCTTCTTTTTATCTGGACACTCATAAGACTTGTGCCCATTCTTTCCACATGTGAAGCATGTTATTACTCCACCTCTTCCTCTTCCTCTACCTCTAGTACGAGGAAAAGTATTATTGTTAGCATAATCTCCTCTCTGTTCAGTATGCTGCCCTCTCTATTCAACATATTTCCCTCGCTGTGAGGTTCCACCTCTCTCAGTTCGAGTCTGAGGTTTCTTCCAGTCGTCCTTGGGTTTCTAATATTTATTGTAGGCAACCGATTTTCCTCTGGGATGACTTCTACCTCGACCTCTTTGACTCTTCTTTCGGCTCAGCTTCTCTTCCTCTTTCAGAGCCATCTGATAAGCATCTTCCACCGTTCGGATGGTTACCATGTTCATCTCAACCTGGATGTCGTATCTCATGCCATTCATGTATCTAGAAACTTTTTCATCATCGCTCTCCCAATGACCTACCCTGATGTTCAGCTTATAGAATTATTCAGTGTATTCTTTCACTGTCATCAGCTTCTGTCTCAGATTCTGCATTCTCCTGAATAGAGTAATCTGGTAATCTTTGGGGATGAATTTCTCCTTCATCTTCATGATCATTCTGTCACAGCTTTTGATCTTCTGGTTGCCCTTGCAGAGTCTATCAGATTGTAGTTCATCCCACCACAATGTTGCATGTCCTTTCAATATTGTAACAACATGCTTGACCTTCTTCTCTTCTTTGACATCTTCATAGTCAAAGTATGTGTCTAGAGCTCTAATCCAATCTAGAAGCATCTTTGCATCCAGATTTCCCTCATAAACTGGAATGTCCATTTTCTCTCTTGCACCCATTCTTGCAATAGCTCTGATCAAGCATTCGTTTGCTGCATCTTCAGCTGCAACTTCTTCTTCATGTTCAACCTCAATTTTACTTTTGGAATCACTTATATCCCCAACACTGACTGTGCGTCTTTGGGTTGTCTCCATGTCTTTGAGTCTAGCTCGTAGATCACGCATTTCTTTCTCCATGGCTGGATCAGTCATCTGCCTACCTCTTCTTCTCATCATTTCCCTCTCCTCTGACTGATCAAGTGTCTGTCTATCCCTTCTCCTTGGTGGCATGGTGAAATTCCTTTTTTTCTCTGCTACAGAAAGAAAAGAACCTCTCTGCACTCTGATACCAAAAATGATGACGTACGCCCCTTCCTCAACCCACAGGTCGGAAGGTCCATGCCAACAAAATCTTTCCTTTATCACTGGCCCGAAGAGCTCTTGACAATGGCTCTTCTATTTCAATTTCGGGAAATCTATACCCACAGACAACTTCAAGAACTTCCCCCCCTTGTACTTCGGGAGATCGGACTTCGCACTTTTGTGAATCCGTAGATCAAGTGCCTTGTCTCCAAATCTCTGAAACCCGAAAACAGTGAACGTTGACCCTTCCTCTTTCTCTTTCAGACTTTTCCTTATCATGATTTCGGCGGTCGTGGTGTCAAGCAACTTGTTCCCACGATTACCGAAACCCGATTTTCTGAAATTCCAATATGCTCACAAGGTTGAATTTTCAACACCCCTTTACTTCTGTCAGGACTTCAAACTTTGCAATATCGTGAATCCTAACACAATGAATTCAGGTCTCTACCCCACGAAAACCCGAAAAAGGTCAACAGAGTTTGACTTCTATGTCGATAGTGTGCCACATGTCCACCTTCCTATCTCCTATGGTCCCACACCGTCCTTTTAGCCTTCGGGACTTCGTGTTTTGGGATATCGTGATTCCCGTTGCAAAGTTTACGGGACTTCCACCTACGAAATCCTGAAATGGGAATCCACTTGCAAATCCAATGGCCCTTGTGTATTGGATGTACGGTCCTGCTCCTCCTGAGCTTAGAACCTTTAGGAATACTCACGGTAACTCCCTTGCTCTTTCGTGAGGTATGAAGGCTCACGGGACTTCGCGAATTCTCTTCAGAGAATTCCAACCGTCCGTTCTTTCTCTTGTGAACTTCTGCACAAACTAAACCAGGTGTCTCTCTCCGCGGAACTCATCCTCCTGCGGTCCCTCATCACTACGCCTTCCTTCAAACTCCCAAGGTACTTGGCCTCTGACTTTCCTTCGACTCTACGCACACCTGCAACAACAGTCTCTCAATACTTCGCTCAGGTTCACAACCCTGAGGCTTCACTCGGCCTGCGCCCTCCTTGCACGACTCATGTGCCTAACTGCACTTATGTGTGAATGAGAACAAAAGCTATCTCTCTTGAGCTTTAAGAGACAAACCTTTGAACACCTTGTCGACGCACTCCTTGCGGACAATTCAACTGCACTCCTTCCAGGAACTCTTGCTCAGATAGAGAAACAATTGAAACTCATTCCTTTTCCCTTCCTCTCAGATTTCAAAGATTCAACAAGAAATCATTCATACATAGAATAAAAGAAAATGTATAGCAGAAAGAGTGAAATAACCATGAGCATAACATCTAGCATACATACACGGAGAACCAACACAACGCCATGAATTTGAATCAAAGCTTTCTCTATTTAATTCAAATTTATGTACATGGGTGTCTTCACATAGCTCTCTGCATCTCCTCTATTCTCTTCACTTCTTCATGCTCATAATAATGTTACAATACACAATGAGGGTGTTTATATCCCGTTTCTCTCTTGTTCTCTAAAACTGTCTAATCTAACATTCAATTCTATCTATCTGCATTAACTACCATAAATGCCTTCTACCTACTAAGGACAAGAGCGAATCGCTCAAGGTCCGTTTACATTATACAAGTGTGCTTCTTCTTAATCGCCTCATTTAAGATCACGCAATAACTTCGAGGCAAATTCAAAATTTTGTGCTGGGCATTTTTCCAGCTGTCTTTGGACTCCCGCTGACTCGCTTGAGATGCTCCTGCATCAACATGCAGTTGAAGAGAGGACACGGGGAGGAGGAAGGGAGGAATGTGGAATGGGGAGGGGATTTGTGTGCCAAAGAGGAAGGGGGCCCATTCGGGAAAGGGGAAGAGGAGGAAGGGGCCCACGAGGGATGGGGAAAGGGGGGAGGGGAAGAATAAGGAGGAGAGAGGAAGGTTAGGGGGGGAAGGATAGGGGAGAAAAAGGGGGTAGAAGGAAAAATTACTGAGTTGTGAGAGGGATACTTGTCACTAAAGAAAGGTTAAGGGAGACAATCATAAGAGAGGATTTGGTTACTGAAAAGGTGGCTATGTTCTAAGGATTTCACATCTTTAGCTATATGATCTGCTTCAGTGTTTTGAGAAAGGAGGATATGAAAAAATCATAATCTGATGAAGAGTTATTTCAAGGTGTTTATTTCCAAGCAGAGGCCACTGGAAGAATGGGTTGAAGAGATTGAGAGGCAAAGAATATCCTTTATGACTATTTCAGAGTCCCCTAGCACCACAAGAGATCGGATACTTCGTGCATGAGTTATTTTTAAACCCATGTACACTTCTAGAGTTTCTACTCTATTGTTGGTATTTTTCCCCAAGACCCAGGAAAAATCAACTACCTTTTGTCCATCAGAATCATAGATGACTCCCCGCACACCTGCCACACCTAAGTTACATGTTGCATCTCCATCAAATAAAAGAAGGAAAGTGTGTTGATGTGTTTTCTATTGAAAAAATTCATTGTTGTTGAGCCAAAGTTTCCATTCTTTCCTTTTGGTTTTTGCATGGGAGGATTGAAGTATATGGTTTGGAGTCCTTGAATGTAATAAACCCAATCTTCTTTGCTCTGTTCCAAAGTTCCTAGCAGATCGTATCTGATTTCTTTGAACTTGAAAACTTCTGCAACTACTCCACAAATTTTAGCAAAGATGTTGTGCACTCGAGGAAGATTCTCGTGGAAAATGGATTGATTGCGGGCTATCCAGAGTTCCCAACAGACAAATTTGGGGACTTTCCTCCATAGAAGAGTAAATTGTTTCTTATTTTTCAAGTTGCCATCATATCCTTGTTTCCAGGAAATGAAAAGATCATTCCAATTCTCAGGGAGAGGGGGGCGATTATAGAGGAGGAGGTAGATGAGATTCCATATTTTGGAAGAGAAATGAAATTCGAGAAAGAGATGGGAGATGGATTCGGATTCTGAGAGGCAAAAGGATAAATGAGAGGGACCTTGTATTCAACGTTTTAGGAGGTTTTCTAATGTTATAATTTTACCATGGACCAAAAACCAACAAAAAATGTTTACTTTGGGTAGTGAGGGACCGGACCAGAGTTCTTTCCAGATCTTGGAAGATGGGGGACCTTTTGTTTCAAAAAGAAAGAGAGTGTAACCGTCTTTGACAGAAAAGGTTTTTCCACCCCAACTATAGGAATCAGATGAGGTCCGGCTAGAGGGAGCGCATCCAACGAGGTTAATGAAGAAAGTGGGAAGAAGAGGACCGATATGGTTAGGGGCATTGGGAGACTTCCAATTGATCCAATCCCCATATGAATTCCATTGGAATAAATCCTTAAGAAGGGTGAGACTATTTGAGAAGAACCATTCTTTGAGAGGCCGAAGAGTTGCTAGGTTGTTCATGGGTTCATGATATAGGATACGATCAGTCCAAACATTAATTTGCGCTCCATTCCCCGGGGCCCAGAAGAGTTTGGATTTGGTAAGAGAGGAGGCATTTTTTAGGATTTGCCAAATCAAAGAACTAGGGAGAGAGGGGATGGGACCATCAAAACAACATGGCGTAGAGGAGTGAAAATATTTGACTATAACTGTTTCTTTCCACCAATATGGATTACCTGTGATTAAATGCCAAGAATGTTTTTCTCCCACAGAGGTATTCATTAGAATTGGATCCCTGATAGTGAGCCCTCCTTTGTTAAGGGGTTGGCCAACTTGTTTCTATTCAGAAGATGGAATTTTTTAGTGTTATTTTCCCTCCTTCCCAAACAAAGCTCTGGAGTGCTCACGAGATTTTATCCAGAATACCTTTGGGGGATAACAACCCTAAACATTGAAAAATGGAAAGGGAAGAGAGGATTGACTTGATAAGAACTTTTTTCTTTGCAGGGTTAAGCCAGCGGCCTCCCTAGTTTTGTATTCTTGCTAAAAAAATTCCAATGACTTCTTACCAAGATGAAGAACCATAAGAGCTAAGAAAAATTGGCATTCCCAAATATTTAAAGTGGTTCCAAGTTGTGATAATGGGGATGCTGAAAATTCTAGAAATTTTCTCTTTTAAGTGTCCAGAGACATGCCATTCATATATCTTGCACTTAGAAATATTCAATTTACCACATGAGGCTTCTAGGAAGGATATAAGTATTTTCTAAAAGAGGATGGAAATACGGATGGAATTTGATCCCAAGAGGAGACTGTCATCTGCAAATTGGGAGTGATTTATTTCCTTGACCCCTCTCACTATGAGTAAACCAGGGAGTATTCCCTTTCTTTGTTCTTCCTCTAGTTTATGGCTAAGAGAACCTACTAGGGGGATGTAGAGAAACGGAGAAAGCATAAATCCTCGAAGGAGGCCTCTGCTAGCCTTGAAGAATTGAGAAGCTCTCACATTGAGGAGAGGGGAAATACAGGGCACGTTGATGTAGGCTCTGATCCAACTAATGAATTTTTCGGAGAACCCATATACTTTGAGAATTGTGAGCAGAAAAGTGTGCTTGACCCGGTCAAAATCATTTTCCATGTCAATTTTAACAACCATACCTGGGACTTTATATTTATTTCTAGAATGAATGGCTTCCTGAACTAGCACAATATTGTTTGTTATCGGTTTTTCCTTTAAAAAACCACCCTGATTTTTTGAGATTAGCTTTGGTAGCAGGGGATTGAACCGAGTTGCGATGATCTTGGTGAGGATTTTGTAAGAGGAGTTATAAAGGGAAATGGGATGGAAGCGAGAGAAATTGGAGGGATAATAATCTTTGGGGATTATAGCTAGAAAGGTGGAATTTGTTGCTCCTCCGATTTTCTGTTTGTGAAGGGAGTAGTTTAGCATTTTCTTCAGATCCTTCTTGATAGTGTTCCAGAAGGATCGGTAAAATATGATTGGAAAACCATCAAGTCCAAGGGCTTTTTCAAGATCAATGCTCCAAACTACTTTGGCTATTTCTTCTTCTATTATATCCTTGACTAGTTGATTGTTTTCATGCTCTGAGACTACACTAGGGATATTGGAAAGCATGTCAAGAACATCTGCATTTGTTTATTCACTGCTTGGCTGTTGATATAGGCTATTGAAGTGATGAAAGTCCTCCTCTTTGACTTGATCAAAGGTGTTGATTTGTTTCCCTCTATTTGAGGTTATGGAGGTGACTATGTTTCTTTTCCTCCGTGATTGTGCTTGCTTGTGGAAGAAGGAAGAATTTGAGTCACCTGTTTTTATCCATAAGCTTCTGGATTTCAGCCACCAGTGCTCTTCCTCTCTGTGCAAGGTGTGATGAAGATGTTTTTGATCTTCTTTTTCTTGATTCAAAAACATTTCCGTAGCCATTTATTTTTCTTTCTGTAGCTCAACTTTCCTAAGTTGCTCTATCTTTTCTTGCTTTTCTTGTTGAGGTGGGATGAATGAGATTTTCACCCATTCTTTGAGTGCTATTTTGACTTCTTTGAGATTGATTTCCCAAATATAGTTCGGGGATCCAGAGAAGGGGGAGATCCACACATTTTTAATAATAGTGGGGATGGTTGGGTTTTCCAACCAAAGTTGATTGAAGAGAAAAGGGAGGGGGGCAAAGTTTTGGGGATTTCGAAAGGAAAGAGATATTGGTTTATGATCTAAGACTGAGAAAGGGAGGATAATAGAGGATATGACATGGGGAAGAGAAGGAGGTTACTATTGATGAGAAAACAGTCTAGGAGGGATGATATATGACTAAGGCCAGAACATCTATTGTTCCATGTGTACTTTATTTTTGAGGGTTTGAATTCTTGCAAGTCCCATTCTGATATGAGATCAGAGAGATTTTAAGAGAAAGGGTCTCTGATTTTACTGCCCCCTTTTTTTTCCCCTAGGTTAAGATGGGTGTTGAAGTCTCCCCAAATTATGAAAGAGGAGATATCAGTTGAGTTTTTGAGCTCTGAAAGGGAGTTCTAGGTAGCCATTTTGTCTTTATAGGAGTTGGGAATGTAGACATTAACTACATAGATGTTATTATTATTATCCTTGCTTTTTAGAATAGTTAAAAGCCATCTTTGAGTTTCCACAGTTACCTCGAGAGTCTAGATTTTTTCATCCCATAGAATTGTGATGCCACTGGAGGCTCCTTGGGAGCTAACAATTTCTCCGCCTGTAGCTTTGAAAATTTTCTTTGTTATTTCTAAAAGAGTTGATTCTTCCATTTTTTTTTCCTTGAGAAGGATAACTGAGGGGTTGGCTATTTTGTTTATATATTTTAGAGCTTCATATTTAGACTTGTTGCCAAAGCCCCTGTAGTTCTAGGAGAGGAAAATCATTGACGGGGGGTGGAGGGAGACCGACTATCATAATTTGGGTGATTTGATCCTTTGGTACCTTCTTTTTGTGTTGAGGTGTACATGGATTTTTCTATAGATTGATGCTTTCCTTGTGCCTTTTCTTTTGAGGTTGTTTCCTCTCTAACTTCCTTGTTTGTTCTTCGACCCGATTTTCTTAGATTTTCTGGTGGTATTTCTCCTTCTTCTCTTTCTTGAGTATGAATTTCTTGTGAGTGGGTCTCTCTGTTTCCATGTTGTTTTGATCCTTGTGTGTCCTCCTTAGAAGGATCATCCTCGTCTGACTCATCTTCTATTTTGACTACGGGGGGTGGAGAGAGTGGGTGGATCCAAGACTATAGTTGGGGAGAGTTTTTCTTTGAGGAGGATTCTCCAAGTGGATCATAGGGATTGTTGTAGAAAGAGTTGACTCTAGGCTGTAATAGAGCCAAGCCTTAGCACATTTTAAATGGAATAATAAGATATCACTCGGAACTTGACTTGGGTTGCTGCAAGCCAATCCCTGAAAACTGCTTTAGAGTGTATTTCTGACCTAATACACTAAGAGAGGGCTCTCTCAATAGCCAAGGGATCTTTACTCAAGAATATTCAGTAATCACAGTAAGAAGGCCAGATTTCTTATCAGACAAGATTTTTTTATAATTTTGGTGGTTGCACAGATTTGAAAAGACCTATTGGGCGATGGAGTCAAGTGAAAACCAAAGAAAAGAGATAATAACAGTGATCGTATTACTTGCGGAAAATGAGGAAAAATATGCCTATCTTTCAACAATCGATAATCATGATATAATAGAAGAAAAAGAAAAAGACCATTACAGTGAAAGCATCTAACAAGGATGAATTTCCACTACAATTTTAGAGGAAAAAGACTAAAGGCTAATAACTAGATGCAAAGCACTTATCTTGAGTGAATTTTGACAAGTCACCATCGAAACACAACAAATATCAATTGTGTGTAAGGAACATGTAAAATGAATTCCAAACAAATTTTAACTTAGTTGATAAAGGAAGAAATAGACAATACGACAATGACAAAACAAAGAACATAGTGAAATAATCGACTATGATGAAACTCACAATATCAAGTGAACACATCTCTCCTGTATTACTCCATTCCAATTTTTCAAAATAACTCAGCTTTCAATAGGAGCCCTCTTCAAAAGAGGTTTCCCTCCCCTCCATGTACAATCAATCCTCATTATATATAACTCTTATGTCTTGAGAAGATGAATCGTCATCGTAGGATTCTAACACCTAACTGACAATAATCTAATTATTAATCGTCTTTAACAGTAATCCGAACTGATTTATGTTAAAAGCACAAATAATTCCTAATTTCCAACGAACTATCTATAGGAGTGCATGCATTTGATTCGCCTTCATGCGCATGAGTTGTAGCGATGGCCATTAAGGGACACATGTTCCTTACCTGAGGAAATCTCTATTTAGTCTGGAGCCAAGCTGGTAAGACTTGGGTTGTCTGTCTAATCTTGTCCTTTTGAGGATATTTTCGATTAAAGTTTCGAATTCTGATAATTGCTATTAATTTTGCCCAGCTGCATGGAGATAAATCGGAGGCAACTTGGCAGTGGAAGAATTTCCTTTCCTATATAACATGGAATTTTCATAGTGAACCTATGTATTAAGCAACAATTTAGATTGCACCTTCATAACCTCTGCAACACAAATATCACTCTGGGCACATCTTCCCAGTGTTTCTCCTTGCTATCTGTGTGCGACTACGACTACTGGGTTTATAATTTACAAATGGAACCCTACCCATCGATGCGATGTGTGATTGGAACCACAATTTCAGGCTTTGGGCTTCGGAGGAAGTGGCATATTGGCATTCTTCAGACAATCGTCAAAAATCTTCAAATAGCATGGCTTAAATTTTGTGTGGGTGCTCTTCATGGTATTTGTTGCATGCAACCTATGCTACCATCTGGAGACGGCAGTATCCATAACTTGGCTGAAAGCTTCTGTGACTTGAGTGGCTAGGAATATTAGGGTTAAAGTAATGTTTGGTATGTTCACTTTACTGACCATAAGTTCCTTGCGAATTTCAACAATCTTCTAGGCTAAGGAATCTGGTACAAGAACTTCAAGACGTTGTAAACTTTGAAACAAGTCGTCCATGATCCTTTCAAATTTTGCCAATAGTGCATCCCCTGTTTGTTGCAGTCTGCACAGTTTATAATAAGGGATTTGGCCTTTTCAAATGCTAAATGAAAAGTACGTAGGCTGTGAATACCTGACTTACGCCTTGGATGTGCTGCTTCCATGCAAGGAATATTTTCATCATTTTAATCACAAGCCTAGCAAGTTGCCTGCACATTTCTCCATGTAACTTAGCATCATTAGCAACTGACAAGAATTGCTCTATAGCAGCATCCATTGTCCCTATCCATTTAAAAGGCAGAATCAAACTGCATTACTTTAACATACAACCTCGCCAATAAATGGATGAGAGTCCTATTGTTACACCAAGGAGCTCCTGCCCTGCTTTAAGAATTTCTGATTACGATTTCTTGATATTGTAAATTTCCTTTTTGCTTATTTAACAGGTTCAAATTCTTTGAAATAAAATCTTATACTACCAATAGAAACTGATCCTCCAACAGGAAAGGACACATTTCCAAAGCTCAAGAGGTAGTGGAGGCAAAGTTCAAATATTCCAAAAGCAATTGGACGAAGTAGTCATGTGACTTTCCTCATTCAAATCTTTTGTGGTGGAAAACAAGTAGAAATAAATTCTACACCATTTGCTTGCAGTGAGAGACCTAGAACACAAACTTTCTTCCAAAAAGGCCCTACAATGCCTTCAACAATATGATGCAAGTTAGAGATAATTTGGAGTTGAGATCCCTAGTTGATTAATAAGCTCGATGAGATCCTCAAACACATTTTGGATAAAGACATTGAGTAGAACAATTTCCAACATCTGTTACAACATAAGCTCCATCTAAGAACACTAAGAACACTAGACCACGTGCCTTCATCAATTAGGTGATCGAAAATCATCCTCAAAAACTCTGAACCTCGTCACTAAGTGCTTGTAGTGATCCGAGCAACGAACGAATTCGACATTTGAGATCAGTGGAGTCACCAGTGAAAACATGTAGATTCTATGAACCAAGGAGTCTCCAGGTGAACAATCATAGCCAATCGAACACCTATTCCTTTTTCACCATCAAGAGATAGACCCAAACCTTTGTCGTATCCCAAGGAAGGTAACTTCGTCCTTTGTCCTCGGCAACAACACCAGAAAAATATTGTAGCAAGAGTTGACTCTAGGCTATAATAGAGCCAAGCCTTAGCACATTTTAAATGGAATAATAAGATATCACTCGGAAATTGACTTGGGTTGGTGCAAGACAAACCCTGAAAACCACTTTAGATTGTATTTCTGACCTAATACACTCAGAGAGGGCTCTTTCAATATCCAAGGTCTCTTTACTCAAGAATATTCAATAATCATAGTAAGAAGGCCAAATTTCTTATTAGACAATATTTTTTGATAAGGTTGGTGGTTGCACAGATTTGAAAATACCTATTGGGGGGTGGAGTCAAGTGAAAACCAAAGAAAAGAGATAATAGTAGTTATCGTATTACTTGTGGAAAATGAGGCAAAATAAGCCTATCTTTCAACAATCGATAATCATGATATAATAGAAGAAAAAGAAAAATACCATTACAGTGAAAGCATATAACAAGGATGAATTTCCACTACAATTTTAAAGGAAAAAGACTGAAGGTTAATAACTAGATGCAGAGCACTTATCTTGAGTGAATTCTAACTAGTCACCATCGAAACAAAACACATATCAACTGTGTGTAAGGAGCATGTAAAATGAATTCCAATTTTTTTTTAACTCAGTTGATAAAGGAAGAGATAGACAATATGACAATGAAAAAACAAAGAACATGCTAAAAGAATCAACTATGATGAATCTCACAATATCAAGTGAACACATCTCTCCTATATTACTCCATTCCAGGTTTTCAAAATAACTCATCTTTCAATAAGATCCCTCTTCAAAAGAGGTTTCCCTCCCCTCCATGTACAATCAATCCTCATTATATATAACTCTTATGTCTTGATAAGATGAATTGTCATCGTAGGATTCTAACACCTAACTAACAATAAGCTAATTATTAACCGTCTTTAATAGTAATCCGAACTAATTTATGTTAAAAGCACAAATAATTCCTAATTTCCAGCGAACTGTCTATAGCAGTGCATGCATTTGATTCGCCTTCACACGCAAGAGTTGTAGTGATGGACATTAAGGGACACATGTTCCTTATCTGAGGAAATATCTATTCAGTCTAGAGCTAAGCTGGTAATTGCTAAGTTGATTGAAGTTTTGAATTATGATAATTGCTATTAATTTTGCCCAGCTGCATGGAGATAAATCAGAGGCAACTTGGCAGTGGAAGAATCTCCTTTCCTATATAACATGGAATTTTCATAGTGAACCTCTGTATTAAACAAAAATGCATATCACACCTTTGTAACCTCTGCAACACAAAGATCACAGTGGGCACATCTTCCCAGCATTTCTCCTTGCTATCTGTGTGTGACTACGACTAATGGTTTTATAATTTACAAATGGAACCCTACCCATCGGTGCGATGAGTGTGACTGGAACCACAATTTCGGCCTTTAGGCTTCTGAGGAAGTGGCATATTGACGTTCTGGAGATGATGGTAAAAAATCCCGAAATAACGTGATTTAAATTTTGTGTGGGTGCTCTTCATGGTATTTTGTGCATGTGGCCTGTGCTACCATCTGGAGATAGCAGTATCCATAAATCGGCTGAAAGCTTCCATGACTTTAGTGGCTAGAAATATTAGGGTTAAAGTAATGTTTGATATGTTCACTTTACTGACCATAATCTCCTTGCAAATTTCAACTATCTTCCTGGCTAAGGAATCTGGTACAAGAACTTCAAGACGCTATAAACTTTGAAACAAGTCGTCCATGATCCTTTCAAATTTTGACAATAGTGCATCCCCTGTAATTTCCAAGTAGAGTTTGTTGCAGTCTGCACAGTGTCTAAGAATGGATTTGGCATTTTCAAATTCTAAATGAAAGGTACGTAGGGTGTGAATACCTAACTTACACCTTGGATGTGTTGCTTCCATGCAGGGAATATTTTCATCATTTTAATCACAAGCCTAGCAAGTTGCCTGCACATTTCTCCATGTAACTTAGCATCATTAGCAACTGACAAGAATTTCTCTATAGAAACATCCATTGTCCCTATCCATTTAAAAGGAAGAGTCAAACTGCATTACTTTAACATACAACCTCGACAATAAATGTATGAGAGTCCTATTGTTGCACCAAGAAGCTCTTGCCCTGCTTTAAGAATTTTTTATTGCGATTTCTTGATATTGTAAATTTCTTTTTTTCTTATTTAATAGGTTCAAATGCTCTGAAATAAAATCTTCTACTACCAATAGAAACTAATCCTCCAACAGGAAAGGACACTTTTCCAAAGCTTGAGAGGTAGCAGAGGAAAATTTCAAAGATTCCAAAAGCAACTGGACGAAGTAGTCATGTGAATTTCCTCATTCAATCCTTTGTGGTGGAAAACAAGTAGAAATAAATTCTACACCATTTGTTTGCAATGAGAGACCTAGAACATGAACTTTTTTCCAAAAAGGCCCTACAATGCCTTCAACAATATGATGCAAATTAGAGATAATTTGGAGTTGAGATCCCTAGTTGATTAATAAGCTCGATGCGATCCTCAAACACATTTTGGATAAAGACATTTAGTAGAAAAATTTCCAACATCTATTACAACAAGGATTATGGGTGGGAAGGGGGGGGAGATTGGAGGGGATGAAGGGGAATTTTTGGGGTGGATATTTGGGAGGGGGGTTATGGTGAAAGGAATCTGGATTGGGCAGGGGACCAGTGGATCTAGTTCGGGATATAGATCCTTTACCACTAGTTACTTTCTTCCATACCTGTTTCCATCCTTCCTCCTGATTTGTTGCATCAACTTTTGGAGATTGTTTGTTACTGGGGTAGTCTTTTTCAAAATGTCCATATTCGTTACATGACTTACATTTGAACGAGAGTTGCTCATAGTCTAGTTTCTGAATGTGGGTCCAATCATCTAACTTTAGTTTGATTGCTTCTGGAAGCCCTTTTTCTAGATATACTTCCACACATATCCTAACACATGAGTATAGGCTAGATTTAGGTTCTTCCTTGTTGATGAATTTTCCCAGGGTATCTCTTATACTTTTTAAAACTTTATTGCCCAAAAAATGGAAAGGAAAATGGGGAAGTCTTACCCAAACCGGCACGACTGAGGGGATATCATTTTCTGAGTCAAACTATGGTGTCCATATGTTTAAATATAACCCTCTTGGGATGAATAAGTAGGGGCCATTTCTAAAAATGATATTTCTATCTAATTTAAGCTCAAAGTAAAGGACATATAAGCCCTTACCACAAAAGAAGTGGTTCATGCATTCTTGGACCAAGGGATCCAATTTTAGCTCAATCCAGAGATATATATTTTGAAGTGAAGGCCATAATCCCATGAAATAGCCTACAAGCACTCTGGAGAAAAAGGAAAGAGCCTTTCTTCTAGCAGAAATGCAAGGAATTGATACTTACAGGATCTGGTCCAATTTATTCACAAACTTGGAGGAGCTAGGGCACAAAGGGGGGGGGGACTAAGAGATTCAACAAGCTCCTTGAATGAAATGACCTCATCGAGGAAGTTTAGGGGGGGTCCAGATTCGAAACCTCTGAGGCTATGAGGGATGAGAGTAGGGAGACAATGCCGACAAGGGATATGGTTGCAGAGCGAAGGCACTGATAATTTTATAAAAAGAGACCGTAAAATGTTGGGAATGCAATGGTCCTCATTACTATAAATATTTTACTCTCAGGAATAAGGGAAATAACAATGTGCAAATAGTATAGGAAGTGACCACAATTTGTGAACTAGCAAGGTCTACACCAAAAATCAATGCAACCTTTGAAAATTGATAGGAAGATCATCAAAATTTAATGGTGGAAATCGAAGGTATGATACATAACCAACCAATGATTGTTTTAATAGATCCAGGAGCTAGTTTGAGTTATATTTTACCAACATTTGTAGAAATATGTAAGTTACAAAAAGAAAATTTTGAAAAATCTTGGTTAGTAGAACTAGCTACAGGAACAAAAAGGAGAATTACAGATGTTAAAAACTGTGAACTTGGTATGAATGAATTCATAACATAGATAGATTTAAACATATTACCTTTAGGGCCTTATGATGTAGTAATTGGTATGGATTGGATGGAAAAATTCAAAGTGGTCTTAGATTGTTACAATAAATCATTTACATGTGTAAATGAGATGGGTAACATTATAAACATTAAAAGAGTATCAAGACTCGTTAGTATTAGAGAAATAAAAACCTTACAAGTTAAAATATGCATCTGAAAAGGGTGTAAAATACTTGTTGTAGACATAAATTATAATGAAAAAGAGGAAATCAATAAGGAGATAGATAAATTTCCCGTATTACAAGAATTTCATGATGTATTCCATGATATTCCTGGACTACCTCCTAAGAGAGAAACATATTTCTCCATAGACCCGTTACCTGGAGAAACACCTACTTCAAAATATCCTTATAGGATGAATATTCTAGAGTTAAATGAATTAAAAATTCAATTGAAAGAATTGATAGGTAAGGAATATATCTGACCATGTGTGTCTCCATGGGGAGAACCAATACTTTTTGTGAGAAAGAAATATGTAACTTTACGTCTTTGTATTGATTATAGAAAACTTAATAAAATGACTATTAAAAATAGATACCCATTACCTTGTATCGATGATCTATTTGATCAAGTATAGGGAGGTACAATATTTTCTAAGATTGACTTACATTTTGGTTATGATCAAGTTAGGATAAAGGACTAATATATTTATAAAACAACTTTTATAATGAGGTATGGACATTACAAATTTTTCATAATACATTTTGGGCTGACTAATGCCCCAACCTCATTCATGTTCTTGATGAACAATATTTTGGGAAAGTGTCTACATAAATTTGTGATCGTCTTCATGGAAGATATACTCATATATTCAAAGGATGAAAAGGAGAATGAGGAACACTTAAGAATAGTACTACAAATACTAAGAGAACAAAAATTATATGAAAAGATAATTAAGTGTGAATTTTATAAACATCAAATTCAATATTTGGGACATATAATTTCCAAGGAAGGTATAGCAGTTGATCCGGAAAAAATAAAGGCTATAATGAATTGGCCTGAACCTAAAGATGTTTTGGACATAAGATCCTTTATGGGTATAACTAGCTATTACTGAAATTTTATAGAATCGTTCTCTGAGATTGGATATCCTATAACATTGTTACAAAATAAAGGAACTAATTTCATTTGGTCCAAGAAATGTCAAGAAAGTTTTAACAAATTAAAATGACTCTTAACTACAACTCCTATATTAAAATTGGTAGATCTAGATAAGACTTTGTAGTATGTACTGATGCATGCAATGAAGGGATTGGTGGTGTGTTAATGCAAGAAAACCATGTAATAGCTTATGAATATCGGAAATTAAAGAAACACGAAGAAAATTACGTAACACATGACTGGAAATTGGATGCAATAATACATACATTAATGATGTGGCCATGCAATAATACCAGAGAGCCATTCCTTTGCTTCTTCACCATACACTTCCCCATTGAAGGTTGGTGGATTGATCTTCTTAAATTCTCCCATAACTTCATCATGTTGTTTAGGTTTCTTTTTGGTTATATGTTTAGGACTAGAACTACTTTCTATAGACGTTTATGTTTCTTCTGTATCTTTGTATATTGACTCTGTTTCAGATTCAAGATACTCCAATTTTCTTTCTTTCTTCTTTGGTTGGGAGATCTTAGAATTTATAGAATTTTTTCCCTCATTTTTATCATCATTTTGGTTGCATAATTTCTCTAGAAGAATTGCATTTATTTCCTCTTTAGTGTTTCGAATCCTTTCATTATCTACTCTTACTGTTTTTAGTTCTTCTCTCAGATCTGTTACCATCTTTATAATTTATGAATTCCTGTCATTATTCATATTCACCGAGGGATGTCCATCACCTACATTCCCTTGTTCAGGATTCTCTTGATGATTTTATTCTCCCTGAGCCTCAGGTGCTTCTATCATTTTCCTGCAAAATACATTTGATTTTCTTACTAGAGGTAAGAAGAAAATCAAGAGAATTTTATATGTTAGATTTTTGTTTTGATAACACCCATAAAAAGGCGAAGTGTTGTAACCTACAACTCTGATACCATTATGTCATAGACTTTAAATTTCACTAAAGATTTTATTTTTATTTTTTATATATATAAATAACCATAATATTCTTTAATGGTTCTTCATCATTATTATTGTCACATTTAATTTTATTCATATCTTATAATTTTCCTTGGTTCCCTTATGATACGAAAAATTCCATTATCCTTTCAACATTTTGATTATGATGATAAATTCATAGTGACTACATACTTATACGATAATACCTTTATCACCTTAACATATCTTGTTATAAATTCTTATAGTTGTTAATGTAATTGTTCCATAGTCACCCAGTATCGTTCACCCTTATATGTTTATCCTAAGTTTCATTTCTTAAGGACAATATTTGAGAACCTATAAGATATAAGTTATTACTTAAGTGGCAATGTCTATATATATGTTCGATGAATTGGTTGCTAGTTATAGCCCTTCTCCTATGGCTATATGTTTACAATTGGTGCTACCATGTTCTTATACTTGTAGTATTTAATTCACTTTATACCATATGCTTCTTGATGTTGTCTTATGGTAACTCTTCATATATAAAATTGGGTTTCAATAAGTAGGTTTTGTTAAATATGAAACAACATATTTGAAAATGAATTATCATTGTAAGCCATCCATTCATGTTACACATGTCTTTCAACATGACAACTCAATCTAGAGGAATTCATTTGGGTGTTTTATGAGGTTTAAGCTTTTGCTATGGTACTTGTTTTCATTAAAAATTCACCAAATCTTCCTTGTTATCCTGCGTATTCTGTGGAGAATTTATCATGTAGCGGTCCTGCATGCGCCACGTCTTGATGTTTCCATCTCGAGGAGGGTTATTTGGTCATTTTACTAACTCTCCCAAACTTATCTATTTTCTACAGTCTTCGCTTCTTTCCCTCAACTCTGTATGTTTCTTGATATTTTTCCCCTTTTACGAGTTTAAAGAGTGTAGGTTCGGATTCCCCCATTCTCATTTTCATTTCCTGGGAAGTTTTTTGGGTAATGCTCCATGCGTTCGTAGTTTCCTCGAGATTTCATATGAATCTTTCCAAAAATTTCAAGGTCAGTGCCTTTAACTAGTAAGAAAACTCTCTTAACCATTCGAGTCTTCTTTTTTTCCACATGAAAAAATTCTCTATATATTCAAAAGGATATATAAATGTACAGCAATGAACTCCGCCAAAGGGAGTTTCAAAGAAGACACTGTTGCAGGAGGTAGCACATCTAATTCGGAAAATAATACCAAAGCCAGAAAAAACAGCAACAGAAGCAAAGCCACCCGGCTGATGGGTATAGAGTTAATCCGGCAAATAGACCATAGTCAAAAAAGGGCATATGAACCAAAGCTACAGGTCCACAAATGACAGCCAACCAGAAAAAGAGAAGCTGTAAGAGACAGCTCAATGCAAATTCAAAGTCTGATGTTGATGGTGGGCCCTGCATGACCTTCCACCCACTTTGTATAGCGAAGCTGTCCCGGTGGCATGAGCAATGCAATCTTGGAGAGGGAATCTGCCTCGCTATTGTCCTCCCTGTAGATATGTGTAATATTGAGATTCCTGAAACATTGAGATATCTCAATGGTTCTTTCTTTCCAGCTCTCGAGGGCCGCCGCCTTGAGGTCCGCTTGTCCATTGAGCCAGTCTACGATGACCTTGGAATCTCCCAAGAGAAGAAGATCGACAATATGTAATCGTCTTGCCAGGTTGAGGGAGGCCCAAGCCCCCAGCAGCTCAGCTTTCATGTTTGAACCTGTACCACAGTTTAAAGTCTAGCGATAGCTGGTATGTGTGTTTAGTGTAATTTTCCCCCCCGCTCCACATAGTGATCCATTATTTTGAGAAGCACCGTCAAACCAGGCAACCTCCCTGTCCAAAGGATAAACAAAACGGTGCCAGTGCTTTGTGGAAATGGTTGGCTGCAACTGATGTATGTCTACCTTTGATAAAATTATGTTCGGCACCAAGCTTGTGGAAGTAGGCTTCCCATCGAAGAGGGCAACATTTCTGCATTTCCAGATCTTCCAGAGAAAGTGAAATGGCAGCGATGCAAGAGAAGATTAGGCTTTGTTCCAACGTTGGAGGCAGTCAAGGACACAGGTGCCCGTCCACGTCAGGTAAAAGGGAAATGATGGATCGATTAGCTGCCACACTACTCGGACAAAAGGGAGGAGATGAACAAATGAGAAATTGTTTCGCTCTGTAGAAGACAAAGGTAGCAGCGACTGGGTCCCTCCCAGCCGCGAGTCTGTAGATTCGGCCAGACCAGGACTCGATTCTCTATAAGAAGCCAGGTAAAGAGATTTATCTTAAGAGGGCAATCAACCTTCCATAACTGTTGGAAAAGAACTGAAATGTCTAGAGGCCAATGGAATGTTGAAAGCGCTTGATAAACATTTTTTGTTGTTAGCACGTCTGACTGGTCTCCACCAGTCCACAAGAAAAGGTCTGGTCTGTCATGTAAACGAATGCCTGCTGCCATCAGCATCTGTGTGTAGGCTCTCCATTCAGATTGTAGATCAGCCGCCAGCTGAAGCTCRTCCCCACTGAGCCAATGGTTGCYGAGCAGACCTCCATTTGTTGGGGAGATAAATTGATTAAGAAAATACAGATTTCTRCTGTGTAARTGTGCTAAAAGGGGAGCAGTGAGAAGGGMATTTCTTCCCAGACCAAGAATGWAGTCCCTGCCAACTTCAATCTGCTGTCCAGATCCCGGATTCCAGGAGATCCAATGTAAAATGATCGGCAGTGTCGAGGAGAGATGTTTCCAGATAATAGAGCCTTTGTTGGGACAAATCGGTGCCGATCTGATCCAGATATGCACTGGGAGAGAAGGGTAATACTTGGCTTTTATGACTGAATTCCAGAGACCGAGTTTCAAAAGGATCCTCCAGAAAGTGTTGGCCAATAGCGCCCTGTGGAAGAAAGGAAGGTGTCTGAGACCCCAGCCTCCCAAAGTCTTTGGTCTTGAGATCAAAGTCCAATTGCAAAGATGAAAGCCTTTGTTGGATTTACTGCCAGACCAGAGAAAGGAGAAAATCAGTTGTCGGAGTGTCTTCAGGATCGAGGTCGGGATGTGTGCAAGCACCATCTAGTATACCGGGAGGCTTTCCAAAACTGATTTTATAAGAACAACTCTGCCACCTAGAGAAAGATATCTGTTGCACCAGTCTTCTTGTACTATGGGGATTGTTTAACTTAATAACATTTCTTACATTTTATTGTTTGAAATAATAATTGTTTGTATTTGGAAATGAATTTTACTCTTCCAACCATATCTCTCGTCAACTTCTTGTTATTACATATATGTTTCCTATTATGCAATGAATGTATGGTTTATATTAGGTTGCAATAGTTTTTCTTCTGATTTTGCTTCGAGGGGGGCTGGGATTACCTTAGCCTTGAGGTTTTTCCATTGGTACCCAGAAATATGAATGGTCTGGTTTAACCATTACAGTCGGGTTTTACTATTACAAGGTCGAATGTTTGTCATTCCTTGTCTTTGGTCAGTGATTAGGACCCTGCCTCTTGTTTTATTCACCCTCGACTATATTTGAGGACTTCCATTATGATATATCATGCAGGACAAGTTCGCACAGACCTTAGTTGTTACTTTGATTCACATTTTTGTATATATGTTGTAGTTTTACATAATTTTTATTCTTGGGTAATATCTAATGATGGGCCCTTTTGATGATGCGAGGGGTACCCATTAGTTATCCAACAACCCATAACATCCAGGTGTAGATTACATCAATTTAAGGAGATACTTCGACACTATGATCCTCCATGGTGAGATTATTTCTATTATATATGTAACTATCATTCGATTAAATGATTCTTGTAGCTTACTAACTCATTTTCTTATTCATTTTTTAGGTGTCGAGACTATGGTCATCATGGAGCTCTGGAATACCCATGTATAGAAAGGTACTTGGGTTTCAATACTTCTAATGAATTAGTCAACCTATTACATTTTGAATTTAATTATTCCTAAAAGTAGGTTGGCTTCATAGACTACTGTCTACACATGTTATGCCATTGTAAAAAAAACATTATTTATTTTCCTTTCCCTAGATATATAGTTTATAAACAGACTCAGCTCGTTTGGATTTTATACAATATGTAACAATTTTGTTTTTGAATTTATGTGTGTGTGTGTGTGTGTGTGTGTGTTATCTCATTAAATTTTGTAACAATGTTTCTTCAACTATTACAATGTACATTGTAATGATATTCTCTTTTGAATATAGGTACAAGGAATTCTGTTTGAATTTGTAATGATTTCTTTTTCCCGTTTATATATATATACTGAAATATTTGGTTAATCGATATAAGTTCCTATGTGTATAATTCATTTTCATTTCTATATTGTATTTCGATGAGTCCTTTCTCTTCCATATGGATTTCTCATCTGGAATTCAGTCATTAGATTTGCAATTAGGTTTGTACCTATGAGTACTAATAATATATTACTAATAATATAATTTTGTTCGTAAAGTAGAATAATTGTTGTATTTCCTTTCATAGTTTTCCTATACGAAACATATAATATGCATCTATTTCTTGTACATCAAGAATTAAATTATAATATTGTTCTGATTGTTTATGCCAAAGAATTTAACCATGGAATTGTACAATAACACAACAAGCATTTAAATGAACATTTTCTAACGAGCATTTTCATCACAAGAAATAAAACCTGAAACTTTTGGGAAATCACGCATTGAATAACCTATAAGAGTCTTTGTCACCTTTTTCACCCCCGAGCTGAGTTCATAATCCAAGGGGTTGCCTATGTGGCCTCTTGCAGAATTATGATCTCCTATTGTTATGAGTAATCTCTTAATGCTCACTGTGTTCGGTCAGTTAGTGTGTAGCCTTCTCAATCTATCCAAATAACCACCTAGGAACGATGCCCCATTCCCTTGTCATGACTTATTTTATTTTTCCTAGGATTTGTGGCAGTTGTCTTGAGCCTCCTTCTCACTAACCACCTATCAGAATTTAATTTACACATGTTCACAAATTCTCCTATAAATCTGGAATGTGTCTTTTTGAAGTTAAGTTAACTCCACATCTTGTCTCATTCTACTGCCACTTGGCTAACCCCATTGGATTCCTAACTCTGTCTTCAAAACTTGCTTCAATGTGTGCCCCTTTTTCCACATGTTTATTTTTCATAAAATAATACCAATTTTTATTTTTTTGAAAAAATAATTAAAATTCTAAATTAAAAACAATAATTGAAATAATGGTCAAAAATCCAAGTTGTGAGGTATCACACATAGGCCCACCATTTACAGATCTCAATGTAATATTTATCTATATGAATAATTTCATTATTTTCTTTATGTTCAATAGTTAAGCCAAGCCTTAGAATATGAGATTCCTTGTTTGTGGGACAAGGAACAACTTCCACCCAACAATTTAAAGAAAAAACCAATTTACATTATTAATAATCCTTATGAATTTGATGAGAATTTAAAACCATTATTTACTAGTTTATTAATATTTTCTTTAAATCTATTTTTTTGGGATGCTTTAGATTAATTTTGTTTTTTTATTATCACAATGAAATTTTTCTGGTTTAAAAGGTTATTTATTTTTCTTTAAATTTGTTTTTAAAGATTAAATCATTTTTTTAACCACTTAAGGTAATAATTTTATGCTCTATAAAATCAAATTTTATTTTATTGTGATTTTGTATTCAATTTTGATATTTTATAACATTTGTTTTCTAAGTAAGACTCAATTAACATATCATGAGTTTAATTATTATTATTATTATTATTATTTTTAAATGATTTGTTCACTTATTTATATCCCTAATATGCTAGTCACAATATATTTTCTTCTTTTCATATATATATTCCTAATAATAAGTATGTGTAATTAGTGAGAATAAGTATATATAAAGGTTAATGTAATCAATATTGAGACATGAAATTATGATATATTTATATGGATGCATTTGAGTTATTGGATGCATAAGGAATTGTTTATAACTCATTTCTATTATCCATTTAAGAGGGAATTATGCTTCTTGTTAAAATTGATACCCTATTTTAAAATTATACAACTAGTATTCCAGATAGTTTACTACAAGGGCCTTTTCCAAAATCTGCTATTGAAATTTAACAAAAACTAATTAGTCTAGCTACTGCTTATAGCCTATGCTTATTTAAATCACACCATGATTGCAAAATTTTGTGTTTTAGTCAGTCTTATTGCTTCTTTTCATCTGGAGCTTGAGTTGGAGCTTCTCCTAAAGGCAGGTCCAGGGTTACGTTTAGGTCTGGCGAGACCAGAACTTATCTGCTCCCACATTCTTCACTTTGGCTTTGTCCTACTACGTCCTGGATTTTGGTTCCATGTAATTCCTCAAGTCTCTCACCTTATCTTCTCAAGAATTTGACCTCATCTTGGAGCTGACTCATTAGGGCCCAGTGTTGTGACATAGTTTCCATACTGAAGCTGAGGGTGGTGTTGTGTGAGTCCAGTCTCATGGACAGATGTTGGGTGGCAATGAAATTTCCATCCACCCTTTCCTCCTCTCGGTTGTCCTGTTCTGGGTGATGTTCCATTCTGCTAATTCCTGTGACTGACATGAATTTTTGAGGTTTTTGGTGTAGAATGCTCCTGTTCCTCGACTGCTATTGTTGGGCTCTGGTCGCGCATTCTGGGGCCACTTCTCTTTTATCTGGGATGCTAATCAATGATTCCAATGATTCTAATACAGATTAGATCTTTTTCCTCTTTCTCTGTTGAACTCCTCCACTTTGGTTGTGCACGTTATTCCCCTTTTGCTGATCAATCCAGACATCATGGTCTTGAATTGTGGCCTTTTCCTTATCTATTGTTGTCCTGCGATTAATGTGATCCGATCACTAGCGTGGAGCTCCGGGACTCTTCCTGTAGCCTCTAATTATTTTTAACTCTCTTTCCTTCCCGTGGGTGTATAAACATTGCATTGAGTGATGCCCTTTCTGTAATCCCCATGTGACATCCGTTCTTGAGCATGCAATATGACACCTATGGGGTGAGGTGTGTTGTTTTTTCGACTTTCACGTGCTTTGGAGCCTTGCATGTAGATTCTAACCTTGTACAATATCTACTACAAATAGATTTTCAGTAAAAGAATAGAAAATATACAATGGAAAATACAAACATTACACAGAGATTTTTCCCTTGGAAACCCAAACTAGGAAAACCAACATATTCTACATTCATTCATAGTATTACATTATTTACAATACAATATACATATAGGATCTAGCGGCATCCAAAACCCTAACCCGATGACCTGGATTAGTCAACAACCCTAATTCCTTAACTGGAAATAGAAAATCGTCAGCAAAGAAACCATGTGTCGAAAAAACACCTAAATATGTGACACATTTCCTGAAGCAGAAATTTTTTTCTCTGGAGCGTTTCCCTTGAACCCCAGCACAGGGGGATTTCTCCCCCATGCAACCCCCCCTATGTGCCTGATGCAACACATACACTACTACTCGTGCAAAGAATATAACGCATACCCAACATTCTCCCACTTGTTGTTTTCTTTGCATACAAGGGGTTACAGGGTTACATAGTCAACAATCCAGGGCAACAATGCCCATGGATCCTCTACACCAAGAGAACTTCTTAGTTCTTACAGATTTTGTTGATGAGTCTGCAACATTATTCAAAGTGCCCACCTTCATCAGGGATACTTTCTTTTATTCAATCATGTCTCTCACAAAGTGATATTGGACATCATTCTTCTTTTCCTTTGAATGATAAGTGGGGTTCTTCACCAAAAAAATTGCACTTTGACTATCACACTCTATTCTTACATCTTGTTGTACCAACCCAATACCTGAACACAATATTTTCAACCATAATTATTCCTTACTTGCATGAGTGGCTACCATGTATTCAGCTTATGTAGTTGAATGTGCCACCACAACCTGTCTTTTTCTCATCCAACTTATTGCTCCTCCAAACAGGTTAAACACATACCCGCTTGTATATCTCCTACGATCTAGATCTCCAACCCAGTATGCATCGACAAAGCCATGTATATCCACCACTCTGTCCAATCCCGGTCTTCCTTCATAGCACAATCCATAGCTAGCAGTTCCACACAAATACCTGAAAACCCTTTTTATTGTTATCCAATGCTCCTTCCCTGGTTTTGACATATACCTGCTCAAAACTCCCACTGCATGTTAAATGTTCAGTCTAGTATAGACCATTTCATACATCAAACTGCCAACTGCACTCGCATATGGAACATGAGACATGTCCTCCTCTTCTTCATGTGTCTTGGGAAACTGATTTGCAAATAACTTTACACCAACAGGAATAGGAACCTTGATCGGTTTACATTCCTACATATTAAACCTCTATAATATTGTCTCGACATATTTTCTCTGATTTAACCAAAGTTTCCTCCTTTTTTGATCTCTTTTAATTTCCATGCCCAAAATGAAATTTGAAGCACCTATATCCTTCATGTCAAATTTAGAGAACAATTGAGTTTTCACATCCTATATAATCTCCTTACTGTTTCCTATCAGCAACATGTCATCCACATACAATACCAAATAAATCAAATTATCACCAATTAATTTAAAATACACACAATGATCCTCTTTGTTTCTTGTGAAGCCAATTCCCGGCATATAAGTATCAAATTTTTCATACCACATCCTTGGTGATTGTTTTAAACCATACACGGACTTTTTCATCTTTCATACTAGCTCCTTCTTTCCCTTCACAACATAACCTTCTTGTTGCTTCTTTCCCTTCACTGCATAACCTTCTTCCAGATCCCCATGCAGGAATGTTTTCTTCACATATATATGCTCTAGTTCATAATCAAATGCAGTATCAACAAATAACATAAATCTTGTAGAGTTTAACTTGGCAACAAGAGAAAAAATCTCACCAAAATCAATTCCCTCAACCTGGGAATAACCCTTTTCTACTAACCGAGCTTTGTATTTCTCCACTTTTCCTTCTACATATAGCTTATTTTTAAATAACCATTTATTGCCAATGGGTTTTCTTCCAGTGGGAAACTCCTCTAGATCCCAAGCCTCATTCTTATCCAAATATTCCATTTCTTCGTCCATGGCCCTTTCCCAGAGATTACCATCCTCTGAATCCACTGCCTCCCTGACTGTTCTAGGATCATCATCAGTAATAGACAAAGGAAACTTTGAACAAAAATCAGATGGAGTATACCTTTCCAGTATCCTTCTTTCTCAAACCGATCTCCTCAATACTGGAGTATGGGTATCTTCTTCTGATTCTTGTTCTTCTATAGATTTTGATTCATCATCCTTTAAATCAAACTCTATTTTCTCTGGTTCTTCCTTACTTGGTAGGAATTCATGTTTAACAACATCCTTCATTTCTCTAAATACCACATCTCATCTATAAAGTACCTTCTTAGTTTCTAGGTTCCAAAGCTTATAACCTCTGAGACCATCTTTATATCCAATAAAGATACACTTTTCAGCCTTCTTATCTAGCTTACTCTTGTTTTCCTTTGGAACATGAACATATGCATCGAAGCCAAATACCTTGACATATGTGAGATAAGTTTCCTTACCAATCCATACCTCTTGTGGATTCTTGTCATCCAAACGTTGATGAGGGTGATCTTTTAACCAGGTAACATGCAGTACCCATTGCCTCTACCCAGAATTCTTTCCCTAACCCGGCACCACTAAGAATGCACCTTGATTTTTCCATCAACGTCTTGTTCATTCTTTCTGCAACTCCATTCTGTTGAGTTGTATATGGAGTAGTATTCTTCCTTTCTATACCACACTTCTTATAGAATTCTTCAAATTCATTCCCGCAAAACTCTCTGCCATTATCTGTCCTCAACACCTTAATTCTTTTCTCTGTTTGATTCTCAACAAGAGCCTTAAACTCTTTAAAACTATCAATGAATTCAGATTTCTTCCTAAGGAAATATATCCAAGTATTCCTCGAGAAGCCATCAATAAATGAGACGTATTACATAGATTTTCCCAATGATGGGACTGACACAGGTCCAAAAACATCATTGTGAACTAGCTGTAAAATTCATTCTTCCCTCATTGCACCAGAGAGGAATCTTGCCCAATTCTGCTTCCCATATACACAATGTTCACAAAAATAAAAATATAGAGAGAAGTAAGACATACCTTCAACCATACCTTTACCGTGTAGTAGTCAAAGACCCTTCTCTCTGATATGCCCCAGTCTTTGATGCCACAGCATAACCTTTTCTCCAGAGACTGTAGGAGTTATTTCTTCTTCAACTCCAATATCAGGAACAATGGAACTATTACACCCATCACTAATAGCACTTCCTTGCAGCTTATACAGAGTTTCAAACCAAACTCCCTTTAGCAACACCATTTCTCCTCAAACCATCCTGCAATTTTCCTTTTCAAATATTGTTTTTACCCCTGCATCGTCCATTTTGCTTACAGAAATCAAATTTTTGGCCAAACCTGGGATGTGTAGAACACGAGGAAGTGTTCTAATCCTTCCATATATGAGACTCAACTTGACTCTTCCTCCTCCTATCATTCTGGTTTTTGAATAATCACCTAAGAAAACATTACCTCCATCATACCTTTCATATTACCAGAACCACTCCCTGTGGGGAGTCATATGAAAGGATGCCCCAGAGTCAACCAACCATGCCTCAAGATATCCATGTGTTCTTGAAGAAGCCAAGTACACATCCCCTCCTTCTTCCTTGGAGGTCTTTTCTTTTATAGAATGAGATTCTTCAAATCCCTTCTTTTTCTCAACCTTGGATATACACTACTTCTCATAGTGCCCTTCTTTTCCACATCTCCAACATACCCTTACAAACTTTCTGGGAGATTTAGATATACACTTAGACTTAGATCTCCCACTTGAGAAATTAGATCTATTCCTTTCCTAGTAACGTCCTCTTGCAAATAATGTGTCTATTCTCTGTCCTTCCACATTCTTTCATCTCATCTCTTCTGACAACAAGGATGAGACCACTTCTTCAAAATTTAAGGTAGTTGTATTACTACCTATGGCCACAACCAGACCATCCTAGGAGTTTGGTAAAGAAAACAATAAAATGATACATTTATCTTCATCTAAAATTTTAATCTCAACATATACTAACTGAATTACCATAGTATTGAAGGCGTTCAAATGCTTTGCCACCAAGTCTCCATCTCTCATCCTCAAGTTATACAACTTCTTTCTCAGAAATATTTTATTTACCAGGGACTTAGACTGATACAAATTCCCTAACTTTTCCCATAAATCCTTGGTTGTAGCTTCCTTTGACACATTCAGTTATATTGAATTAGAGATACACAGTTGGATTTTTCTCTTTGCCTTCCGATCCAACTTTTTCCAGTCATCTGTTGAAGTTCCTGTAGGTGCAGAACCTGGATCTACTACGATCCACTGATATATGTATACCAACATATCTTCCATCTTGAGCTTCCACAGCTCAAAACTTTGGCCATTAAAATTCTTGATCTCCAACTTTGAATTTCTTTCCATTTTTTTTCACCTAAGAAATCAATACCACAGATATCCCACTCTAACAAGGCTTATCACAGTCTCAAACCAAACCCTTGACCACAAAGGCGTCCTCCTAAATCCAATAAATCTTTGATACCAAATGTAGATTCTAACCTTGTACAATATCTACTACAAACAGATATTCCGTAAAAGAACAAAAAATATACAATGTAAAATACAAACATTACTCAAAGATTTTCCCCTCGAAACCCAAACTGGGAAAACCAACATATTCTATATGCATTCATGTGTAATACATTGTTTACAATACAATATACATATAGGAGCCAGCGGCATCCAAAATCCTAACCCAATGACATGGATTAGTCCAAAACCCTAATTCCTTAACTGGAAATAGAAAACCATTAACAAAAACCATGTGCCTAAAAACCACCTAAATACATGACACATTTCTCGAGGAAGGTGACATGTTTCCAACATACACAACATTACATCCACCATTTCCCATTCCATTAGCGTGAGTGCCATTAATGGAAGGGTAAGGTGGGAGGGAGCATATTGTTGTGGGAGTGACCTCATGTTCACACTCCCACGAGGTATAAACCTTTTGTTGCGCTGGTAATCCAGAATCGCTTGTTGCGACGTACTTCTTCTCCCCCTCCTGGGTTTGGAGAATTACACTAATCCCCTGGGATTGTTGGGAGTTCTTTTTTGACCAGTTGTTGCGTTGGAGGGACATATTGGATTGGTTGTTGGGTGGGACACTGACGCATATGATATGGGCATTGGAGAGGTTAGGGGGGTATAGAAATGAGGGCCTACCCCAAAATTCCAAGTGGCCTGTGCTTTTCCCTTTGGCTTTGTTATCATGTTCATAAACTCTCCATTTATTGGCTCGTCAAACATGATAGAAGGAGGGGCGCATGCTCAAGATTATTTCCTTGGTTATGTCGATGATTCTTTTGAGAGAAGAGTTCTTTGGTTTTGTGCTTTTGACGAAGTACTTGATGATCATTTTGGAATCCCCTATTATGATCAGCTTGTTTATTTGAAGATCCTTCTCTATTTAGGTCCCTTTGAGGAGTGCATAGGCCTCTGTTGAATTGTTTGTGGTGTTCCTAGATTCCAGGAATAGGTTAGCATCCTTTGTCCTCTAGGGATTAATAGAACCCCTCCCGCGCCTGCCTTCCCTAGGTTCCCTTTAGAAGCGCCATCAAAACAAAAAACATGGATTTTTTGAGTATTTATCCATCTTGTGAATTTTTTGGAAGAGTATTGAAGATGCCAGCATGAAGTATTTTGGGGGGCACATTGGGGTGGGGTTTCCTAAAGGTTTAGTTTTTTTATCCAAGCTTCTTATTTTTTTCTCAACAGATCGCCTGTTTGGATGGTTTTTTTCTTGTTCAATAAGAATTCCCTTAGTTGGTCGATTTCATTTATCGCTACTACTAGGGGAGAAGTGGTTTTTTCCTTGAAAATTCTTTTATTTCTTGCCAACCAAATATGCCAGCAGACAAATTTTATCGATGCCTTCTAGAATCAATAGAAATTCAGCTTCCACTTGAGCGAACCTTTGTAATGTTTCACCCATTTCCTAACCATGCTTCTACTGCTAGTTGACTTGGAGATGTGGGGGACTACTTCGAGGTAAACGTTGTTCATCACTTTTCTGGTGAAATTGTAGTCAAGGAACAGGCGATCGGTGCTTTCCAAGCTATTGGCACACAAAGCATATCTGAACGGGCCCATAAAACATATTTTTCTCAAATTCTCCCCTATTAGGAGTTTGTTATGAGCCAGCTTCTAGCAGAGGATGTTTATTTTTGGAAGGCTATTTGGGTACCAGATTTCTTTCCAGATGGATAACTTCGTTGGGATTTCACAAACTTCTAGGAGATGCTTGTAACTCGCTTTGACTGAGTACCCTTCTTTTCCTCAGCCTTTGTCATCCTTTTTCCTAAGGCGGACTGGGGTAGATTCGGATATTTCTAGGAGGAATTGTTTGGCCTCGTCTCTCAGGAAAGGAGGAACCTCTCCCAGATTCTAACTTTCCCAATTCCCATTCGGGTGAAATTTTGAAATATCAAAGAGGGTGGTTCTTCCTTTGGACGACAACCAGATATTGAATTGGTTCAGAGAGGGGATACTTGAGAGTTTACCCCGCTCTGAATAGTTGTCATCCCAAATCCTGATTTATTTTCCATTCCCTGGGTTCCAATTGAGGTGAGCTTGGATTAATGGAATGGATGCCCGAATTAACTTCCATATGGGAGAGCCTTCTTTGCCAAGGTTTACTTCTACCATGCTTCTTTTTCTGTTCCTGAACAAGTACTTGTTGCAGAGTGCTTTTTTCCACCATTATTTTTCACCTGTGATTACCCACTAGATTACCTTGGTTCCCAGAGCTAAGTTTATATTTTCTGGATCTCTTATGCCCAACCCCCCATTGTCTTTAGGAGAATAGATAGTATCCCAATTAACCATGTGGAATTGTTTTTCATTATCCTTGCCACCTTGCTAGAGAATTTTCCTTGTGATTTTGGTCATTTCTTTCTTGATTCCAACTAGTGCATAGAGAGCTGAGAATTGGAAGATTGGGAGGGAAGTAAGAAATTATTTGATTAAGGCTACCCTTCATGTTGTATTTAGCCACGTGGCTCCCCAGATTTTGAATTAGTATTTAAGTTTTTGGAGGATCACCTACCATGCCTCCCCGAGGAGGTATTTGATGTTGATTGGCATACCTAAATACTTAAAGTATTTCCAGTCCCTCGTGAAGGGGAATTGGAGAATGTGGTCTATTCTCGCCATAGGTCCCACTTTTACATTCCAACATATACATGGCTCTTGAGTTTGTTGATAACTCCTCCCGAATCTTTTTCATATTGGTCCAGTACTAGTTTAAATCTTTGAGCCATTGTTTGGGAAGCTCCCCCCAAGAGAAGAGTGTCATCTGTGAATTGATAATTGTTTATCCTTCTAACTCCACTTGCAATTTTCAGTCCCACAAGGTTTTTGGTTAAATTTTCTTTCTCCAGTCTTCTATTTAGATTTTCTTCCATGATTATATACAACATCAGGAGAGAGGGCACCCCTTTCTGAAGTGTCTTCAGGCTTGGAATAACAAATCTAGGCATCCGTTGATTAATGACACTATCCATGGAGATGAAATACAATCCTTGATCCAAGAGATAAAGGAGCTCTGGAGACCGAATTTGTTTAGCACGTCATAAAGGAATTCATGCTTCACTCTATCAAAGGAATTTTCCATATCAATTTTGATGATCATTCATTTTTATTTCTTCAAGACACTAGTGTGGATTGCTTCCTGGAACATGATTATGTTGTCCAAAATTTTCTTTTGGTCACGAAGCCCCCTTGGTTCGGGAGGATTATCATTGGGAAGATATGTTTTAACCTGTTGGCAATAATTTTGGTGAGGATTTTGTATGAGATGTTGCATATGAATATGGGGCAAAAACGGTCAAAGGTGTTTTCATTTTTGGCTTTAGGAATCAGCGCAAGGAACGAGGTATTGGTGGCTTCTCCTATCTTGAATGTCAACTAGACATATCTAATCATGCAAAGAAGATCCTTTCTGATGATTCCCCAATAGTGTCGGTAGAAGTGGGGAGTAAATTTGTCCGGCCCAGGTGCTTTATCTGCATTGAAGTGAAAGACTACCTCTCTAACTTCCTCCTCAGTGACTGTCTTTGTCAGAACCTAGTTATCCTAATCCGTTATCAACTTGGGGATCGATTCCATGAACTGCATCCTATGGTCTTTATTGTCATCTTCATCCTAGGTATAGAGAGTTTTGAAATGAGAAGAGGCTTCTTTTTTTATCTCCTCGAAGGAGTTTATTATCTCTCCTATGGTTGTTTTAATTTCCTCTATTGAATTCTTATGTTGTTTAGCTTTGATTTGCTTGTGGAAAAATGATGTATTTTTGTCTCCTGCTTGTAGCCACAGGGCTCTAGGCTTTAGTCTCCATTCCTTTTCCTCAATGTGGAGGGAATTTATGTAGTTTTGAAAGTGGGTTTTTTCCTGCTCCAGGTGTCTGTAGTGTACTTCCTTGTCTTCCATTTCAATGTGTAACTCTTCTAATTTATGTTTGTGTCACTTAACTTCTTCCGTTATGCTTATGGGGGAGGCTTTTTCCCAGTCCTTTAAGGATTTCTTTTCTTTTTTTAGTTTTTGTTCCCAAATGTACATCGGGGTTCCATCTACCCATGTAGACCAAGCTGAGGATATTAGGGGAATGAAGTCCTGCGATTCCAGCTAGAGAGGGTTGAATCTGAACGAAATGGGGCCCATATTTTTGGCTTTTGCAAAGGAAAGAGCTATAGTTCAGTGGTATGAAATTCTCCAAGGAACAATTTGGGAGGATATGGTAAGTGGGAGGAGGAGGAGCGGGTTGTGGATAAGGAAGCGATCCATTCTAGAAACTATGTGGCCCACCCCTGTCCTTTTGTTGATCCAATTATAATTACCTCTAGAGGGCTGAACATTGAAAATATCTAGCTCTGAGATCAGATCCTCCATAAGTTCTCTAAACTGGTCTCTAACAGAGGATCCACCCTTTTTCTCCCCTTGGTGGAGAGTAGTGTTGAAATCCCCTGCTATTATGCAGTTTTCTCCTGCATCTAACTCTTTTAATTTCATTAGCATTTCCCAACAGTCTCTCTTTTCCCAGTAATTGATAGGAATATAAACATTGCAAATATGGTAGATAATACATGTTTGAAGATGCTTTATCTTTACCGTCATCCAATGAGTTGAGTCAACCCTTTTCTCCTCCTTGAATATGTGAGTGTTCCACACGATACAGATCCCTCCCGAGGTGCCTCTTGCATTTAGCGTCGTTCCACTAATTGGTTTCCATATTTGTTTCATTTCGCTTAGGGCCTCATTTCCTTGGAGTTTCATCTCCTGGATTAACAGGATATGGGAATTTTCTATTCAGATTAGCTTTTCCATGGATTCCTTTTTTTCCCTTTGGCCCAACCCTGTACAATTCCAGGAGACTACCTTCATTACTTACTATTGTGCTTTTGTGCCCCTCCCTTCATGGGATGAGACTGCCCCTTTGTTGGTTGGGTTTTTCCATTTTTCCCTTATTTCCTGAGGATTTCTTTCAGTGTTGGTTGGGTTCCTAGATCTTTATCCTGGGTAGTCACCTTCTCTCTTCTTGTTTTATTTGTTCTCCTTCCTTCTTTCGTGGGTCGAACATTCTTTGGGATTTCTACATCTGTTTCTTCTCTGGATTCTTCTTGACTGTCTTCGTCCTGAGTTTGATGAGTGGCTTGGTGTTGGGTGTCTTGATCCTCTAGAGGTATTTCAAGAGCCGCCTCTTGATCCGAGGTGTTTTCTTCTGTGTTTTCCTTTGATCTCATCAACTCTGGATCCAAAGTTTCCAAGGGTGAAAACTTATTCTTGCTTCTTTTGGCTTCATCTTCGATTTGTATTGGGGATTTCCCTTTACTTGGCGAAGGGGGTCTGGAGTTTCTTTTTCGCTCTTGTTGTGGGTTGCCTACTTTGTTCGTCGTTTTATTTCTCTTTGGTTGCTGCCATTTCTATAAAGCCTTGTTTTCTGGGTGCTCTTGTGTCACCTTAGGGAAGGTTTTGGCGAAATGACCATATTCATGGAAGTATTTTCACTTAAATGGGAGATGTTCATAATATACTATTTGGATGTAAGACCAACCATCCAGGATGAGTTGTATTGCTTCTGGAAGTCTTTTTTCCAGATCCACTTTTAAACACAACCTTGCACAAGATTGCAGTCCATCTCGTGGTTCAGCTCAATCGATGAACCTTCATAGAGTGTTTCCTATATTTTTTATCATTTCATCATTCTAGCAATGGAGGGGTAATAAGGGGAGCCTAACCCATACTGGAACAGCAGAGGGGATATCATTCTCTGGACTGAAATCTAGAGTCCATTTGTTCAGGTACATCCCTCTGGTTCCCATGAAATATAGGCCATTTCTGAAGATCAAATCTCAGTCTCATTTATTTTTCGAAGAGAAAAACGTAGAAACCCTTACCACAAAAAGCTGTAGAGAGTTTTCCTTTGATTGTTTTCTTCCAGTTCTGCTCCAGCCAAAGAGCCATAGCTTTAGGGGATGGCCAGAGTCTAGTGAACTGCCCTATTAGCCCGTTTTCAGCCAGCCGAAGAGAAAACGATCTCGAAGAGGGGGAATGGAACGACACTTTTGGAATTTCTTCCAACCTTTTGACGAATCTGGAGGTAGGGGCACTTTTGGCAGATTTGGAATAGGAGGAGATCAACAACTAAAACGCTGCAAGATCAGGCGACGACAGGGGTTGGGGGGATCCCCCGATCCCGAGGCCATGGCGGCTAGCATAGGAAACCTAGAATAATGTCAGGGGAATCTCGAGGCATGTGCACGAAAGTTCCTAGTGTTTATTACTCAGAACCCAATTACCATATCAATGACAGAAATAGAATGGCAGTTTATGACAATTATATCCCTAATGTGTTGCTCATAGTATATTTTCTTCTTTTTGTTTATTAATCTTCTTTTATATGTGTGTGTGAAATTAGTGAGAATAGGCATATATATATATAAAGGCTAATGTAATCATTATTAAGACATGAAATTATGATATGGTTATATGAATGCATTTGAGTTATTGGATGCATAAGGAATTGTTTATAACTCATTTCTATTATCCATTTGGGAGGGAATTATTCTTCTTGTTAAAATTCATAGTCTATTTTACATTGTTATTGAAATCATCTTACTTCCTCCTTTCCGAAAGATATTTCTTTTATATCTACTTTTTAAAATATCTATATCCATATCTATGGAAACCACCACTATATTTATTTTACTTCTACTTTTTAAAATATATATATATCCATATCTATGACTAAATTGAAATACTTCCATTATTTTCCATAAGTATATTAAAATATTCCTTTCATTATTGAGAGTGCAAAACCCTCCAAAGTGACAATAGTGTAACAGTACCTAGAAATCCAATAAAACTTAAAAAAAAATGTTTTAAACCAAATCTATAAAGTAAAGAAATTGATAATAAATAATATTAATTGAAATTATATTATTATAGTGTACAATTGAATTTTATTTTTTTTGTAACTAGCTGAATTGGGCAGTATCGTACTCGTGTGACACGGGGTCTAATCTAATCCTTGGCAGTATCGTACTTGCTGCCTTATAACTCCTCAGGTGCCTTATAACCCCTAGGGAGGAACGCACAACCCGCAAGCACACTCTCAGAGTAAATTGAGGTGAGAATCGACCTTGAGACCTCTTTTTACATAATTCCTTCCATTTACACGACACTTACCAATCAATCTACACCCCTCTGGGCCTATACAATTAAATCATATTTTATATAATAAATTAAAAAATTTCAATATTTATAGATTATTTTATATATTTTTATTAAATAAAGATTATAAAAAAATTGATAAAAAATTTATTGATAAAAATGTTCAATAATAATATTTAGTTTACCATATTTATATAACATTAAATTTTTTTTATTAATCTTTTATATCTATAAATTATTATAAATATCATTAACACAAATTATTATAAATATCATTAACATATATTATATTGTTATTAATCACATATTTTTTTCTTTTATAATTTTTAATTTAATTAACATATATTGTATATTATATTGTTATTAATCAAAATTGTACCCGGAGAAATTATTTGCAAACAAAATAATATCAACCAGTTAACCATGTTTATATAAAATTAGGTTTTATTATTTTATATATAAATGATTTTTGAACATTTAAACCTGTTCTGCATGTTCGTAATAAAGAGATATAAATTAGGTTTTGTGAACATTTAAACATTTTTTAACATTTCAAATTTGAGAAGCAAGCACGCCGTTTTAAGAGCGACCGCATTTATGGTTATGGGTTAGTTTATAATTGTAAATCGTAATTTAAAAGTTTTACAAAATTATTAGTTTCTATATTTTGAGTTGAGTTTTTCATGTATTATTCAGCATGTTGAATTTATTTTTTGTATTCAGAAATTGATTTTAAACAATAAAAAATAGTAATTTTGTGTAAATTTATAACTTATTATCTAAATCTTCTAAGTTTTAACATTTTTATCCAATCTTTCAATATAAATTTAAATAAAATCACAATTTTATGTTGTTTAAAGTTTAAATTAAGTTTTTAATTATATAAGTGATTTAACCTTCAAAAAAAACCCTTAAACAATAGAATTATTAAAAAGTATTTAATATATTATTTAATTAATTTATTTTTTTGGTTTAATTTTGAAAAAAATTAATGTTCTATTTAACTTATCTTATAATGGATCAATTTTAAATATTGATATATGAAAGCCAACATGGTAGAAGTATTAAGTTTATTAAATGAGGAGTTTGAAGAATAATTAAATTGTGGAAAGTAAAATTATGGTGTGGAAAGTAAAATTACAGTTTTTTGGGGTAGCTCAAAGAATTGTGTTTGGGCATAAGCATTTTTCTGGTTTTTTGTAAAATTCATTTTGTTATTTAAATTTAAATTAGAACTTATAGAATCGTTGTAATAGTTTTATTTATTTATTTATTATTTGAATTGGATTGTAATTTAAAATATTTTTTAATATTGTAAGAAGTTTGTATTTGTTATTTTTATTTATTTTTATTTATTTTGGTAAAATGGGAAGTCGGAACTAACCATGTAATGGCATTGCATTAAAAGAATGTAGGTTGTAGTGAAGAGAGAAAAGGTTGAGGTACAATAGCAAAAGTTAGAGCTCGAAGAGGCCAGCTTGTTTGAGATTGAGTGAACGAATGAGCTAATGTGCCTCTTCACTCTAAGTGAAGGTGTCTTTGAGCCATGGCCTACTGCAATTTTGGTCTTCACAGTGAGTAACAATACACAAAGTCCATGTATGGTTCATCCATTTATAATTTTCTCCTGGCCATAATAAATATTTTCATCAATTGTGAAATCACTTTATCATTATCTTGATTTAATTGATCCAAGTGGATATCGGTGGCCACCCACCTTTTTCGACTGGCTCAAAACAGTTTTCTGGCAATTTTGACAATTTACTATTTTTAGCAGTTTTTAACTTCCGGGGCCATTTTGAGGGCCCAA
>JZKD02S1614394.1:642411-668337 GCA_000966675.3 Picea glauca | reverse complement strand
TGAGTGTTTAAACAGCCAATGAAAAGATAATTTATTTCATGTGTTTCAGTCAAGATTTCATTTCGAAATTTTATGCATATTAATGTTTGCAAATTACATTAATACTGGGAAAGGGCATTAAACATTTTGGAGTGATAAGAAGAAACTGAAACCGGGATTGGGATAAATTGCAGGGTGAGAAAACACTGTTAAAAATCAACAAAAAAAAAACGACGGAGCAAACGATCCTATCAATCTGTTGCTTGAGCAAGCTCTCACGCGACAGAGAGACGAAATGATGGAGAATTTTGCCCACATCCTTCAACGCCTATTGATAACAGCAGGCGCATATTCATCAAGCGACTACTTTGGAAGCACCTTTCCTTTCAAGGTACAACTTAATTTTTATATTCCTGTATTTGAAGGACAGATAGATGCAGAAGCCCTGGAAAAATGGTTAACTCTGCTAGAAGGTTATTTCTATGTTCATAATTTTCCTGACAAAGAAAAGATCACCTTCACACTCCTTAAATCTCTCCCTCATGTCAAACATTGGTGGGAAACTTACTGGGAGAAAAGTTCCAGTGAGGAGTTTGGAATATACAGGGCCGATCCCACTTGGGATTTTTTGTGGATGCGGTAAAGGAACAGTATTACCCTATTGACAACTAAGAGGACTAGTACATGAGATGGACCACACTATGGAAAGAGAGGGGCCAAGAAGTTCCATAGTTCACCAATACCTTCCATACCTTGTGCACCAAGTTGGGTATCAAAGACTCTGAGCGACATTTGGTTCTGAAATACCGTTGGTCTCTACACAGATACATCCAGACTGAAATGGATTTTCTGGACATCTTATCACTGAGTGTTGCTTATCGATATGTTGTTAAAATCGAGCATAAATTGAATCACCAGAACAAATGAGATTTCGGGTATGAAAATCCACAACAACCAAAGTATGACAAAGACGACACTAACAAACGGTCTCTCGAAAACCAGTCCAAGACATAGGAAAAGAAGGGTCACGGGAAAACGAAGGACACTGGAAAATGATGCAAGTTCCACAAAAGCCCCTGGCACAACACCGATGAATGTTGCTCAAAACAGTCATTGGTGGCCGAGATCAAAGACAAAGAGTCGAACCCTTATTCAGAATCTGATTCTGAAAATAATGGTAAAGAATAGATCATTGACGTGGACCGCAACAATTCAAACAAAAGAACCAATAGATCCTGAAGAGGGGGAGCACCTTTTTCATTCACAGATGTGGGTGAAGGGTACCCCGCTGCATTTTATTGTTGATAGAAGAAGCCAGAAAAACCTCATCTCAGCAGAGGTCATCAAAGAATTGGGATTGTCAACAACACCACACCCACAGCCATACAACATCGGGTGGCCTCGCCAAGGACGAGATCTCCATGTCAACCAACAATGTCGATTGTCATATGACATCCAACCCTTCAAGGATGAGGTATTATGTGATGTTGCCCCATTGGATGTCTGTGATGTTCTCTTGGGCCAACCATATATGTGGAAGCGCCATGTTTTTTATGAGTCTCGACCCCGCAGTGTCATTGTTTCTCTGGGGGGTCATCTCTACAAAATACCAGAGGTATTTCCAACTATTGTTCCACCTAAAAAGTTCCGCAAGGTAGTATCTCATACTACAAAATTTAGCTTCTTCACAATCTGTTCAAAAGGAGAACAAAAGGACACTGCAACCACTACAGCCTCACCCCAAGCACCTTCTATCAAGAAAAAGAAAGTCAACAAGGTTGCAGCAAAGTGAAAAGATTCATTTTTCACATCGTCCTCTCATGTATCCCAACTTGTTGAATGGCCTAGGCATCAACAAGTTCATTACAAACTTCCACAAACTGAGCAGCGTGACATCTCCAGCAAGGCGCAAGCAACTCACCAAGATGCAAATTCAACAAATGCTTTTCCCTCTCCCACAAGAACTCAACGCAGTGGAGACCATTGCTTCCTAAGGAGGGAGTATTGATCCAGTTGTATATCGATGGCCACCCACCTTTTTCGACTGGCTCAAAACAATTTTCTGGCAATTTTGGCAATTTACTATTTTTAGCATTTTTTAACTTCCAGGGCCATTTTGAGGGCTGAAATGAAGGGTTTTTAAGATCGAGGTTCTCAATGATATCCAAAGGCATTATTGAGCCCCCAAAATTAATCTCCTCGACAAAACCTTTCCAACGAGCTATCACACGCCTAAAAAAAAGATCGTATGCAAAAGTTACGACCGCGGGAAGTTGATGTACTCACTTACCCAAACGGGGCCCACATGACTTTTGGCGCTTCATCTCCTAGGGTTAGGTTTTCGGATTTCTAGGGATTTTGGCATTCCTGTTTATTGTAAAAATTCCTTTAGAGCCTCATTGTAACCATATTCTTGCGAATGCGAGTAGCCGTCACATCTCTTCTCAGAGATAAGCTGCCACCATTCTAGCAAGTCTTTCACTCTATATTTTTACAGTATCTGTACATTTCTTTCATTAATAGAAAACGTGTATTACTGTATATCTGTGTTTATGGTTTCATATATGATACATTTATGTTATATTATTGAATATCTGAGATATCTCTATTCATTTCTTTATTATATCTCCGCTCGCATTTTGTGCCGAAAATAATCTAGATCAGTGGTATCAGAGCAGACTGATCTTGATCGTTTTTTTCAGTGCATGTCCCCGACAAGGTTTGAGTATAGAAAGTTGGGTCTAGATCTTGTCTGTCTTGAATACAATCCCTCTCGCACACCCAATAAACCCTTAATGGTGGAAAAAAATAAAAACGACGGAGCTAACAATCTTATCAATATGTTGCTTGAGCAAGCTCTCACGTGACAGAGGGACGAAATGATGGAGAATTTTTCCCACATCCTTCAATGTCTGTCGATAACAGCAGGTGCATCTTCATCAAGCATCCACTTTGGAGGCACCTCGCCTTTCAAGGTACAATTTAATTTTGATAGTCTTGTATTTGAAGGACAAATAGATGTAGAAGCCCTAGAAAAATGGTTAACTCTGCTAGAAGGTTATTTCTCTGTTCACAATTTTTTCGACAAACAAAATATCCCCTTCGCACTCCTTAAATCTCTCCCTCATGTCAAAAATTGGTGAGAAACTTACCGGGAGCAAAGCTCCACAGAGGAGTCTAGAATACATAGGGTCGATCCCACTTGGGCTTTTTTTGTGGATGCGGTAAAAGAACAATATTACCCTATTGGCAACTATGATGACCAGTACATGAGATGGACCACACTGCAGAAAGAGAGGGGCCAAGAAATTCTGGAGTTTACCAATACCTTCCATAGCTTGGGCACGAAGCTGGGTATCAAAGACTCCGAGCGACATTTGGTTCTAAAATACCGTGGTGCTCTACACAGATACATCCAGATTGAAATGGATTTTCTCGACATCTCATCACTCGGTGTTGCTTATCGATATGTTGTTAAAATCGAGCAGAAATTTAAGCACCAGAACAAATGGGAGTTCGGGTATGAAAATCCGCAACAATCGAAGTATGACAAAGACGGCCCTAACAAACAGTATCCCGAAAACCAGTCCAAGACATAGGAAAAGAAGGGTCACGAGAAGACAAAGAAGGACACCAGAAAATGGTGCGAGTTCCACAAAATCCCCTAGCACAACACCGATGAATGTCACTCAAAACAGTCATTGGTGGTCGAGATCAAATATAAAGAGTCGAACCCTGATTCAGAATTTGATTCTGAAAATAATGGTAAAGGACAGATCATTGACGCGGACCCCACTGTTATTGTCAAGACCACAACAATTCGACCAGAAGAACCAACAGATCCTGAAGAGGGGGAGCACCTTTTTCATTCACATATGTGGGTGAAGGGGACCCCACTGCATTTTATTGTTGATAGCGGAAGCGAGAAGAACCTCATCTTAGCAGAGGTCGTCAAACAGTTGGGATTGTCGACAACACCACACTCGCAGCCATACAACATCGGGTGGCTTCGCCAAGGATGAGATCTCTGTGTCAGCCAACAATGTCGATTTTCATACAACATCCAACCCTTCAAGGATGAGGTATTATGTGATGTTTCCCTATTGGATGTCTGTGATGTTCTCTTGGGCCAACCATATATGTGGAAGCGCCATGTTGTTTATGAGTCTCGACCCCACAGTATCATTGTTTCTCTGGAGGGTCATCTCTACAGAATACTAGAGGTAGTTCCAAGTACTATTCCACCTAAAAGGTGCCACAAGGTAGTATCTCATACTGCAAAATTTAGCTTATTCACAATTTATTCAAAAGGAGAACAAAAGGACACTGTAACCACCACAACCTCACCCCAAGCACCTTCTATCAAACAGAAGCAAGTCGACAAGGTCGCAACAAAGTGCAAAGATTCCTTCTGCACAACGTCCTCTCATGTAGCTTGACTTGTTTAATGGCCTCAGCCTCAACAGGTTCATGACAAACTTCCACAAACTGAGCAACGCGATGTCTCCAGTAAGGACAACAACTCACCAAGATGTATATTCAGCAAACACTTTTCTCTATCCCCCGAGAACTCAACGCAATGGAGACCATTTCTTCCTAAGGAGGGAGGATTGATCTAGGTGGATATCGGTGGCCACCCACCTTTTTTGACTGGCTCAAAACAGTTTTCTGGCAATTTTGGCAATTTACTATTTTTAGCAGTTTTTAACTTCCAGTGCCATTTTGAGGGCCCAAATGAAGGTTTTTTGATATCAAGGTTATAAATTATATACAAAAGGCAAGATTGAGTACCAAAATTGAATCTCATTGACAATACCTTTCCAACGAGCTATCACACACCTAAAACGAAGATCGTATGCAAAAGTTACGACCCCAGGAAGTTGATGTACTCACTGACCCAAACGGGGCCCACATGACTTTTGGCGCTTCATCTCCTAGGGTTACGTTTTCGGATGTCTAGGGTTTTTGGAATTTCTGTTTATTGTAAAATGTCTTTCAGAGCCTCATTGTAACCATCTTCTTGCAAATGTGAGTAGCCGTCACATTTCTTCTCAGAAATAAGCTGCCACCATTCTAACGAATCTTTCACTCTATATTTTTACAGTCTCTGTACATTTATTTCATTAATAGAAATCGTGTATTACTGTATATCTGTGTTTATGGTTGCATATATAATACATTTATGTTATATTATTGAATATATGCGATATCTCTGTGCATTTCTTTATTATATCTCTGCTCGTATTTCGTGCCGAAAATAATCTAGATTAGTGGTATCAGAGGAGGCTGCTCTTGATCATTTTTTCAGTGCATGTCCCCGATGAGGTTCGAGTATAGAAAGTTGGGTCTCGAGCTTGTCTCTCTTGAAGACAATATCTCTCACACACCCAAGAAACCCTCAATGGCGGAAGAAAATAAAAATGATGGAGGTGACGATGCTATCAATATGTTGTTTGAGCAAGCTCTCACATGACAGAGGGACGAAATGATGAAGAATTTTTCCCACATCCTTCAACACCTGCCAATAAAAGAAGACACATCTTCATCAAGCGACCACTTTGGAGGCACCTCACCTTTCAAGGTACAGGTTAATTTTGATATTCTTGTATTTGAAGGACAGATAGATGCAGAAGCCCTAGAAAAATGGTTAAATCTACTAGAAGGTTATTTCTCTGTTCACAATTTTTCTGACAAAGAAAAGATCACCTTCACACTCCTTAAAGATCTCCCTCATGTCAAACATTGGTGGGAAACTTACTGGGAGAAAATTTCCACAGAGGAGTCTGGAATATACAGGGCTGATCCCACTTGGGATTTTTTGTTGATGCGGTAAAGGAACAGTATTACCCTATTGGAAACTATGAGGACCAGTACATGAGATGGATCACACTGCGGCAAGAGAGGGGCCAAGCAGTTCTAGAGTATACCAATACCTTCCATACCTTGTGCACCAAAGTGGGTATCAAAGACTCCAAGGGAAATTTGGTTATGAAATACCGTGGGGCTCTACACAGATACATCCAAATTGAAATGGATTTTCTAGACATCTCATCACTCAGTGCTACTTATAGATATGTCATTAAAATCAAGAAAAAATATAAACACCAGAAAAAATGGGAGTTCGGGTATGCAAATACGCAACAACCGAAGTATGACAAAGACGTCCCTAACAAACATTCTCCCGAAAACCAGTCCAAGACATAGGAAAAGAAGGGTCACGAGAAGACAAAGAAGGACACCAAAAAATGGTGTGAGTTCCACAAAATCTTCTTCACAATCTGTTCAAAAGGAGAACAGAAGGACACTGCAACAGCTACAGCCTCGTCCCAAGAACCTTCTATCAAACAGAAGCAAGTCAACAAGGTTGAAACAAAGCACAAATATTCCTTCTACACATCATCCTCTCATGTATCCTAAATTTTTGAATGGCCTTAGCCTCAACAGGTTCGTGACAATCTTCCACAAACTGAGCAGTGCGATGTCTCCAACAAGGCAAGCACCAAGTTGCAAATTCAGTAAACACTTTTCCCTCTCCCCTGAGAACTCAACGCAATGGAGAAAATTTCTTCCTAAGGAGGGAGGATTTATCTAAGAATATATCGGTGGCCACCCACCTTTTCCAACTAGCTCAAAACAGTTTTCTGACAATTTTGAAAATTTACTATTTTTAGCAGTTTTTAACTTTCGGGGCCATTTTGAGGACCCAAATGAAGGTTTTTAGATATCAAGGTTCAAAATGATATCCAAAGGCATGATTGATCACCCAAGATAAATCTCATTGACAATACCTTTCCAACGATCTATCACACACCTAGAACATAGATCGTATGCAAAAGTTACGACCCCGAGAAGTTGATGTACTCACTTACCAAAACGGCACCCACATGACTTTTGACGCTTCATCTCCTAGGGTTAGGTTTTTGGATGTCTATGGTTTTTTGAATTTCTATTTATTGTAAAAAGGCCTTCAGAGCCTCATTGTAACCATCTTCTTGCAAATGCGAGTAGCCGTCACATCTCTTCTCAGAGATAAGCTGCCATCATTCTAGCGAGTCTTTCACTCTATATTTTTGCAGTCTCTGTAAATTTATTTCATTAATAGAAATCATGTATTACTATATATATGTGTTTATGGTTGCATATCTGATACATTTATGTTATATTATTGAATATATGTGATATCTCTGTGCATTTCTTTATTATATCTTCGCTCGCATTTCATGTCGAAAATAATCTAGATAAGTGGTATCAGAGCAGGCTGCTCTTGATCATTTTTTTCAGTGCATGTCTCCGACGAGGTCCGAGTATAGCAAGTTGGGTCTCGAGCTTGTCTCTCTTGAAGAAAATCTCTCTCGCACACCCAAGAAACCCTCAATGGTGGAAGAAAATAAAAACGATGGAGGTGACGATCCTATCAATATGTTGTTTGAGCAAGCTCTCACGCGACAGAGGGACGAAATGATGGATAATTTTGCCCACATCCTTCAACACCTTCCAATAACAGCAGATGCATCTTCATCAAGCAGCCACTTTGGAGGCACCTCGCCTTTCAACGTACGGGTCAATTTTGATATTCTTGTATTCGAAGGACAGATAGATGCAGAAGCCCTAGAAAAATGGTTAAATTTGCTAGAAGGTTATTTCTCTATTCACAATTTTTCTGACAAAGAAAAGATCACCTTCACACTCCTTAAAGATCTCCGTCATGTCAAACATTGATGGGAAACTTACTGAGATAAAAGTTCCATAGAGGAGTCTGGAATATACGGGGCTGATCCCACTTGGGATTTTTTTGTGGATGTGATAAAGGAACAATATTACCCTATTGGCCACTATGAAGACCAGTACATGAGATGGATCACATTGCGGCAAGAGAGGGGCTGAGAAGTTCTGGATTTCACCAATACCTTCCATACCTTGTGCACCAAAGTGGATATCAAAGACTCTGAGCGAAATTTGGTTCTGAAATACCATGGGGCTCTACATAGATACATCCAAATTGAAATGGATTTTCTGGACATCTCATCACTTGGTGTTTCTTATCTATATGTTGTTAAAATCGAGCAAAAATATAAACACCAGAACAAACGGGAGTTCGGGTATGCAAATCCACAACAACCGAAGTATGACAAAGATGGCCCTAATAAACAGTCTCCCGAAAACCATTCCAAGAAAAAGGAAAAGAAGGGTCATGAGAAGACAAAGAAGGACACTAGAAAATGGTGTGAGTTCCACAAAATCCCCTGGCACAACACCTATGAATGTCGCTCAAAAAATTCATTGGTGGCCGAGATCAAAGACAAAGATTCAAACCTTGATTCAGAATCTGATTCTAAAAATAATGGTAAAGGACGGATCATTCATGTAGAATCGACTGTTATTGTTGCAACCACAACAATTCAACCAGAAGAACCAACAGATCCTCAAGAGGGGAAGTGCCTTTTTCATTCACGGATGTGGGTGAATGGGACCCCAGTACATTTTATTGTTGATAACAGAAGCCAAAAGAACCTCATCTCAGCAGAGTTATTTAAGCAGTTTGAATTTTCGACAACACCACACCCGTAACCATATAACATCGGGTGGCTTCGCCAAGGACGAGATCTTCGTGCCAGCCAACAATGTCGATTGTCATACGACATCCAACCCTTCAAGGATGAGGTATTATGTGATGTTTCTCCACTGGATGTCTGTGATGTTCTCTTGAGCCAACCATATATGTGGAAGCACCATGCTAAATATGAGTCTCGACCCCGCAGTGTCATTGCTTCTTTGGGGGGTCATCTCTACAGAATAACAGAGGTAGTTCCAACTACTATTCCACCTAAAAAGTGTCGCAAGGTAGTATCTCATACTACAAAATTTAGCTTCTTCACAATCTGTTCAAAAGGAGAACAGAAGGACACTGCAACCACTACAGCCTCACCCCAAGCACCTTCTATCAAATAGAAGCAAGTCGGAAAGGTTGCAGAAAAGAACAAAGATTCCTTTTGAACATCATCCTCTCATGAATCCCAACTTGTTGAATAGCCTCAGCCTCAATAGGTTCGTGACAAACTTCCACAAACTTAGCAGCGCGACGTATCCAGCAAGGCAAGCAGCTCACTAAGATGCAGATTCAGCAAACGTTTTCCCCTCTCCCCCAGGAACTCAATCAATCCTAAGGAGGGAGGATTGATCCAAGTGGATATCGGTGGCCACCCACCTTTTCCGACTTCCTCAAAACAGTTTTCTGGCAATTTTGACAATTTACCATTTTTAGCAGTTTTTAACTTCCAGGGCCATTTTAAGGGACCAAATGAAGGTTTTTTGAGATTTAGGTTCTTAATAATAATTAAATTCATTATTGAGCCCCCAAAATTAATCTCCTCAACAATACCTTTCCAACGAGCTATCACATGCCTAAAACGAAGATCGTATGCAAAAGTTACGACCCCGGGAAGTTGATGTCTCACTTACCCAGACGGGGCCCACATGACTTTTGGTGCTTCATCTCCTAGGGTTATGTTTTTAGATATCTAGATTTTTTTGCATTCCTATTTATTGTAAAAAATCATTTAGAGCCTCATTATAACCATCTTCTTGTGAATGCGAGTAGCCATCACATCTCTTCTCAGAGATAAGTTGCCACCATTCTAGCGAGTCTTTCACTCTATATTTTTACAGTCTTTGTACATTTCTTTCATTAATAGAAATCATGTATTACTGTATATATTTGTTTATGGTTGCATCACTAATACATTTATGTTATATTATTGAATATCTACGATATCTCTATGCATTTCATTATTATATCTCCGCTCACATTTTGTGCCGAAAATAATCCAGATCAGCGGTATCAGAGAAACCTGCTCTTGATCATTTTTTTCAATGCTTGTCCCTGACGAGGTCCAAGTATAGAAAGTTGGGTCTCGAGCTTGTCTCTCTTGAAGACAATCACTCTCACAAACCCAAGAAATCCTCAATCGTGGAAGAAAAGAAAAACATAGAGCTAACGATCCAATCGATTTGTTGCTTGAGCAAGCTCTCACGGGACAAAGGGACAAAATGATGGAGAATTTTGCCACATCCTTCAATGCCTTCTGATAACAATAGGCGCATCTTCATCAAGTGGCCACTTTGGAGGCACCTTGCCTTTCATGATACAAGTTAATTTTGATATTCCTTCATTTGAAGGAAAGATAGATGCAGAAGCCCTAGAAAAATGGTTAACTCTGCTAGAAGGTTATTTCTCTATTCACAATTTTTTCGACAAAGAAAAGATCACCTTCGCACTCCTTAAATCTCTCCCTCATGTCAAACATTGGTGAAAAACTTATTGGGAGCAAAGTTCCACAAAGGATTCTGGAATATATGGGGAAGATCCCACTTGGGATTTTTTTGTGGATGCGATAAAGGAACAGTATTACCCTATTGGAAACTATGACGACCAGTACATGAGATGGACCACACTGCAGCAAGAGAGGGGCCAAGCAGTTCCAGAGTTCACCAATACCTTGCATACCTTGTGCACCAATATGGGTATCAAAGACTCCGAGCGACATTTGGTTTTGAAATACCGTGGGGCTCTACACAGATACATCCAGACTGAAATGGATTTTCTAGACATATCATCACTCGGTGCTACTTATCGATATGTTGTTAAAATCGTGCAAAAATTTAAGCACCAGAACAAACGGGGAGTTCAAGTATGCAAATATGAAACAACCGAAGTATGATAAAGACATCCCTAACAAACAGTCTCCCAAAACCAGTCCAAGACACAGGAAAAGAAGGATCACGAGAAGACAAAGAAGGACACCGAAAAATGGTGTGAGTTCCACAAAATCCCTTGCACAACACCGATGAATGTCACTCAAAAACGTCATTGGTGGCCGAGATCAAAGACAAAGAGGAAAACCCCAACTCAGAATCTAATTCTGAAAATAATGGTAAAGGAAAAATCATTGACACGGACCCCACTGCTATTGTCATGACCATGGAAATTCAACAAGAAGAACCAACATATCTTGAAGAGGGGGAGCACATTTTCATTCACAGATGTGGGTGAAGGGGACCCCGCTGCATTTTATTGTTGATAGTGGAAGCCATAAGAACCTCATCTCAATAGAGGTCGTCAAATAGTTGGGATTGTCGACAACACCACACCCGCAACCATACAATATCGGGTGGCCTCGCCAAGGACAAGATCTATGTGTCAGCCAACAATGTCGATTGTTATATGACATCCAACACTTCAAGGATGAGGTATTATGTGATGGTTCCCCACTGGATGTCTGTGATGTTCTCTTGGTCCAACCATATATGTGGAAGCACCATGTTGTTTATGAGTCTCAACCCCGCAGTGTCATTGTTTCTCTGGGTGGTCATCTCTACACAATACCATAGGTATTTCCAAGTATTGTTCCACCTAAAAAGTGCCACAAGGTAGTATCTTATACTGCAAAATTTAGCTTCTTCACAATCTGTTTAAAAAGAGAACAGGACATTGCAACCACTATAGCCTCGCCCCAAGCACCTTCTATCAAACAGAAGTAAGTCAACAAGGTTGCAGAAAAGCACAAAGATTCCTTCTGCACATTGTCCTCTCATGTAGCCTGACTTGTTGAAGGGCCTCAGCCTCAACAGTTTCGTGACAAACTTCCACAAACTGAGCAGCACAACGTCTCCAGCAAGGCAAGCAGCTCACCAAGATACAGATTCAACAAACAATTTTCCCTCTCCCCTGGGAACTCAACGCAATGGAGACCATTTCTTCCTAAGGAGGGAGGATTCATCCAAGTGGATATCAGTGGCGACCCACCTTTTTCAACTGGCTCAAAACCGTTTTCTGGCAATTTTGGCAATTTACTAATTTTAGAAATTTTTAATTTCCAGGGCCATTTTGAGGGCCCAAATGAAGGATTATCAATATTGAGGCTCTCAATGATAGACGAAGGAATGATTGAGCTCCCAAAATTAATATCCTCAACAATACCTTTCTGATGAGATATCACTCGCCTAAAACGGAGATCGTATGCAAAAGTTACGACCCCAGGAAGTTGGTGTACTCACTTATCCAAACGGGGCCCACATGACTTTTGGTGCTTCATCTCCTAGGGTTAGGTTTTTGGATGTCTAGGGTTTTTGGAATTCTTGTTTATTGTAAAACTACCTTCAGAACGTCATTGTAACCATCTTGTTTCGAATGCGAGTAGCCATCACATCTCTTCTTAGAGATAAGCTGCCACCATTCTAGCGAGTCTTTCACTCTGTATTTTTACAGTCTCTAAACATTTATTTCATTAATAGAAATCATGTATTATGGTATATTTGTGTTTATGGTTGCATCTCTGATACATTTATGTTATATTATTGAATATCTACAATATATTTGTGCATTTATTTATTATATCTCCGCTCGCATTTTGTGTTGAAAACAACCCATATCAGTGGTATCAGAGCAGGATGTTCTTGATCGTTTTTTTCAATGCATGTCCCCGACAAGGTCGGAGTATAGCAAGTTGAGTCTCAAGCTTGTCTCTCTTGAAGACAATCTCTCTCGCACACCCAAGAATCCCTCAATGGCAGAAGAAAAGAAAAATGACGGAGCTGGCAATCCTATCAATCTGTTGCTTGAGCAAGCTCTCACGCGACAGAGAGATGAAATGATGGAAAATTTTGCCCACATCCTTCAACGCCTGCCGATAACAGCAGGTGCATCTTCATCAAGAGGCCACTTTGTAGGCACCTCGCCTTTCAAGGTACAAATTAATTTTGATATTCCTATATTTGAAGGACAGATAGATGCAGAAGCCCTAGAAAAATGGTTAACTCTGCTAGAAGGTTATTTCTCTATTCATAATTTTTCTAACAAATAAAAGATCACCTTCGCACTCCTTAAAGCTCTCCCTCATGTCAAACATTGGTCGGAAACTTACTGGGAGAAAAGTTCCACAGAGGAGTCTGCAATATATAGGGTCAATCCCACTTGGGATTTTTTTGTGGATGCGGTAAAGGAACAATATTACCCTATTGGAAACTATGAGGACCAGTACATGAGAGGGACCACATTGTGGCAAGAGAGGGGCCAAGAAGTTCCATATTTCACCAATACCTTCCATACCTTGTGCATCAAGCTGGGTATCAAAGACTCCGAGTGACATTTGGTTCTGAAATACCGTGGGGTTCTACGCAGATACATCTAGACTGAAATGGATTTTTTGGACATCTCATCACTCAGTGCTTCTTATCTATATGTTGTTAAAATCGAGAAGAAATTTAAGCACCAGAACAAACGGGATTTCGGTTATGCAAATCTGCAACAACTGAAGTATGACAAAAACGACCCTAACAAACAGTCTCCCGAAAACTAGTCCTAGACACAGGAAAAGAAGGGTCACGGGAAGACAAAGAAGGACACCGAAAAATGGTGCAAGTTCCAGAAAATCCTCTCGCACAACACCGATGAATGTGGCTCAAAACAGTCATTGTTGGCCGAGATCAAAGAAAAAGATCCAAAACCTAATTCAGAATCTGATTCTGAAAATAATGGTAAAGGATAGATCATTGACGTGGACCCCACTGTTATTATCGCGACCGTAGAAATTCAACTAGAAGAACCAACAGATCCTGAAGAGGGGGAGCTCCTTTCTCATTCACAGATGTGGGTGAAGGGGACCTGAATGCATTTTATTGTTGATAGCGGAAGCCAGAAGAACCTCATCTCAGCAGAGGTCGTTAAACAATAGGGATTGTCGACAACACCACACCCACAGCCATACAACATCGGGTGGATTTTCCAAGGACGAGATCTTTGTGTCAGCCAACAATGTCGATTGTCATACGAAATCCAACCCTTCAAGGATGAGGTATTATGTCATGTTTCTCCACTGGATGTCTGTGATGTTTTCTTGGGCCAACCATATATGTGGAAGTGCCATGTTGTTTATGATTCTTGACCCCGCAGTGTCATTCTTTCTCTGGGGGGTCATCTCTATACAATAACAAAGGTATTTCCAACTATTGTTCCACCTAAAAAGTGTTGCAAGGTAGTATCTCATACTTTAAAATTTAGCTTCTTCACAATCTGTTCAAAAGGAGAACAAAAGGACACTGCAACTACTACAGCCTCGCCCCAAGCACCTTCTATCAAACAGAAGCAAGTCGAAAAGGTTGCAGAAAAGTGCAAAGATTCCTTCTTCACATAATCCTCTCATGTATCCTGACTTGTTGAATGGCCTCAGCCTCAACAGTTTCGTGACAAACTTCCACAAACTGAGCAGTGCGACGTCTTCAGTAAGGCAAGCAGCTCACCAAGATGTAGATTCAACAAACACTTTTCCCTCTCCCCCGAGAACTCAACGCAATGGATACCATTTCTTCCTAAGGAGAGAGGATTGATCCAGGTGGATATCGGTGGCCACCCACCTTTTCTGACTGGCTCAAAACAGTTTTCTGGCAATTTTGGCAATTTACTATTTTTAGCAGTTTTTAACTTCCAGGGCCATTTTGAGGGCCCAAATGAAGGATTTTCAATATAGAGGGTATCAATGATATAAAAAGGTATGATTGATCCCTCAAAATGAATCTCCTTGACAATACCTTTCCAACGAGCTATCACACGCCTAAAACGAAGATCGTATGCAAAAGTTACGACCCGGGGAAGTTGATGTACTCACTTACCCAAACGGGGCCCACATGACTTTTGGCGCCTCATCTCCTAGGGTTAGGTTTTCGGATGTCTAGGGTTTTTGGCATTCCTGTCTATTGTAAAAATTCCTTCATAGCCTCATTGTAACCATCTTCTTGAGAATGTGAGTAGCCATCACATCTCTTCTTAGAGATAAGCTTCCACCATTCTAGTGAGTCTTTCACTCTATATTTTTACAGTCTCTATACATTTCTTTCATTAATAGAAATCATGTATTATTGTATATCTATGTTTTTTGTTGCATCCCTAATACATTTTTGATATATTATTGAATATTTTCAATATCTCTATGCATTTCTTTATTATATCTCCGCTCGCATTTCGTGCCGAAAATAATCCAAATCATTCATGGCTTTGGTGTGAGTTTTTTGCTATGAATGATTTTGGTTATGATTGCTTTGAGCCACAACAATCGATTTGTATGGGTATTGGGTGTTTACCTCTTGAGGGATAGTATTCCCTTTATGAAGGCATTGGTTGAAAAATGTACTCGTTCAAATGGTTGGTTGAATCCATGAGAGTCGAGTCCACACACAACAAACAATTTGATTGTATGCACACTGCTTCCCTTACCTATTTTACTGATTGATTGAGAAAAATTGTGTTGGTTAGTGGATAGGGTTTCATGGCATGTTAATGGTGTTCACTTGGGATAAATTCCTCCTTGTTGGGCATCCCAATTGACTAGCTAGTTAATGTTAGCCATTACTTGGACATTTTCTCATAGTTTGATGTTCTCCTTCTATCCGTAAATAGTGGGTCAATTCTCTTGCATACTCTTTTCACTATGGTCAATTTAATTCCCTGCATAGTGACTTCCTTCATTGTTAGGTATTAAGTTTGTGGGGGTTGGTGTAATAAACCCTTCCTTTGTGCCCAACATTCTCCTTTTAATCTTTTTATGAATTGGCTCAACCTCATTAAGTCATACAACTGGTCACACACAAAGGTGGTCCAAGTGTTGGGTTGAAGTGCGACTTGAGAAATTAACCTCCACCAGGTAGACTCTGAATTTGTTGGTCGTGATTTACATATGCATCTGGTTTTCTTGCACAGTCTCTAAACTAGGGTCTAGTTGTAGGTAAGATTTCGCCGAGAAAGCCAACTACCAGATGCTCACCGAGAGCACCCAAGCTAAAATAAGTTGAAACAAGTGAAGGCTCCTCTTCGGGGACCGTGAGGCTGTTAAAGTACACTCCCAGGGAGGATCATGTCATTAAGACATCAAGAAAGAAATATTTTGTCCAGCCTCTGACTTTCTGTGATATAGAGGCAGGCACCGGATCCAAATTAGTTCTCCCATAGTGGGGAGACCTTTTTAATAGAATCAACCAAGAGGAGTATCCAAAGTATATCCCACACAACGATCTGGACGTAAGGGCGCTCGATGATCAGGTATTCTAAAAAATCTAACTATCATATCTACACATGGTGGCCAATAGAACCCCAGTTTTCCCTTGCATAGAGGTTCTAAAATGGCTAATTGACCATACAAACAGACATAAGTGTTTGATCAGCGATGAGAATGGCGGGTGTGTTAGAGTTTTCTTCCCGACAGAAGTCCAGAAATACTACAAGCTCAAGGACCAAGAAGAGCAGCTCAACACGGACTTCGTTGTGAAGTTCTATGAATTCCGTGACACCAGTCGGTTGATGGCCTCATGGTGGAAGGAGGACAATAATTTCACTAACCGGAGAAATGGCTTGTATGGGAAGATTAACTTGAGGGAGCCATAAATCTATTTGATGGCTCTTGTATTCCGGCTAAATGGATAAAAGGACTAATTCAAGTTTTTGTAAGCATGGATTCCTTTAGCGTACACAATGTCGAACTCCGGGAGCATCTTCAACTGGGGAGAAATAATTTCTAAACAATTGAGGATCTGTATACAACAAGCTCAGATGCTAAAAGAAGGGGAAATACCCACTTTTTACATGTCCTCATACCTGATAGATGTCATATGCGCAAGGAATGTCTTCTCCGCCTTGAATTTAAGCTAGCATGTTGTGGAGCTCTCAGTCCACGTCTACTTCAACATGCTATGGGAAAACACTTACAAAAAATCTTACGCACTCATCTACGATGAATTCATCGCCTGTATTCATTTTATTGTTTTTAAGAAGGAATGCCCAAGATTATCCGCAACAGCCAAGAAGATGGTAGAAAAGGTAGTTCATTGGTATTTAAATGAATTCTCAACCTACATCAGGGTGTTCAGGGCCACCGAAGCACCACATCTTCTTCCCACTCATGTCCCAGACCGGCTCGTTGTGGGAGAAATCTGCTATCAGACTATCTTGTAGGGCTATAATTCCACATTATTCAAGGACAAGAAGAGGGCATTCATACCCTACAGTTTCCACGTGGGGTTCTATCTGGTGAAGGATATTTCTCAAGCCAAATAAGAAGGTATTATGCAACTGGAATTCAGGTTCCTGACAGGCCGATTCCACAAGCAAGACCCTAAAGGCCTGGTCCTCCAACATGCTTCACAGGTGTCATATTGTTGGTCGTATGCTCATGATAAGTTTGAGGAAGATATCTTCACAGAGTGCACCCAGGACTAGGACGAGGTGGTACAGAGAATGGCCAACCCAAATATGACCAGGTTCAAGGCTATGTGCATGGATGAATAGGTGGAAACCATAGAGAAGTCGGCCCAGGAGGCCCTCAGAGCCAGGGAAGAAATCACAGTGGTAGAAATAACAGAGGCATAGAGAAGGGGATTGCTCTTGCTAGAAGGGTCATAGAGAATCATTGATCAATTGCAAAATGACCTTGATTTGATATAAATGACAAGGATTCTCACTGATGACCCAATCGAAAGTCGAGGAGAACCAAGTGGCCTAGAGATGATGCGGCTTGAAGAAATCACTAGGTCAGAAAAACCTAAAGTTCCACCACCACAGATTAGATCACCAGGGGAAATTTCAACCCACCCTGAGATAGAGAGGGCATCAGGGAGAAAAAGTGTACCAAATCCCTTATTCGATTTGATAACCATCTACGATGATGAGGAGAGTTCATAGGTTTCCCTAGTGACTCTAGTACAGATTACAGAGGAGAAAGAACTTGAGAGAGCATCCACCCTAGGTCTTGATGCTCCAGTTCAGAGTTGTCCATAGATCGAGCATGAGGTAGAAAGTTCCTTAGACACCGAGCCACTTGACATACCGGTAACCCCAATGGATAGCTCGAGGGATGAGCTAGGATCGGGAAAATGAGAAGAATAAATTCCACAATAGGAAATCGACATTTCAATAGTCGGTCACCAAGTAAGTATGGAACATGCCCTTGATTCCTCGTTTTTGGTCGGTACCTTACCACTGGATGAGAAACAACTAGAGGTCGAGCCATTGGGACATATATAAGAGGTTCAGGGACCTAGCCTTGAACATATATACATAGTTGAGAGCCTGGGAAATACTCTAACTTGGGGAGAACAACAAATCCCCAAACCTATTGATGAGTTCGTTGATATACAAGCAATTTCCTATGACCGAAAGAGGAAAGCCATCATGAAGAGAACCACTACGACGAGGAGACTTACATTGGATATTTTGATCCTCATCACCATAGAGGATAAATTTATCAACATAGAGCATGCCAAGACGCCCAACATTATCGACATAGGGATGGTGATCATAGATGCCACCCTAGATAGATAAAGTAAAGATGAAGAGGAGTTGGCCACTACGATAAAGGATTTGGATAATCTGCACCATGTGGATAAATACTATCAGGACTCAACTAAAGCCACAGTGTTTTTGAGAAGTGAGTTCCAAGACACCTATGGAAAATTCATGAATGAACGACACCTTTTCACCGCATGGATAGCCAACTTCCAAGAAGACACCCTTATGGTGCTAGCAAGTTGCAAAGACGTGTAAAGATGGTACAAGAAGGCCCACCAAGCAATGGAAAGAATTGATTACATCAACGCGGTTCAAAAGGGTTGAGACGCTGAAGAGCATAACATTTGGGTGCTAAGGGACAACAACATAGATCAGATAAGGAAGGAGGTCAAATACTGGGTGAAAATGGACCAAGAACCTTAGTGGGAGATTTAAGAAAAATGGGCCAATTGCGAAAGGAGTTGGGTCAAGATCAATCGGGAGATGGAGACATCTGTCTCCCAGAATTCATCTCACCCGAGGAATTTTTCGACTTGCATGACATAGTCAAATAGGATGTAGAACAAGACTCAACATGGAATGCAGAGATAGAAAAGGTTGGAAACATGGCGCCAAGTCAATTACAACAGTTCATGGAGAACCCAATCAAGGCTTGAACAATATTACAACATTTAAGTGTTAAAATAGTCAAGTATCGGGCACGTGTAGTAGTAGTAAAGGATATCCTTTCAGCCCCAATGGACCAACACAGATTCCCATATGCCAACACATGGGAGGAACTCTTCGTCAAATGGTCAAAGTATGAGAAAATTCATCCACTTTAGTGAAACCATTCGATGACTCTTAGAAGACAGAGAGATGGAAGTGCCATGTGGCGATGTTTTGTTTTACTTATCTTACACTTTTGATAGCTTTTTTTATTTAATGATTTGTTATAAATAGGAGGATTGACTTTTTAGAAAGGGTGGATGGTTTTGGAAAAGACCTTCATTTTTGGAATTGTAAAGAACTATTTCCGAACTACCTGAATTGAGAAGTCTTGTTTAGGACCAGAGACAAACTTCTTTTTTTCACCAAAGGCATGTGTGATTGGATGTGAGGAGGAATTACTTATGTCTTTATTTCATGAATTGATGTTGTAATGAGTAAGAGTTTCTGAATCTATTGATAAGTTAGTTGATTCAATATTTTTGTAGTTCTTGTTCTTAATGATGCATAGAAAATCATTTTGTTAATGTGTGATTAATGATTAGAGCTAAGGAAACTATTTTTTCTTGCCATCATTTTATTGCATATATGTTTTCTTTTGATAATTGTATCTCATTCAATAATTGAAATACCAGCAAGTTGATGTATTATTACTAGGCTTGTCGCATGTGTGAAAATCTTTGTTTGCATGCTTGAGCACGAGGGCTATCTCGAGCTCATCCTTCTTCAGTAGTTAAGTTTCCCCCTTTTACCAGCTATTTTATATCGGCACACATATTTTTATCAGACCCATCTAATAAAAGAAAATACAAAAGAAATAATGTTCAAACTGAAGGAGGATCTTTCACAAGAATATATCATGTTAATCACTACATAAATCCCATCGATTAATTGGCTAGGTTGAAAGATATGGAAAACCATTCCAGTATCAAACTTTGCAGAGTCAAATTGGGCCTTAGTGGCGGGGTTGGTTCCCGGTGGTGAGTTAAATTGACTTTTGACCCCGCCAGAGGCTCTTTGGGTTCTTTTACAAAACGGGAAGGAACCAAAAGTGAAGAGACTGTAAAGCCACACCATGAATGGGGAAGATGGAAAGAGATCTTGGAAAATTGGAGAGGGGGGGGTAAATGGGAGAAATTTCCAATTGAATGATCGAAGAAGTCATAGGAGGGGTGGGAAAAAGTGGGTTGTGGAGAATTAATCCATTGATGTAGCATCCCCCATCCCAACCGAGGGACATTACGGTGCTAAATAAATCATTAAAATGAAATTTTAATAGCTAATTGAAATCTTGTAGCTTCCAGCTATGAATTACAACCATATTTAGTTATTGTTCGCTTTCATTAAGTTGATGCATCTAAAATATACTAAAATAGACATAAATGTAGCTTAATAATTCAACGCAACAACATATAAATCATTTCCAAATACACAAAGTTAATGCACAACAATTTAACTCATAAATACAACCAAAAGCATGATAAAACACTTATTTTTTATAAATAGTTGTGCAACTATTTGCTTGGGATGAATGTTCCACCCAACCATAGAATGACTGTTCCAAATATTAACAACAAGCCACCCCCGAGATGAGGCTAGTAATCCACAAAAGAGGGTGGTTTCTCTCTATCCACTCACAACTCAAGAACTCACAACCCATTGATATTCTCCTACAACTGTCCCAATTTTCCACTAGTTCTCTTCCTCTTGACCTTCCCAACCCAAGGAATGTACCCCTTCACTTATACCAGTCCCTCAATCATCCCATTCATGTATCAGGGTCTCTTTGGCACAGGTAACCAAGAATCTCTTAGTCGGTAACTAAAGGGAATTTGTTGCTAGGAAAAACTACCAGAAAACAACATCAACAACTTGTTGTTACAATGCAACTGACACAGGATTTCACTCTTCATTCTTGACAACCTGGATATTCAGTATTCAGATCCAAATGCTCCAAATACACTCCAAAAAGATTTATAATTCACCTTTCATGTTTGTTCTAGCTCCAATATCTCTTTCCTACTCTCTTGTCTTTATTGCTTGAATCACACACTTCCCCAAGATGATTGTACTCAACACTCATGTGCGCAATAAATATGGGATGTGGCCACTTACACCCACCCTCTTACATGTATTCAATGATAGGATTTGGGAACACTCAATCAAAAAATAGAAGGTTCATATACCAATAGAAATTTTAGGGAAAATGGGTTGAATTAATATACATGGGAAATTCACCCTTGGACCCCCTCTTAGGAATTCTCTTAGACCCTCCCCTCTCTTGTGGATTAATTTGTCCCCCATATTTTTCCATGTCCCCCTTAGAAAATTACATCACATTTTATTATTAAAACATATAAATACAATTCACATATTACATCGCTTTGGTTGTAGCCACATTATATCTACATAAACATTAATTAAACTATGGATTATAGTGGGGATGTTACAATCGAGAGAATAAGGGAGATCGTATATATATAAGGAAGAATCGAGGAAATGGTAAGATTAGGTGAAAAAAATATTTGATGGGGGGAGTTGGATTGGAGAATAAGTAGAAAGTGGCGGTGAAATGTGATAGATGGGGAGATCAATTATCGGATTTGTTGGTTGTTGAGCCTGATTATCTTTCTAATTCAGAGATTTGTTTCATCCATGCTTGGACCCCATTCCCTAACAGGGTGTGTGGGGGGGATTTACCCCCCACAACTATCACCAAGGGGGTCCCTGGCGAGGGATTCGGGGGTAGTTCCCCCAAAGTGAAATTTTGGGAAAAAGTGTCATGTAAAATATTGTAATTTTGTAGTCAGTTTGGACCGTTCATTATTAGTTCACAGATCTAATGGTAGAAGTTATTTTAAGGTTTTTTCCCCTAGAATAAAACCCTCTCTTAAGAGGGAATTGTATTGTGGTTGTGTATTATCATGAATATTGTGTTTTGAGAGAGGATACTGTGAGAGAAAGAAGAGAAAGTTACAACAGGTGTGTTGTAGGTTGTATCACTTTGTTTTATTGGATAATAAAAAGGAAAGACCTGGAAATTTCTCTGGTGGAAATAGCCTACAATGGTTGAACCACATTTATATGTGTCTCTATTGTATTGTGTATCATCTATGTTTTATTTCCACATTTGTTTTATTTTATTGCTTCGTGATCTTGTTTTTCTAACAGGATCCACCGTATTGGTGATGGTTGTTAGGGATTGTGGCAGTATAACTAACTTCATAACTGTGGCATGTGTGAACAATCAATATTGGATTGATTGAAATTTAAATGAATCATATCGGTGATGAAAATTAATTGAGCCCCATGTGAATTTGCAGTTAGGGCCAGGACCTGTACTTGTGCCATAACAACGGTTAGATTTGGAAATCTAGGGAAACTGTAAAACTATCAATCTATGGAGTCCTCTTGTGTGATTGATGTGGATTATGTGCTGAAAAAAATGTAAATTTTGTTGACTATGAGATATGATACATGATGTACATCTTACACTAATCCTACTCTACCAAAATTCAAAGCTAAGATTTGGGGATAGATGATGGTTGACCCCTATGGGTTGTAGTACACCTTCAACATGCTTCCATTATTGAGTCCCTTGAGTAGTTGTCCTTGTAAGGAACCTTCTTCATTGATGTATACTAGCCGGAAATGACCTAAACAAGGCATGCGTAGTTTGCTAGGATGTTGTAAATATTTGTTGTCATATAAAAAAACTAAAGATCCAGGATGGAGGATTTTCTAGTGGAAATTGTGATCATTTCATGCCTTTTTATCTTTCATTTTAAACCACCTTGTTGAACCCTACGAGAATTCGGTCCTCCTCTAGCTCCATGAGTTCATCTAATCTGTGTTGAAGGGACTGGACATTTTTCATCTGGGTTGCTAGGTCGACCCGGAGGCAAGGAACAACAAATTCCAATGACATGACCACTTCTTTTCCATAGACCAATATGAATGGTGTATGCTTTTTCATCCTTTTTCATGTTTTTCAGTAATCCCATAATATTGTGGGGATACACTGATCCCAATCACCATGCTACACATTACAAAATTTGGTTAAAGCATGCTCTAAAATTTTATTAAAATCTTCAACTGTACCATTGGCTTGAGGGTGCTAGGGAGTGCTCTTTTGGTGATGGATCATAAACTCCTAAGTGAGTTGTTCAATGGTCTCATTCAGAAAATGCAAGCCCTAGTCATTCATTATCACTCATGGACATCTGATTCGGGTGATCACAATCTCAAAAATGAAGTGTGATGTCATTTATGTTGTACAATATTTGACTGGCACGGGTTCGACCCATCTAGTTAGATATTTTTTCATGATAATAATGTAGTGCGCACATGTGTGATGCACATGGGGATTGATGGGAGCCACAAAATATATTACCCATTTGTCAAATGACTCTAGTGCAGTCAAAGGAAATAAAGGAAGTTCATCTCTTCGACAGGGCTTTCCAATTATTTGGCATGCATTGCAACGTTTATAATAGGCCTTAGCATGTGTAAAGAGTGAGGGCCACTAGATCCCTGCACACAAAACCTTGAGCACAATAGCCTTACACGAATTTTGTTGTCCAAAAATACCTTCATGTGATTCATACTGAATTGGGTTTCTTTCATGTTCTAATGCACACCGACGTAGGATGTCGTCTACGCTTAACTTATGCAATTTCTCGACAATCGGTTGATAATTTGCACTGTGGGTGACCAATCGACAATGTTGATCCTGGGTATACCCTGGTGGAGGTTATCTTATCTTGATAAATTCAGTGATTTCATCCAATTGATAAGTAACTTCTTCGACTTTGAAGAGTTGGGCATCTGGGAGTTCATCATTGAGACTTTGATTAGCCTCTCCAGTTTCAAGTCGGGACAGATGATCTATTCCAACATTGTACTTGCCCAGCTTAACTACAAATTCAAACTTGAATTCTTGGAAGAGAAACAACCAGCGACATATCCTACCTCCAAACATCAACTTATTCACCAAATTTTTAAGCGCAAAGTGATTGGTAAAGAATTTGATAGGGGTCCCCAATAAGTAATGGTGAAACTTTTGTAATGCATATACCATGGTGAGGCCCTCACACTCTATTGTAGTATAATTATTTTATGCCTCAGACAACTTGCAACTGGAAAATTATATTGGATGGTAAATATTAACTTCTCCCAAATACACAAGAACCATGCCCAACACAATGGATGAAGCATCTATGTGGAAATGAAAAATTTTAGACCAATCAGGGAAAATCAAGATTAGTGCAGTGAAAATATTCTCTTTCAGAGTATCTAAGGCTGCTTGGCATTCTGGTGTCCAAATATACTTAGTGTCTTTGTGCAAAAAAGTTTCTAATGGGATTGCAATCTAGGCATAATTTTGAATGAATTGTTAGTAATATCCTGTTTAATCCAATGTGGCACGCATCTCCTAAACTAAAGTGAGGGGCACCATATCCAATATGGTGGTGATATTAGCTTGATCCAATAGAAATCCGTCACTTAACACAATGTTTCCCAACAATGTGCCAAATGTTGTACAAAATATGCATTTCTTCAAGTTTAGGAAATTTGTAGTTGGAAGCATCAATCCAACATTAATCAAAGATCTTGCATGTGTTCCTTCAACAAACTAAACACGGTCTAATCGTCCAAGTAAAATTCGAGAAACTTATGGATGAATTCCTTGAAATTTTTTACCACTATCTCAGAAAATACTGCAAGGGAATTCTATAAGCCAAAGGGCATGATCATGTACACAAAGGACCTCCATTATATCACAAAGGTGGTTTTGTCTTGATCCTCCTTTGTGATCCGAACCTGATGATACCCTAAAAATATGTTTGTAAAAGAGTAGGCTTCCTAACCACCAACATTTTCCAACTCCTTATCTGTGAAAGGTGTAGGGAAAGGTTCATGGATGCAGGTCGTGTTGAGACTTCTCAGATTTACACAAAATCAAATGTCACCAGTCTTTTTGGGTTGCACCACCATAGGACTAATCCATTCAAACTCCTCTACAAGAAAACTTATCCTAGCATATAACATCTGAACCAATTCTTTTCGTTCCTTTTACTTATATTTTGAATTTAACCAATAGGGCCTTTGCTTGCCATTTTGGCATCTAGTTTAAGTTGAATCTTCATGGCCCCTAACCATCCTGAAATTCCTTCCATTTCAGAAAAAATCTAGGGAAACAAACCCTAATATTTTTTGAGAAGGTCAAAAACTTGAGTGATTGTCTCCTTATCCCAATAATCTCCAATGATGGCCATATCATGTGCTTCCTTAGTGTTAGAAAAGTAGGACCGTGGAGCAATAAAATAAAACAAATGCGGAAACAAAACACAGAAGATACACAATACAATAGAGATACAGATTTACGTGGTTCACCCAGTGTCGGCTACGTCCACCAGAGAAATTGCCAGGTCCTTCCTTTATTATTATCCAGCATATGAAGGGATACAACCTACAACAAACCCACTGTAACTTCCTCTTCTTTCTCTCACAGTCTCCTATCTCAGAATACAATATTCACCATCAACCATAGCCACAATACATTTCCCTCATAAAAGAGGGATGCCTTCTAGGGAAAAAAACCCTAACATAATATCTACCATTAGATCTACGACCTTATAATGATCGGTCTAGATTTACAATGAAATTACAATATACATTTACAAGGCAATTTTTCCTTCGGGGGCTTGGCCCCCGAACCCCTGCTGGGGGGCCGCTTTCCCCCAGACCCCCCAACCAGGGGGATAGCCCCCCCGAACCCCACAGAGGGGGTACCCCCCCTCTGCACTCCCCCACGTTGAAGAGTGTACATACTTCTGGGGTGTAAATACTTCATGGGGTATAAACATGGTTGAAAGTAAAAGACCTCTGAATCAGGAAGATAATCAGGC
>JZKD02S1614394.1:620492-640720 GCA_000966675.3 Picea glauca | reverse complement strand
CCAAATGAACCTGTCCAAAATCACCTTGAACATAATCTAGAAAATGTTTCCTATGGGGTGTGGCATGAAATGAAGCTCCTGAATCTACTACCCGAGACTCAAAAATATTATCTACGGAAAGAATCAAAGCATCTTGTAACACATCACCTATTACATTTGCTTCATGATTTCTCTCCTGTTGTCCATCTCTTTGTTTCTTTGGAGCTCTGCAATATTTCTTCAGATGTCCTTTCTTCCCACAATTCCAACACTCTATATTTCCAAGTCTGTATTTGGATATTCCATTCCTATAATTCCTACGATTCCCTGAGCCCTTTCCTCTATCCTTTTGTCTTCCCCTTTTCTCCATGTTCAACACATTACCTGATGTCTCACCTGTGCTTTTCCGTTGCATATCCTCACTAAGGATAACACCAACAACATCATCAAATTTTAAAGTATTTGAACCAAAGACAGAGTTACTTACAGCCATGACCAAGCTGTTCCAGATTTCTGGCAATGAGCACAAGATTAGAAGAGCCTTGACCTCATCATCAAAGTCCACTTTTACAGAACTTAGTTGATAAGTAACCGTATTAAATTCATTTAAATGATCTGTAATAGACCCACCTTCTGACATCTTCATATTAAATAATCTCTTCATTAGAAATACCTTATTGGATGTCGAGGGTTTTTCATACAATTTGGCCAATGCGTCCATCAAACCCGTCGTTGTATTTTCTTTGGAAATATTGAAAGCCACTGATGCTGCCAGGATCATTCATATCGTTCCTAGAGCCTTTCTATCAAGAATCTCCCATTCTTCATCCTTCATGGCCGTCAGATTCTTTGCTACTCCACCCAATGGTAGGAATAGATCCTTTTGATATAAATAATCTTCCATCTGCATCTTCCATAAATAGTAGTTTTGGCCGTTAAATTTCTCGACCCTAAACTTTCCATCTTCCGACATTGCTCCCACTCGAACCAGTAACCCTCTTTTCCTGCGAGTTCCCTTTCGCTTTGATACCAGTTATTAGAAAACAGGACCGTGGAGCAATAAAATAAAACAAATGCGGAAACAAAACACGGAAGATACACAATACAATAGAGACACAAATTTATGTGGTTCACCCAGTGTGGGCTACGTCCACCAGAGAAATTGCCAGGTCCTTCCTTTATTATTATCCAACATATGAAGGGATACAACCTACAGCAAACCTGTTGTAAATTCCTCTTCTTTCTCTCACAATCTCCTATCTCAGAATACAATATTCACCATCAACCATAGCCGCAATACATTTCCCTCATAAAAGAGGGTTGCCTTATGGGGCAAAAAACCCTAACATAATATATACCGTTAGATCTGTGACCTTATAATGAATGGTCCAGATTTACAATGAAATTACAATATACATTTACAAGGCAATTTTTCCTTCGGGGGCTTCGCCCCCAAACCCCCGCTGGGGGCCCGCTTACCCCAGACCCCCCAACCAGGGGGATATCCCCCCCGGACCCCGCAGAGGGGGTACCCCTCCTCTTCACTCCCCTGCATGGAAGAGTGTACATACTTCTGGGCTGTAAATACTTCATGGGGTATAAACATGGCTGAAAGTAAAAGACCTTTGAATCAAGAAGATAATCAGGCTCCACAACCAACACTTAGTGTCAATATTACATTTCTTGATTTTAATTAGGCCATTATAGTCTGTGGTAGACATATTTTCCTCCTTACCCTTTATCATGGGCTTTCCTTTGGATTATTTGATCTAGATGTCTTGTGGTTCATCGTCATCAACATTATCAACATCAATTTTCCAACAATGTACTTCCTCTTTTAGTTTTTCCACCGGCTGATGACACGAGAAGACCACCCTGGGTGTGGTTTCCTTTGGCCACTGATGAAAAATAAAATCTTTAATCCAGAGGAGAGACTCTCTTCGAGCTAGATCTTTTGTTGTGAAGTTGAATGTTAACAACAATTGGGACCTCATATGGGTCCACTTGATCATTTACCTCCTAATCTCCTCCTAAATGTACCATCTCCTAGAGACCATATCCATCGTGTGGATGAATCAATGGACCCATGGGGCCTGAGGGATATTCTTAGAAGTCCATTATTGTTCACAAAAGAAATGTGTTATTTTGGATTCTCAATGCTCTTGTACCGGTTGTCCAATTCAAAATCAACTATAGGTTGGAACCGAACATTTATCAACTCAACTACCTGCGCCCAAATTTGAATATTTGTGGGATGTGTTTCCCACCACCACGCAAGTGTCCCTCAGAGAACTGCTTCCATGGTATGAATCCTCTATTTCGTAGGTATGGCTTTTTCCATCCATATGAGGGATTCCTCTATTGACCCTATCGCATCAAACCGTAGGGCATCTCATAGCTCAAATATGATCTACCTTGTTGAAACATATATTAAATTTTTTATCTTCAAAACTAAAATCTTCCTTTTTCGGGTTTCGGCTTTTCACGAAGCATAACCCTCACTATATTTTCCAAAAGGCCGGAACCGAAATCCCAACAAGATTTATTCTTTAAATAATAAAAGGCAAAAAACCAAAAATGTTATAAAAGTCCCGACGCGCTTTCTGTAAAATTATTTCTTAAATCATGAAAAGTTTAAACCTTAAAGGAGTTAAGATTAACCTTTAAAAAAAAAAATCGGAATTCGGGGTTTACTGAGAACATATGTTTTAATGTATTTCCAATTGCAGAATCTCGATCCCCGATTTCCCGAAATATGGAAGTTACTAATTATTAAAGACTAAGTTAATCATATCATGATTTCAGGATTCGGGGTTCATCGATGACATACCTTTTGTCAACACGATCCCCGAAACCCTAAAAGAATCAAAGTGGGTTTAATAATGATTAATTAATTTACTAAAATGAAGTTAAGTCCTAATTTAGACTTTGCATTTTGCAATTTTAGAAATCAGGATTCATCGATGACATACCTCTTGACAACATGATCCCCGAAATCCCGAAACGCGAAGTCTCGACTCTTAATTTGTGTTAGTCTAAATTAATTCTGTATTGGAAACATGATTAATGACAATCAAACTTTTTAGGTTTGTTCACGTTTCGGTTTTTGATTGAATGAAATCTTCCAAATTTTGAATTCAAAAGTGTCAAAAGGCGGCCACTTTAATAAAGGATAACTGAGGATATGTGACACTAATGTGTATCTTAGTAAATATCCAATGCATTCAATGTATTGAATTCTTGTCAGCTACGTCAGTACCTTCATTGTTAAATGAATTAAAAGAGAGTTTAAAGCTCTGTGTTTCGCAACATATTTTGTTTCATACTATCAAGCATAAGACGCATTCAGCCAAGCTCATACACTCCTTTTATATGATAGGTTTTCCATCTAACATAAAGTCATGGCACCAAAGAAAGCACAGAAGAGGAGTGAAGATACAGAGGAGATGCGTAACCCGGAAGGAGATATCATATCCGACACTATGTCGCAGGCCATCGACTCAATTAAATCATGGTCACAAATCTTTGAATTCCTAGATTACGAAATCAAGAATTCTCCTACTGATTCTGAGAATCACTTTTGGGATATAGCAGAATCAGAGCTTCATAAGATCGTAGCGTGCCCTTGGCTTATGGCATACAACGACATGAGCAATTGGGCCTTGGAAAAGGTTGATATCCCGACAAGAAGCATTTTAAATTATCAAGGGGTTGTTGTCGGCTCATTCAGGCCAGAACATATACAAGTAATGTATAAACTCTCACCAAATCCTAAGTACATTTATAATGCCGAGTTTTTAGCTGAATTTCAAAGAAAGGAGTGTACTAAGGCAAACCAAACTTATCCCAATTTAATCATAGAATGGTGGAGATGTCCATCAAAGTTTAGGGCTGATACCCATGAGGTTTATGCCACAAAATCTTTGAACGAATACATGGTATATGTAGCCACTATGTTGTGTAGACTTTTCGGGAAAAAGAATCACTGCCATTTTCCTGCAGAATGGGTGCCCTTTTTAGAAGAAGCTTCAGAAGGATACACTTTTAACTGGAGTAGGATTTTGTCTGATAACCTAGATCAAGAAGTTTCAAATTACAGAGTTACAAAATCTTTGGTCAGTCAGTGGCCTTCTACATGTCAGCATACATTATGGACGCAGTCTGATTTGTGACTCCTTTTCCCCTGATGAATTGGAGTTGGAACATAATTTTCCCTGAACCCATTCACGAGTATCACTCTCTACTATGGGAAGAAAATGCTAAGAATGTGTCTTACGAAATTTGTCATTTCATAGTAATTTCAATGCATAAATTTTTTTATGGTTGTGAACCCCCTCGCATTTCTAAGCCAGTCTCATAAAATCTCAAAGCAATAGTTGACTGGTTTGTTGATGAAAACTTCTCTTACATTAGGGTTTATGGGTGCTCAATCCCCCCTCACGCACTTCCGAAATTCCTCCCGGACAGAATGGTATTGAGGGAGGTAGCATATCAAATAGTGAAAGGTGGTATTGGGATAGAGTTAAAGGCAGCTCAAAATAAATCCTGGCCAATATTCCTTGTGTATGTTGGGAAAATTTCATTACTAAACCTAGGCCATTCTAAGGTGGAAGTCAAATCATTAGAAGAGATAAAACTGGTAGATATTGAGCACAGAAAGCATGACCCTTATCAATTAGTAAGCAGACATTTTATGCACTATAATATGAAATCTTATGAACACGAAAAATATGTTTATGATGATATATTCAAGGAGCTTAAAACTTATGAGGAGGTATTGAACAGGGTACGGGCCTTATCACCCAACTTACAGACTGGTTTCATGTCTTTCCAAAGTCACAGGCGAAGTTGTTTGCCAAAGATCTTGCAGGGTGAGTCCACGACCCCTCCTCCAGAGCAGGAAGGGCCTCCCCCAGGCTTTGAAACAAATGTACAGGATAAAGAAAATACAAGGGGGAAAATGAAGGAGATTTAAATGCCTTCACAAGAAATAGAATTTCCTCAGACAGAAAAATCAGAGGCAGGGAAAGGTAAGGAGTTGGAAATACCCTCATAAATCCATGAGAATATTCCCAAAAAAGTAGGAGGAACAACATCGATGGAACTTGGAAGTCCCATTACCTCTTTTACTCCATTGCAGTCTACTTATGGAAACCCCCAAGAGGGAGCTCTATACGTAAGTGATCTTGATCCTATTTCTAGAGATGAGATTCCTCCCTCCAATTATTTTTACAGTAGAAAGAGGAAGGCTATCCTAAAATAGGAAATGCATCCAAGAGGAGATATGATGATTAAAAAGCACAAGATCATTATAGATGGACAAAAACTTAAAGAGGGAGAATTCGCTACAGAGATAGCAGGCACAATGGGAGCCTTAGCATCGGCAAATTTATACTCTGTGGGTAGTTTGACAACTATGTTGGAGCAGAAAGATAAGATGATAGCTCAACTACATGATCAATTAAAGGAGAATGAAAGAAATATCAGTTGGGGAATAAAAAAGGGTCTAGAACGAGCTAGATTAAATGACATTCAAGAGATTCAAAAACCGAAAGCAAGCTTAGAGGAATCAAATCAGAAAATACAGGTCACTCAAGCATAGGTCATAAAGCAAGAGGAAATAAATAAACAATTACAAGATAAGATTAATTCCATTTCAAATCAAGTGGTAGAGATTGAAATCTTCCAGGCCCAGGTATTGGGAATACATATGAAGATAGAAAAAGAATAATAGGGAGTATTTTTTAATCTGGAATTTGTTCATAATTACTTTCAAGAAACAAGTAAATCCTTGGAGAATATTCTCCAGAAAGAAAGAGAAGTGAAAGCAGCCAGAGCAACTTTCCAAAAAGAAGTGGGTCTTTCAACAAAATAGGATTTCGAGGAGGCTCAAAAGCTATCTGTTTCAGAGCAGATTAAAGGTGATGTAATACTCAAGGTATGGGAGGAAGAACTCACAGAAAACAAAAGAATAACCAAAGAAGTTAATGACAATTGTCAAGGAATTTTTTACCTTTTAGAGAAAACTTCATTGAACATTGGAAAAAATGATTGTTCAGGGTCGTTAAGGGAAATTAACATTGTCAAGCATCAGTTAAGATTCAAAGAGGATCTGGAAGAAATTCAGATAGAGATTCCACAAATAAAGGTAATCAATGTCACTCAAATTGACAAATGGATAGTAATGCCTAACTTAAAGCTATAAACTATTAAGTTCACAAGAAAGATAATCGAAGACCGTCTTCCATAACTACAGAGAAAGTTTTTCTTATTTGAAGCAAAGGATATTCCAGAAGCTCCCAGAGTTTTAGTACAGTTTCTGGGAATATGTATTCGTTGTCTTAAAGCAGAAGGAGGAGGTTCATCAATGCAGACATGAAATATTGTTTTGAAGAATTTCATCATTGGAATAATAAAGAAGTTAGAATAGAAATGTAAATGGTTTGACATTGTTCATTCATGTAACCGTTAGTCTTAGGAAGTTAGTTAATCACCAATGGGAAAAATGTTTGGTGATCATGTATAAATATATTTTCACAAGACTGAGAAAGGGATTTTGTTTTGGAGAGATCCAATTGTATTAAAAAGTTTTCCAATCCACTATGATATAAATAATACAGACGAGATTCTGAATTCTGTCAACTTGAAGCTATGTGTTCTTTTACCCTGTTTCCAATATTTTTCTTCTTATGTCTTTCTAATGAATGATCAACTATAAGTTTATTTCACACATCTATTGTAGTTTGAATTGATTTGGTTATTAAATCATTTACAGTTTTTCCTCTGTGATTGCTATCAGCAGTTTCAAGACCTGTAGGTCATTTGAATGATTATATTTTACACTTCATTAGAAATCTCATTTTCCTCTTTGCCTCCTGTTACAATATGAGATTCTTTAAAGATTAAAGCCTCATATTTTCTCAGCACTGTTACTTTGTTATTTTACTATTCTCAAAATTGTTTCAAGTACAGGAAACAACCTCAACTGTTATTATGTTATTATTTTGAGTTCCAAAACTCTTTTTCTCTTTTCATCCCTTAAAAACTAAAGCAACAAATCTTCAAACTTTTCATATTTAAATAAAACTTTATTTTCATGACTGTCCCAAATAATAGACAACCCAACATAGAACCTAGCCTCCAAGATCAAACTAGCATTTCTTTGAACCTATTTAATACTATTCTGCAAACAGAAACTAACCGGGTTGAATTAAAACGTTCATGGGCAGCTATTGAGAGAGATATCAGCATCCAAGAACAATGGGAAGATAGAAAAAGGAAGTTGAGAAACCAACTCTGATTTACCCTTCATTTTGATTCTTACCCATTAATTACCTTTACCTTTATGGATGCCTTGACGGTATACTTTAGAGCCTTAAAGTATAAACTCAGGAACAACATAGCTCACTTATTTCATTATCCTCGCACATCTGTGAGTGGAGACTTTGTAGAGCTTGTTTTTCCACCTATCCATTGCATCTTCAGAGTCATTTTCATAATACTTGACACTCTGCCAACTCAATTCTCCATCTGTGTTGGGATTGATGTATCCTCACTACGCCCAATGATCTTATATATGTTTTCAATAGCCGAGATCTGTGCATCCTCATCCACTGGCTCATTGTATCTATATACTTTATATGAATCCATAGCTGCAACCACGCACAAGGTATCAGTTTCAAAGTACATTTTCCTTTTCTTCAAATTCAACACTACATTATTGTCAAAGTCCCAATCAATTCCCAACAATGCAAGGAATGGATTAGATTCATCTATAATCTCTATGACTTCAAAGTCAACCATTTATTTTACTCCTTTTATATTTACATCCACCTACTCTAGTCGGCCTATGGAATAGATCTTTTATTGATTCACCAATCATAGTTGGATGGATGACTAGACCAATTTTGGTTTCTCCATCACCTCCCTAGACTTCTTTGGTAGAATATTCACGTCAGAAACCAGATCCAACATGACTCCATTCATGTCATAACCACCAATCTTTATTGTCATCTTGAATTCTCAGCCAATGCTTTTTTTCTTACTAACCTGACACATATCTTTCTGGAAAAGGGGTCGATATGGTTTTCTCCAATCATTGTTCCCTCATGTAGGTATCTAACAATTGTATCAACTTACTTGCAACCTATGGATCATTCAACACTCGCAAACAACAACACAAGAAGGTGCTTACTTTATCTTCAGTTTCTTCCTTGCGACCCAATCTGTGTAGAGCTTATGCATATGTTGTGTGTTGTAACTCCTCAAGGTGTTATTATTAATGTGCTCTCTTCTTATCTCATCTTGTCTGTGAGCTTCTTCCAATGATCCTTGCATCACATGCTATATTTCTTCATGCACACGAGGTTCCTCTAAGGATCTTTGTGTCATGCAATGTAGGTATTCTTAGGCATGAGCCTATTCTAGCAATATTTGTGTCACCCTTTGCACTTCTTCCTGGACCCGAGTCTCCTCCAATGGACTCTCTGTCACATGTTTCATTTCTTCACGGATCTTAGCCTCCTTGAGTGATCTTTGTGTTGTGTGATACAACTCTTTTCACACTCTTTATTCTTTAATACACTTCTACACATCATGCATAAACTTATTTTGTTTGGAAACATCGAACTTAGGAGGGGGATGTGTTTCCTTTCTCATCTTACCCTCTAAATTCTGACCTGAGACCTCACCATGCTCAAATTCTTCTCATGTATTCACCCATCCTCGGGTTACTACCTGAACATCGACTTCTTCACCTTTCTTCTTATTTTTGTGTTGCTCCACGTACACCATATTGCAATGTGTCTTATTTTCTTCCCACTTCTTCACTAAGGATAATCCTTTGTGACATGTTCAGGACTATATAAATATGAACAAAGAACATGTGGTTTGGTACATGACCAATTTCTCGACAATTGAAACAAGTGGGGGGGTCTTCCTCCCCCTCCTCCATATCCCTGGTCACAATCACACCCATTACCTCCTCTAGGACCTCCTTGGTATCAACCTCTCTCGGAATTTCCACAATAACCACTCTTATATTCTTCTTATAATCAGAATGCATTGTAGGTATTGTCTTACATCAATTAGAGTGATTGGTAGTTATTGACATCATGTCCCATAGATTTACAAAACTTGGATAACATAATATGATGCATCTTTTGATATTTTTGCAAAGTTGGGAAGCAGGGTGGTACATGGCTCCAATATCAATGTATCTCACACCATTCCCTATGTCCATTTGGGAATGGTCTCGATGCATCCGTCGCCACATAATTCAGAAGTACATGGAACTCGTCCCTGTGATGAGAGAAACCATCACATCTTGTTGATCATGAAATTTTGTGCAACTATTGTAGTCCTCAGATAGATATTTCCAATGGGCTATCATAAGCCTAAAATGAAGATCGTATGCAAAATTTATGACCCCGGGAAGTTGATATACTGACTTACCCAAACGGGGCCCACATGACTTTTGGTGCTTCATATCCTAGGGTTAGGTTTTTGGATGTTTAGGGTTTTTGAAACTCTTATTTATTGTATAGAGGCCTTGAGAGCCTCATTGTAATATTGTTCTTACGAATGAGAGCAGTTTTCACATCTCTTCTCAAAGATAAGCCACCGCCATTCCAACAAGCTTGTTTTCCGCTGCATTTTATAGTTTCAACTTATTTCCTTATTAAATAGAAAACCAGTTTTACTATATCTCTATTATTCTATGTTAAGCATCTGGTAATAATTTGTACTCATTTCATTCTTCTCATAAAATACAGATCAGTCATATCAGAGCGGTATGCTCCTTGTCATCTTAATGCATTCCCCCAAGGAGGTCGGAGTACAAAGAGTTGGGTCTCAAGCTTGTTTCTCTTGAGGAAAAAAGATCTCGCACACCCAAGCAACCTCTCATGGAAGGAGAAAAGAAAGATGACAGGACAAGAGATCCTTTCAAACTATTGATTGAGGAAGCCCTCACGCAATAGAGGAACGAGATGATGGATAATTTCATGCAAATCCTTCAGCGGCTACCAACAGGCGACGCATGTTCTTCGAGTGGAGGCACCACCCCCTTCAAGGTACAAATAAAATTCGATATTACTATATTTGAAGGTCAGATAGATGCAGATATTGTAGACAAGTGGTTGAATCTACTAGAAGGGTATTTTTTTGTCCATAACGTTTTGAGTAGAGAAAATATTTATTTTGCGCTCCTCAAATTCGTTCCCCGTGTCAAATATTGGTGGGAAACTTTCTGTGACCAAAAGGAAATAGAGGAACCCTTATTATTTATAGTCATGACCACTTGGGAATCCTTCATGGATGTTATTCAGGAACAATACTACCCTGTCGAAAGTTATGACGACTTATATACCAAATGGACCACACTGGGGCAAGAAAGAGACCAATCAATGCCAAATTTCACAAATATATTCCATACCTTGCGCACCAAGTTGGGTATCAAAGATTCAAAGAGACATCTGGTGCTCAAGTATCGCGGTGCTCTGCATTGATACATCTAGACCAAAATGAATTTCTAGACATCTCATCCTTGGGCGCAACCTACCGATATGTCGTCAAAATAGAGGAGAAGTTCAAACAAAAGACACGACAATTTGGGTCGGGTAACCCCTCACAACAAAAGCCAGGAAAGGGCAGCCCCAACCCACAAAAAAAAGTACAGAGAAAAGATGGATAGTATCAGGAAAACTAGTCCAATCCACAAGCAAAGAAGGACACTGGAAAGACAAAGAAATATACTGGGAAGTGGTGTGACTTACATAAGAGCCCTTGGCATAACACTGTTGACTTCCTCTCAAAGCAATCGCTGGTGGCCGAAGTGAAAGCCTCTGAATCAGATGTGGGTTATGACTCTAAGTCAGAAGCAGAAAGGGGAAGACAGATCATTGACACGAAACCCAGTGCCACCATTGCTACCACCAATCTCCAGCATGGTGAACCAGATGAGACATAAGAAGGAGAGCACCTCTTCCATTCACAGATGTGGGTAAAAGGCACCCCACTACACTTCATCATTGATAGTGGTAGCCATAAGAACCTCATCTCAGCAGAGGTCATCAAGCAGTTGGCCCTGCCGACAATGTCGCACCCACAACCCTACACCATTGGATGGCTCCGCCAAGAAAGAAATCTCCACGTCAGCCAACAGTGTTGAATGTCGTATGAAATCAATCCCTTCAAAGACAAGGTATTGTGTGATGTTTCTCCTCTCCAAGTTTGTGATGTTCTTTTGGGCCAAAATTATTTATGGAAATGTCATGTTGTATATGAGTCTAGGCCTCGTAATGTTATTATTACTTTGAACGGGAAATTGTACAGGATACCTGAGGCTATCCCACCTAGTTCTATTTCCTTGATCTATGCTAAGCAATGCAGGAAGGTCATCTCTCAGACGGGGAAGTTTTTCTTCTTTTTGATTCACTCTTAGAACGAGAGAAATATCACAGCCACATCCAGGGTCCCTGGGGCCGACCTCTCCACACAGCAAAAGAAAGTAGATAAGGTCATGGAAGAATACTCAGATATCTTGTCCTCATATACCAAGGTACCTCTGCACTGCCAAGTCAAGCACCCCATCGATCTGACCCCCGACGCACATCTTCCCAATGGGCCAGTCTATCGCCACTCTCTATTAGAGAATGAGGAGATCAAGCGACATATCCAAGAATTTCTCCACAAGGGGCACATCCATCCCATATCATCACCTTGTGGGAGCCCAATCATACTCGTACAGAATAAATATGGAACCTGGTGACTTTGCATTGATTACCGGGCTCTGAATAAAATCACAGTCAGAAATCGGTACCCAAATCGATGACCTCCTTGATCAAATCATAGGGGGGAAATACTTCAGTAAGATTGATCTGAAGTCTGGCTACCACCAAGTCCCAATAGAACAAACAGATGTATGGAAGATCGCCTTCAAGTCAAAGGAAGGCCTTTTTGAATGGTTGGTCATGCCCTTTGGTCTGACAAATGCTCCAGCCACTTTCATGAGGATGATTGATGATATCCTATAACCATTCACCAATACGTTTGTAGTGGTGTATCTGGATGAAATTCTCATTTATAGAAAGACTTGGGTCGAACACTTGCAGCATATTCAGCAGGTTATGCACACCCTGCGGCAACACAAGCTATATGCCAACTTGGAAAAATTCTCCTTCGGCATGGACAGGGCCCATTACCTAGGCTACATCATTGATCAACATGGAGCACATCTGGATCCATCCAAGATCCAAGACATCCCTGACTGGCCAACACCAACCACACTCATTGAGCTTCGGAGCTTCTTGGGCCTTGCCAATTTCTACCACAGGTTTTTGCTAGGATTCTCCCATATTGCATGGGCCCTCAGCCAAATAACCAGGGGTGGTGGTAAGGTGAAAATTGTGTGGGGTTGGCCCCAACAACAAGCAGTCAATGATTTGAAGCAATGCTTGTGCTCATCCCCAGTAATTTCACTACCAGACCTGCAACAACCCTTTGAGATTGACACTGATGCTTCAAACTATGTTGTGGGTTTCGTTCTCATGCAGCACGGCCACCCGATGACCTTGTCATAGTGAGACACTATCAAATGTTGTCTGTAAGTACCCTACTTACAACAAAGAAATGTACTCCATTGTGAAATCCTGCTGCTAGTTGAGACATTACATTCTTGGGAGGGAGACAGTCATCCACACTGATAATAAGCCACTACAGTTCATGTATACACAAGGAAAATTGCAAAATGATTGCCATCAAAAGTGGTCCACATACTTGTAGCAATTCCACCTCAACATCAAGTATAAAATAGGAAGCATCAACCGCGTCGTTGTTTGCCTCAACAAACCACCATTCGTGACACTCACCACAGTGCTAGACTCTTGCGGCCATGAGACCTCTGGATGGCCCCAACTCTATGATACAGACCCGGACTTTTCCACCACCTACCAAATGTTGGGTGCAAAGGAAGTTGTCGATAATTTTCATCTTTAGGATGGATTGTTGTGTCATCTAGGCCATATCTGTGTTCCATCAAGTGAGCGAGCGAAGTTGATCTAGGAAGCCCACTACAGTCGGGTGGCAAGACACTTCGACGTCGATAAGATAGTGGTGATGCTACAAAAACATTTCTATTGGCCAAAAATTTGAAAGCAGGTTAGCAAGTATATCAGGTCTTGCACTACCTGTACTATTTCCAAACCAACCACAAAGAAACAGGGGCTTGTACACCCCTCTTCCTACTCTTGACAGGCCATGGGAATCCATATCAATGGACTACATGTCAGGCCTCCCATCCACCAAGCCGGGAAATGACTGTGTTTTTATGGTTGTTGATCGCTTTTCTAAGATGGCAATTATGGTTGCCTACAAGAAGAGAATCACAGTAGAAGCCATTGCCAAGATCTTATTTGAATGAGTCTGGGTACATTTTGGAATCCCACAAACCATTGTCTCAGATCGGGACAATCAATTTCTTAGCACATTCTGGTTGAGCCTTTGGTCACTATTGGACACTAAGCTCACCAAATCCAAAGCCTTCCACCCCCAGACTGATCGACAAACCGAGGTCGTAAATCGAATGATCATGCATATCCTGCACATGTATAATTATAAGCACCCTCGCACATGGGATGAGAGTCTTCCCTATGTCTAATATAGCTACAACCGATCCCTACATAGCTCAACCGGCCACAATGCCTTTCAGGTGGGGTTGGGATTCCAACCATTGGGTCCCATAGATGTTGCATTTCCCCTTGCGGTCACCTCGACCGACTCCTCTCCTGCTCCAACTGAGGCTGACAAAGCCACCTGTTGATTGAGAGGATCCATCACATCCACCAACAAGTTCAAGATATCCTACAGAAGTCCAATGACAAGTACAAGCAACGCCATGATCAACATTGGGTGCCACATAAGTTTCAGGTGAGCAAAAGAGTTTGGTTGCACTTGCAAAAAGAATTCCTTACAAGACCCCATCCGAAGTTTTGCCCACTCCATTATGGGTCGTACACGATCACCAAGGCGGTGGGGGATAATTATTTTGAGTTCAACATTCCTCCTTTCCTTGGCCTGCACCCAGTGTTCAACGTGGACCTCCTTCGGCCATATTTCCCACCATTATTGGACACCTCAGATGTAGCACAATAGCTGACACCAATAGAGCTCAAACCCGACTGTATACAATAGGCATCCAGTGATTAGATTGTGGATACAAATATCAAGGGCACTCAACAACAAATGATCCATCTTTATCGAGTCGTCAAAGCAGGGTAGCTCCTGCACCAAGGCAAGTGGCTCACTCGGGGCCAAATTCAACAGAAATTTCCTCATCTGATGGGGGAACTCAACGTAATGGATACCATTGCTTCCTAAGGAGGGAGGATTGATCTAGCTAGATATCGGTGTCCACCCACCTTTTCTAGCTGGCTCAAACATCTTTCTAGCAATTTTGATAATTTACTATTTTTAGCAATTTTTCGCGTCCTAAACTTTCGGAGCCGTTTTGAAGCCCTAAACGAAATTTTTTGAGGTATGTTGCATCACAAAATTCCAACATGAAATTTTATGCAACTATTGTAGTCCTCGAATAGATCTTTCCAATAGGCTATCATACGCCTAAAACAAAAATTGTATGCAAAAGTTACGACCCCGAGAAGTTGATGTACTTACTTGCCCAAATTGTGCCCACGTGGCTTTTGGCGCTTCATCTCCTAGGGTTAGGTTTTTGGATGTTTAGGGTTTTTGAAACTCCTTTCTATTGTAAAAAGGCCTTGAGAGCCTCATTGTAATATTCTTCTTGTGAATGAGATCAGTCGTCACATCTCTTCTCAGAGATAAGCTGCCACCATTCCAGCAAGCTTGTCGTCCACTGCATTTTACAGTTTCAACTTATTTCCTTATTGAATAGAAAAACAGTTTTATTATATCTTTGTTATTTTGTTTTAATCATATGGTAATAATCTTTACTCATTTCGTTATGCTCATAAAATCTGGATCAATCGTCGCTCTGAAACTAACTCCTCTGATATGATTGTTAGTTTTCAAACTCCTTAATATTGATACTCCTCTAGGTGAAGTGGCACTAGCTTCTCCTTCTTCTTCACTCCTCTCTTCTCTTCTATCTTCTTCTACTTCATCTCCTACTCTGATCACTTCACTATTTTATTTCTTATTTATTGCAAACACGCAAGGCACTTGGTTCAAGGGAGGATAAGTCCATCTCCTTCTGAAATTCCTTGTGAGGGGACCCAAATATTTTCCTACTTTCATCCATGCAAAACCATCTACAATTTCCAATTCTTCTCCCCCACCACCAGGGGATCCTTCATCTTCCTCTTCTTCTCGCGCACCTCTAATTTGTGCCTCATCTTCTTTAGATTTTGTGGCACTCTGCAACAACCAAGGGGTTCAAAATTCATCACCTGGGCCCCTGGGACCATTACTACTACTATTGTTGATATCCCCACTGGACAACCTACTACCAACACAGTGCCTCTTCATGGGCCAATTTGCACTCATGCTCCACTCTAGCAGAACGCCTTCTTCTGCACTTCCTCCTAGTGCAACACCTTTTCTCTTCATCACATGCTTGACCTCTCGTTGTGCATCCCTTTCTCTCCATATTTCACCTCTCTACTATTCTTTCCTTCTTAGATCACTTCTTCTTGTGTATATCTTGACTCTCTCTCTTCTCTGCTCTTCTGGTTCTATCCCATTTCTCACCTCATCTAAACAATTTATGGATCCTCCTCAATGGATCCATTTCCTCTCTCATTTTCCCCTGTCCTTGCAACCACCCCTCAATGCTAGGGTAGTTTACTGAGCCATTCTATTTGGCTTCATGCACATCGAACCTTTATCTACGAACACCATCTTTATCGAGAGTGGAATATCTTCGAGCATTCATTTCTTCATACCTTCTACGAACTTTCTCTCAGCCTTGTTGAAAGAATCAGTGTATTCCACAACAAATTCAATAACATAACCCTCTTTTACTTGAGAAAACTAGAATATCAATTGTGGGTTGATCCCAAACTATTGGTTCTAAAGGCCACACAATAGAATTGGTAGTAATTTTCCTTTTCATCCATTCATATAACAGATATGTAAATTCAACAAAGAAAAACTCATGTGTATCAGTGTAGAGATACTTATTTTTCCATTTCTTCACATTGACTTTCAGACCCTGAGTTTCCCGCAGGGAAAAATCATGTTTATTTATAGTTAGCCAGTCTTGAATTTCCTCCTGAGATGGACACCACCTCATCTCTTGCCTTCATCATTCCCTACAAGAATTCCAGGTCCCTACAATGAAAACATTTGTTGGAATCATTTCATTCTTATGCATGTCCTTCTTAATGTTGGGGAGTTTAGACCCAGGGTTCATCCAAAGTTGACCAACAAAAACCCCATAGCATCATCATATCAATCTTTAGCCAAGGCCAAAGAAGGTCTCACCTGAGACAAAATGAGGATCACAGAGACCATCTGGTCTTGTAACAGGGATGAAATATTAAACACATTGGTATTCATTCAAGATGGCATTCATGCACTCCATTAACATCAACCTACTATTCATCAATAAGTAAAACAATACACACACATATCCAAATAACACATGAATGACACATGATAGATCAGAAGCAATGCATCTTTATTATTCCTTCCATTCCATAACACATAAGTATGCATGAACCAAACTATATTCAACAACCACATAGTTTCATGTATCCTTTAGATAATTCCCAATATTTAGATAATTCGGAGTGAGCTTGACACACAACAACTCAATGAATCTTCTATGTGAGTGTCTAACTCTCTCACCATCTAACTCTATTTTTTATGTCACCACTTCCTTTTATAGATTTCTCTACTCGGGATCTTTGTCTCTTTCTACCCTGCTCCACTCGCTCTATTGACAAACTTCCTCACACATTTTTGCACTTGCATGCAATCCATATAGCCTTCTGGAATCGAGACAATATTAATGGCCTCATCAACTTATCTTTTTTGAGGTCCATGTTTCTTTATGTTATTGGTCTTAACCACTAGAGATGATTTCTCGACAATTCCTTTCTTGATTCTGACGTGCGGATTCTTGATTTCTGGTGCTATTGACAAAACTCAGGCCAACACGCATATTTCATATTTTGGACATGGCTCGCAATATCAAAACTCGGTCTGACACTCACTTCTTTTCCTTCTTTACGCATTTAGATTAGGCACGTGCAAAATTGGAATGGGCATGTACAAAAATTGGAATGGGCATGCACAACTGCGTTTATGCATGCGCGTGAGATTAACCCAAAACTTTGGGTGCCAACAATGGTCCACCTTCTTGCATGAGAACTGCACTTATGCCTTTTCCCGAGGAATCATATTCTAAAACAAAAGTATTAGTGAAGTTGGGTAGAGAAAGTACTAGGGTTGTACACATAACATTTTTCAAATCCTAGAATGCTTGATCTGCAAAAGCATTTTTATTAAGTAAGGTAGTGAGTGGAGCTGCAATTTTTCCATAGTTTTGGACTAACTTTCTATATTACCATATTAGGCCAAGGAAACCTCATAAACTTAAGAGTCGTAGGATGGGGCCAATCCTTCATTGCTTCAATTTCTTTGTATCAACCCATACACCACCCTTACTCACAATATGGCCCAAATATTGAACTTCGGAAATCACCATTAGGATGTTATAAAGACAAGGACAAAATGACATCGAAAGGGCTAAAATATATGATTCATGAGTCTTTGGAAGGTGGATGGTGCATTAAAAAGGCCAAATGGAATCACCAAGAAGTCATAATGGTCTTCATGAGTGCGAAAAACAATTTTGGGAATATCAACCTATTCCATACAAATCTGGTGATAGCCTGAATGGAGATCAAGTTTGGTAAACAATTGGGCACCTTTAAGTTCATCCAAAAGATCATCAATGAATAGAATGGAAAAATTATCATTGGTGATGATTTGGTTTAGAGCATAAAAATCAAGACATAGTCACCAAGTTCCTTCTTTTTTGACTACCATGACAACAGGGCATGAATAAGGATTGGTACTAGGGAAGATGACACCTGCAACTAACAAATCTTGAACTATCTTTTTAATTTCATTTTTCTGAGAAAATGGGTGGCGATAAGCACAAACAATGGGTGGGAGGCTACCAAGTATAAGTAGAATGGAATGATCATGGGAACCACAAGAGAGTGGGAGGCCTTGGGGTGTTTCAAAAACTGATTTGCGTTTGAATAAGATGAACTACAAGTTAGGATAAATGGGTTGGGAAGGGGTTTCAAAGGCTTGAATAGAATAAAAGTGTGCAATAATGCTAGAATGGCTCTTTTTGAGGAGTTTTACCACACTATGTGAGTTGTCGATATTTGGAATTCAATGGAAAACATGTGGGACTTCAAAGAATAATCACCATTTTGAAAGGCTACATTTTCACAACGACCCCCTCATTTAATGAATCTGTCATTAGTAATCATGATCTAAAATTTGTTCATTGCATGGATATAGGGATGTGCCTCTTGGGAGACACAACAATGAATAAAGTTATGGGTGCTACTGTTGTCAATAAAGATAATGACTTTACGGTTCTTGATATAGCCAATCAATTTAAGAGTTTGGGGAGCTGAAATATTAGTCAAAACATGTAAGGAGATTTGGGGTTCCACATTTGATTGATCAAAAGGAGAAATGTAATTGTAATCATAGGTAGAGGTTTTTGAGAGAGAGCATCACCATCATCTTCTGAAATTTCTTTGGAAATGGTCATAACAAGTTTCTACTCCTTACATTTGTGCTCAAAATCTCAATTTGTGCTTCCAACTATTAACTCCTATATTAGCTTCTATACGTGGATAATGATCTTGCATAAAGTTTGAGAACTTACTTCAAATACTCATAGAAATTATAAGTTGGCTGTGTTCAATGACTTTCAATGAATCATTGCCCAAACACAAATGAAAAATAAATTGTGGTGGGTGGGTGAACTTAAAGTCTCTCACAAAAATGCTATGATTGGATTGTTAAGGATTTCTGAAAACATAACCAGCAAGAGGATTGCGCAAATTCATCGATCTTCAAAATTTTCATGAATCCATCCATGTCCATCATACGTCCGAGGGATGTAAAATCAATCATGACGTTTCTGCAGGCTTAGTTTCCCAATGTTGGCTCTGTTTGTCTGTCTATCTTGAGTGACAATATGGCTTGAAATCAGCTGGAGTGACAATATGGCTTGAAATTGCAAGAACTGAGCGCTGAGGCTAATCTCTTACCAAATTCCTTTGTATTTTTGTTGTCACCTCCTGTGCCATTTTACAGGAATCTTCTGCCCCATACAGGAATCTTCTGCCCCATTTGCTGTTACCCATTGCCAGATGAATTAATTATTCTGTAATCCATGAAGGCCCAAGCTGCAGCAAAATATTAATGCTTTATATTATCATTGCTGTTTGGCAAAATATTAATGCTTTATATTATCATGCATTCTACTCTTCAACTATTATTTAAACTGAGGTATAATTTCATAAACATCTACCACATTGAGTTCGAGTCATTTTTTTGCCCAAATTTATAGAATTTTTTTAAATGGCTAAAGCATTTTACCATATTTGAGAATAATTAATATATAAAATAAAGCATTGAGTTCAAGTCATTTTTTTGCCCAAGTTTATAGAATTTTTTAAAATGGCTAAAGCATTTTACCATATTTGAGAATAATTAATATATAAAATAAAGATGCCAAAGCATAATTAATATTAACTAAAGTTATTTATTTCGCCAAATTTATATATTTTTTAAAATTGCCAAAGCAACTCTACTGCCATCACAGATTTTAAATCTCATCGTTAGGAACATGCAAAGTTTCCTTGTTCAAATGTTCAAAGATAAAGCAACTCTACTGCCATCACAGATTTTATATCTCATCATTAGGAACATGTAGAACAAGTTTGCTTGTTCAAATGTTCAAAAATAATTGATATACAAAATAATAAAACCCGATGTTATATTAACATTGTTAACTGAATATTATTATTTGTTAGGAAGATGCAGAACAAGTTTAAATGTTCAAAGATAATTAATATATAAAACAATAAAACCTAGTGTTATATGAGCATTGTTAGCTGCATATTATTGTTGATATTATTTTGTTTCCTATTAATTTTTGCCTCATACAATTTTTTTATTAATAATAATATAATACTAATTAAATTTATAATAATTTATAGATATATTAT
>JZKD02S1614394.1:541718-620442 GCA_000966675.3 Picea glauca | reverse complement strand
ATGTTAATTAAATTTATAATAATTTATAGATATAGAAGATTAATACAAAATATTAATCAATGTTATATAAATATGGTTAATTAAATATTATTATTCACAATTTTTTGTCAATAATTTTTTTATAAATTTTAATAGTAAATAAATATTGAAAAAAAAAAATTATTATATATTTGATTTTTATAAAATATGACTCAATTATGTACTATAATAATATGATTTCAATTAATATTAATTATTATCAATTTCTAGATTTTGTTTAAATAAATTGGTATCAATGTAATTTCAAATAAGAAAAGTATTAAAACAATTCAACTATTATTGATTTTCAATGTTTTTGAAAAATGACAAATATATTTTTAAAAGTTTACACTCTAAATAATGAAAAAGATATTTCAATGTAAGGTTTTACACTCTCAATAATGAAAAAGATATTTTAATATACTCATAGTGGTGGTATTTCAACTTAGTCATAGATATGAATATATATATTTTAAAAAATGGAGGTAAAAGAAACATGGTGGTGGTTTCCATAGATATGGATATAGATGTTTTAAAAAGAAGAGGTACAAGAAATATCTTTGAGGAAAGAGAAAGTACCATGATCTCAATAACATAGTAAAATAGAATACCAATTTTAACATGAAACATAACTCCTTCTCAAATGGATAATAGAAATGAGTTATAAACAATTCCTTATGCATCCAATAACTCAAATACATCCATATAACCATATAATAAATTCACAATTTCATGTTTCAATAATGATTACATTAACCTTTATATATATCTATTCCTACTAATTATACATATTTACTTATATATATATGTCTCTGTGTGGGTACGCTTACAATTTGATCGTTTACAAATTAATGATTTGAGTAAACCATTTCCCTCTTATTAATAAAATACATGGTCAAAACTATGAGCGATGCATTTTTACATAAGAACATAAGTGTACAGCATCAATATGAGTGTAAATGACAAATATAGACATTAATATGTTTTTGATATTTGAATATATAAAATTTACATGATTTTATATTCATCTAAAATAAGTATTTTAAATTTTGGAAAGTGTTTTTATTGTTTCCATTTCAAAAGATTAAATTTTAAATTTCTAAATATATAATAAATTTAAAATTAAAATAAATTTATAATAATAATTTTTCTATTTTAACTAATTAGACATTACAATTTGATTAATTTGCATCTTCTTGTTATGAAACCATTCTTCATATAAATATATTTGAGGAATTGAAGAATTTACAATTAATACAAAATTATAAATTGAATTGGTCTCAACAGTTTCTCCATTTAATCGACATCATTAAAGAGTTGCAATCCTCGAAAAAAAAAAGGTGAACTTTGTTTTGAAAAAAACTAGGAAATATTGTGAGAAAACTCACTGAGTCAAAAATTACAGAAGCAACGTCAGCGTGCACTAAATTTTCAAAATCACGTTGTACATTGATTATATCTATGAATCGTCTCTCTCTAGTCCTTTTTCACAAGAAAAATTCTATAGCTCTTACAATTGTATACCCTATAAAAAGTTAGGAGACAAAATATACAAAAACAAAGCATGGTTTAACAACAAAAACTAAGTATCTTTCCTGTCCATTTCTTCTACTTTTGTTCTTGGAGGGTGAGTCATTACTTCAACTTCAGGGTCGGGAGGGCCATTCAGGTCTAGTACCACGTGGGGACTTGGTGAAGAAGCTTTCTCTGAGATCCTCACTCTTCGATTTTCCATTTTCGGGATGTGCAATTCAGAGCCTCCTCGAGTTCCAACACTATAATTTTGCAAGTAGAGAGCACACAATTTCAAAAGTTTGGGTCTCGTAAACTGTTGAGACAAACTAATTGTGGAACCTCTCTCTATATCTCGAGCCATCCTTATTCTCCTCGTTCTATGTGTGAGTGATCACCATCGCCAATATTGTTGGATGTCCAAATTCGAAACCATTAATTGTAATGGCCTTTCATGTAATCCAAGGATCCAATTAAGGATGGACGAAGCATGATTAATGAAGGTGGATATGGCTGGGTGGTAGAGGATGATGCCATAGAAATTATACAAAGAGATCGATCCATGAATGAGGTATCATTCCAATCTGAGGGAGGAAGTACCGACTAGGATTGATAGTGGGGCCACATGGTTAAATCAACAGGAACGCAGGTGGATTCATGAAGTGGGAGGGATGTAGAATCCATGTCTTTTGACATGTGCTCTTCCCAAGAGACACAAGTCAAATCCATATTCCCATATGAGGCATGAATAACAAGAGTACTTATAAAATGGGTTGGGGGCCTTTGAGGGCGTATCAACTAAGAGTTAAACATATACATGGAGAAGTGAGGGATGGGGTGAATCCTTATGAATATATTCCATAGAATTGAGGGATGCGGTGAATCCTTATGAAGATATTTTGTAGTTTTATGTCTTGCATGAGAGAATGCTTACTTACATGATTGATTGCCACCTTCGAATCGCCATGTATGATTAAAGAGTTGAACTCATGTTGCTTGGCTAACAGAATATGTTGAAGGAGAGCATTCGTGAAAAAGTGAGCTCTCAATTTCCTCCACGTGAAAAGATAACCTCACTCGCTCTTGTCGCCCCGGAAATATTTTTTATTACTATTCTAAATTTTGAATTTGTTTTGAAAAAATTATAAAATATTTAATCTAAATATATTCCATTTGCTAAAGGAAAAAGTAGGGGAGAGAAGGTGTATTCTAAACATTATACATGGATTTATCACCTTAATAAACCATTTGAACGCCTAGATTTTACATACTCAACAACTCAAATATGCAATTTCAGCAATTACTGATCAAATTTTGGACGAAATGGTCAGAAAAAAAAAGCCCAAGAAAAGTCCAAAATGTAGAACGTTTAGGCTATCTTAGGGAGAGAATAGGATGTCTCACTACACATGAGGACCACTTGGTGTTCCTTCCCATTCATTTGAACAACAATAAAAGAGCCATTGATATTAGGGAAAAGACAAATTTATGTGACCATTACATGAGACTGAATATTCATTGCAACATTAAAAACAATAATCAATTCTCACATCCAAAAAAATTGGTTCATAGTGTTGAATTTGATCATTGGTAGCGATCTGTCCTTCGAGGTTAAATTTCATGGTGTCAAATACTCAGATCATAGTTCTTGAAGTCAAATTTGCTCACGTCAAAGTTCATGAGATCAAATTCTCTAAGGTCATAGTTCCTTAGGTCAAAGTTCTTGAGGTCATAATTCTTGAGGTCATAGTTCCCGAGGTCAAATTTCATTAAGTAAAAGTTCTTGAGGTAAAATTCCCTAAGGTCATAGTTCCTGAGATCAAAGTTCTTAAGGTCAAATTTCTTGAGGTCATAGTCCTTGAGGTCATGGTTCTTGAATTCAAAGTTCTCGAGGTCATAGTTCTTGTGGTCAAAGTTCTTGAGGTCAAAGTTCCTGAAGCCATAGTGTTGAAATAATGTAACTACAAAGTGTATTCTTATTATTATTTGATATATTATTCATTGGATCAATCCCCGTTGTGGATTGATCATGTCGGCTATTGTAAAAGGACCAAATCCTCTTTTGTGGATTGGTCATAATATAATTGCAATAGGCAAAAGAAGAAGTCGGCCCCAGAATATATCAAAGAGACCACGGAATATAATAAAGCTGGTTATAACCACCTTTATTAAGAAGTCGGCCCTGCCAGTGAAGAGACACTTCACACATGCCAGATTAGTATAAATAAGGAGGCTAGCGCCTCACTTACATACACACCTCACTTGCTCATTGAGAGACAAGTGTCAGAGTTGCTATTGGAGAGAGAGAGAGAGAGAGAGAGAGAGGCACATCTTTGAGAGAGGATGTTCTGTATTAGCTTAAATTATCTCTTGGCATTGTATTGGCTATTTATAATAAGTAAGTTTTGCTCGTTTTTCATCCCCTAGAGGGTTTCCCAGGATAAATGTTGTGTCTCTTGCGATTGTGTATTTCTCATTGATCTTGTCTTATGTTGTTGTTATCTATTGAAATGCAAAGAACTATAATAATGGATTAAACATTAACATGGTATCAGAGCCAAGCTCAAGAAAGCATCTTTCACAAGAGTGAAAAAACGTCACTGGTGTCGTACATGCAAATTAGGGATTTTTGATGGTGAATCTTTTCATCCCTAAAACCATCTAGAAAAGTGTGTCCTCCCCCAAGGATTACTTTGGCACTCTCAGCGCACTTTTTCAGTGGCTAGATCTCCCAAAAAGTGAAACCCTAGTTTCACAAAGTACCAGAAGTACCAGAAATCCAAAGAACCAAAAGTACCATAAGTACCAGAGTACCAGAGGTACCAAAAAACTAGAAGCACCAGTCCATAAATCCACACATCAAGTTTGGAGGGGTGAAATTTGGATTTTCTCAAATCCAAGCACACCAAGCTACTCACCTCAGTTAAGCGCATCTCCTGGTAAGTTTAGAATTTGATTTTGAGCATTTTCATTTTTTGGTCATTTCCCTAGCTCCAGGTAAAAGATGTCTACAAGCACGAAGCTTTCTGACAAACTAGAAGGCGTGGAAAACTTCTGTTCCTAGAAGTATAGGATCGGCCTAATCCTTGAAGAGAATGACCTAGCAAGATTTGTCAAAGAAGAAGTACCGAAACCCAACGATGTTGCAGAAAAAGACAAGCATCTAAAGGACACGATCAGGGCCAAAAAAATCATTGCAGATTCAATCAAAGACCACCTGATTCCTTATGTGTCATCAAAGAATACTCTAAAAGAAATGTTTGATGCCCTAAGAAGACTATATGAAGGAAAGAACATAAACCAGAAAATGAATCTAAGAACTCAACTGAAGAATACGAGGATGCAGAAAGGAGAAATAATCCAAGAATATTTCTCCAGAATCTCATAATTTAAAGAACGGTTAGAAGTAATTGGAGACACCATAGATGAAGACGAGCTCATAATGATAGCTCTTAATGGTCTCACGGGACCTTGGGATGCAATCATGCAAACAATTTGTGCCAAAACGAAGAAACTGAAGTTTGACTGTCTATGGGAAGAATGCATTCAAGAAGAAACAAGAGTAGCTAACCGTGAAGCGCTACTAGCAAGATATGATGATCAATCCCTAGCTACTCACACCAAAAGAGGAAGGAAGAAACTCTACCTCCAGAAGGAGACTCATAAAGAGCCTCAACTGCCAAATAAATTCAATAATAAAGAATCTCATCCAAAAAGATTTCATAAGAGAGGACAACGAAGGGAAAGAGATTACATATCTATACAGTGCTATCATTGTGATAAGATGGGACACATTGCGAAAAAAATTTCAGACAGACGACAAGAATACAAGAGGAAACATAAGAGGCACCATGCCCATTCAGTTGAAGATGAAGAGCCACCTGCAAAAATGATAAGAGAGCAGATCAAAGACTATGTCTTAATCTCAGCCCTCTCAGGATCTGTAACACCTGGAGAGGACACGTGGCTCATTGATAGTGGTGCCTCCAAGCACATGATAGGTCAGAGAGACATTCTCTCTTGTATTTCATAAAAGAAGTTTTCTCATAAAGTGACACTTGGAGATGATTACCAATATCCCATCAAGGGAGTGGGACAATCAAGATACAAGCTAAATTCAAGGAACTCAATAAAGAGGAAGGACATACTCTTTGTACCAGGTTTGAGAAAGAACCTACTCTCCATTTCTGCTTTAGAAAAGAATGGCTTCAGAGTTGCCTTTATAGATGGAGAAGTCCTCATGTGGGATAAAGGAGAAACCCTGAATGAAGAAACCATCATTGGAAGAGAAGAAAATGGCTTGTATAAGCTAAAGGGTCACTTAGAGGCTACCATGACCCACGCCATTGAAAACTCATGTGAAATTTGGCATAGAAGATTATCTCACATCAATTACAAGGCACTACCACACATATGAAAAGTTGTCACAGGTCTACCAGAATTCAAAATTGACCATAAAGGCATGTGCAATGGATGTGCGCAAGGGAAGAACATCAAGAACCCTTTTCCAAAGAGAGACGGCAAAGCAGAAGGAGTCCTATATCTCATTCATTCAGATGTATGTGGCCCAATTCCATCTTCCTCCATTAGTGGGTATGTATACTATGTATCATTTATTGATTATTATTCTCGTAAGACCTGGGTGTATTTTTTGAAATCTAAAGATGAAGTGTTTAGCAAGTTCAAGGAATTCAAAGCCTTGATAGAGAACCTTTCCGAAAGAAATATAAAGATACTCAGGTCAGATAATGGAGGACAATATACCTCAAAAGAGTTTGTGAGCTTCTGCAAAGATGTTGGGATCAAGAGGGAACTCACAACTCCCTATAATCCTCAGCAAAATGGTGTAGTTGAACGAAAGAACAGAACGATAATGGAAGTTGTGATGACTATGATCCATGATCAAGATCTTCCAATGTGCTTATGGGCAGAAGAAACAATGACAATCGTTTATGTGCAAAACCGATTATCCCATAGTGAACTTGGGTTCAAGACCTCGGAGGAGATGTTCACTGGAAAGAAACCAGAGGTAAGCCATCTCAAAATATTTGGCTGCCCAATTTTTATACATATTCCGAAAGAGAAGATAAAAAAGTTGGAACCTTCAGGAAAGAAGGGAATATTTGTGGGATACTGTGAGGTATCCAAGGCCTTCAGAATTTACATACCATGTCACCGACACATTGAGATCAGCAGGGATGTGACTTTTGATGAAGATGCAGCACTCAAGAAATCGAGAAGATTCTAGCTTGAAGAAGCACGTGAAGAAGAACCCGTAATCCCCAGAACTACATAATTAGTGAGGGAGGTTCCCAGAGCTGCAAAACCAGTGAGGTAAGACATAGTTTCCCCTTATGAGTAAATTCCAAAAGACCATGATATAGTAGAATTTCAAGAACCGCCTCAAATGACAATCCTCCATAAAAGAAAGTCGGTTTGGGCTAGAGAGCTCATTCAAGATGGAGAGAAGTATGGTGTTCCCCAAGGAACCACGAGACAGGTGAAAAGACCAAATCCATTCTCTAGTTATATGGCTTTGATGTGTGACCTCCTAGAGAAGGAGCCTACCTTCTTTAAAGAATCCATTCAGATGAAAGAATGGGCAGATGCCATGACAGAGGACTACCAATCCATAATAAAGAATGATGTATGGGAAATAGTTCCCAGACCGAAGAGTAAAGACGTGGTATCCTCCAAATGGCTCTTCAAAATAAAACATGTTGCTGACAAAAGTATTGAAAAGTATAAAGCAAGATTTGTTACTCGGGTTTTTTCTCAAAAAGAAGGCATTGACTATGAAGAGACATTTGCTCTTATAGCCAGATACACTTCGATCTTGTAGCCAGATACACTTCGATCAGAACCATCATGGCCCTTGCAACTAAGATGAAGTGGAAGTTGCACCAGATGGACATAAAGACAACTTTCCTAAATGGTGTCATCGAAGAGGAAGTGTATATAGAGCAACCTCAAGGATTTGAAGTTGAAGACATGAAGTCTCATGTTTCCAGATTGAAGAAAGCATTGTATGGATTGAAGCAAGCTCTTAGATCTTGGTATGGCCGGATAGATAGTTTCCTGATGAGCTTGGCCTTTACCAAGAGTAAAGAAAACTCTAACCTCTACTTCAAAGTCATGAACGATGAGCCAGTAATATTACTGCTATATGTGGATGACTTATTCTTAACCGGAGAAGAAAATCTCATCACTGAATATAAGAAGAGACTTGCCTCAGAATTTGAAATGAAAGACCTTGGCCTAATGCATTATTTCTTAGGTCTTGAGGTATGGCAGAGTCCAGACAGAATCTTCCTTAACCAAGGGAAGTATGCAGTCGAAATCCTGAAAATATTTGACATGTCGGAATGCAATTCCATGAATACACCCATGGAAGTGAAGATGAAGTTGATGGTCGACACTTCGTCAGAATTGATTGATGCCACGTTGTATAGACAGATTATTGGATCCTTTATGTACCTGAAGAATACCAGACCAGACATTTGTTTTTCCATGAACACCTTGAGTCAGTTTCTGGTAGAACCCAGACATGTTCACCTGGTGGCTGCAAAACATGTGATGAGGTACCTTAAGGGTACAATAGATTGTGGTCTCAGCTATGATGGAGATCATGATTTCACATTGAGTGGATATACTGATGCAGATTGGGCAGGAATTTTTTCTGACAGGAAAAGCACTTCAGGATGTTGTTTCAGTTTGGGATCAACCATGATCTCATGGCAGAGTAGAAATCAATCTAGCATTGCTCTTAGCACAGCGCAAGAAGAATACATTGTTGCATGTTCTTCAAGCCGCAAATCTATATGGATTTGAAAGTTGTTGACCAGTCTATTTGACCTAGAGATGGAAGCAACCACGATCCTATGTGACAACTAGAGCTGCATAAAGATGAGAGAGAATCATGTATTCCATGACAGGTCGAAGCACATAGAGATCTGATATCATTACATTCGTGACATGGTGTAGAGAGGAGCCATAAAGCTCCAGTACGTTAGCACGGAATAACAGGTTGTTGATGTGTTGACCAAGCCTCTATCTCATGTAAAGTTTGAGCACTTTCGAGATAATCTTGGTATAGTTCGAAAGGACCTTCCTCGAAAGGGGGAGTAGTTCTTGTGACGAGACATCTCTTTCTTCCATCTTTATTGTTGTGACGTAAAGAAAGACGATGTGATGAGACTAGAACTATGCTTCTGGATTGACAGCTACGATGTAAAACCAGTCTAGTATCCTACTTCCAGCTTGATTGCTATGACATAAAGCAGGACGAGTATATTGCTTCCATCTTTATTGTTGTGACGTAAAGCAAGACAATGAGATAAGACTAGTACTGTGCTTCCGGCTTGACAGTTGTGACGTAAATCCAGTCTAGTATCTTTCTTTCAACCTGATGGTTGTGACGTAAAGCAAGACGATGTGATGAGACTAGTACTGTGCTTCTAGCTTGACAGTTGTGACATAAATCCATTCTAGTATCTTGCTTCCATCTTAAGTGTTGTGACGTAAATCAAGACATTGAGATGAGACTAGTACTATGCTTCCAACTTGAGAAGCTATGATGTAAATCCAGTCTAGTATCTTGCTTCCATCTTGATTGTTGTGACGTAAATCAAGATGAGTATTGAGCTTCCAACTTAACAACTGTGACGTAAATCTAGTCTTGTATTATGATGAGCCAGCCTTGTGCTGTGATGATGATGATGTATTAGTTTATACTAATACATATTGATGCATATGATGATTGCATTCCTTTGAGAATGACGATGTTGCCGATGAAGAAAACTTCCGATGATTTATAGATACGCCAGTCAGTGTTCCAATATGATATTGATGATGTTTTCCTCTCACCCACTTGATGTTGTTGATGATGTTGTCCTCTCTCTCTCGCCTGATGTTGTTGAAGAATACCCTTCTTGTTAAAGTGGAGTGTTGAAATAATGTAACTGCAAAGTGTATTCTTATTATTATTTGATATATTATTCATTGGATCAATCCCCATTGTGGATTGATCATGTCGGCTATTGTAAAAGGACCAAATCCCCTTTTGTGGATTGGTCATAATATAATTGTAATAGGCAAAAGAAGAAGTCGGCCTCAGAATATATCAAAGAGGCCCTGGAATATAATAAAGGTGGTCATAACTACCCAGATTAAGAAGTCGGCCCTACCAGTGAAGAGACACTTCACATGTTCTAGATTAGTATAAATAAGGAGGCTAGCGCCTCACTTACATACAAACCGCATTTGATAAATAGTTTTCTGATTTGTTTTATGCTTCATCAATGTCGTCGTCGTGAAGGTAGTAATAATGAGATTCCACAAGGAATGAAATGGTATCCCACTCAATTCATGAGGTTGTCTTACTATAAGGACCTAAAAATAGTTCATTTATTTGATACAATGCATATCGAGAAGAATGTGACAGAAACATTATGGTGCATTATAGATGGCATGAGGGATAAAGAAAAAATTGTCAAAATTTGTAATGACATTCGGGAATCCAATCATGCAATGCAAAGTGTGATCTGATCAAATAACGATGGAGACCAAAATAACCTTCCATGGTTATTAACAGAGCAACAAAGCAATAGTTGTAAAAGAGGTCATTCAAAAAATTAAATTTCCTACGGGTTTTTGTTCAAACATAAAGAATATTTTAACGAAGAAAGGTGAATTTGGTGGGGTAAAAACACATGATTGGCATACCTTCATTAAGGTAATTAATCCTTTTAGTATTCATATTTATATATTGGTCGTATACATTTTTTGAGATTTTTATTTTTTTGTCTAGTTTTTAACAAGTAATGATTCATTTTTATTGTTACAGTATGTTCTAACTCTATCTCTCCCAAAAGACTTTGACAACAATGTCAAACAAGTTATATATGATCTTGGAAAATATATGAGGTTAGCTGTAATATATATGCAAAAAAGAAAAATCAAATTTTTGTTGTACTTGATGACATGTGTTTTACTTGTAATGTAATATGTATTTATATGTTTTGTTGAAACATGTTATTTTATTGCGTCATGATTTGTATATGGATGTCATTGAAATAAATCCATGAAGATGATATAAATTATTGGAAGAGAGAAATTCCTCGGCTAATGTGTGAAATGCAGAAGTATCTACCTCCAACATTTTTCAATGCACAAGAACACTACCTCATACACCAAGTTGAGGAGATTSAAATGTGTGGACCTRTAYACACAAGGTCAATGTGGATGGTGGAGAGGCACTTGAAATCATTGAAGGCTTTGGTTAGACAAAGAGCACGTCCTGAGGGTTCTATGGTGGAGGGATATATAGTATATGAATCCATGATGTATATTAGTTAGTATCTTCCTATATTAGCAGCACAAGATATGCATGTAGTGGATTGCATTTGGGATGTAAACTCCATCAAAAAAATTGAAAGGGAGAAGTTGTTGGGGAAAGGTACAATGAAGAAAGTGAGAAGTAATTAAATTGTGGATATTTTTAATAAATATAAATTTTTTTGTATTTTTGTGTATATGATCATACTCATTTAATATTTATTCTTTCATCATTTATTAATATTTATCATGGTTAGAACTAATATTTAATATTGGTGAATTGTGATTTTTTGATCGGTCAATTGCTCAAGATTGAGATGCATTACATTTATACATTGCAAACAATATTGACTGGATGAAGGTATGGATTGATAGATGTAAAGAATGTTATGGCGATAGGTTATCATGGAAAGAACTGTCTGGATTGGTTAGAGAAGATCGTTGTAATGGAGATTCTGATGTTACACAGAGGGAAATAGATTTAGCATATTGTTTGAAAGATGGAAAGGCAAGCAAATTCACCCATTTTATTCAGTTATTTTTTATTATATTAATGTGACTGTAGGTGTGTTTTTTTCATATATATTATACTTTCCAAGTTATATAAATTTGTTTATTATTAATTGACAATGCATCTTTTACATGTCTGGCATATTGGAGTTGAAACACCACAAGGCTATGTGGTACAATGGTCGTAAATTTTGTATCAAACAGTTGGATGAAACCAAAAACAATTCTAATAGTGGGACAAATTTCCCAATGAAATCCTTCAAGACTTCATTCATCAATCTCATGAAGGTACTAGGCGTGTTTGTTAAGCCAAATGGCATAACAAGCCATTCATACAGCCCTTCATTTGTCTTGAATGTTTTCTTCCATTCATCTCCTTCTCTCATACGAATTTGATGATAACCACTTTTCAAATCAATCTTTGAAAAGAATCTTGTTGCACTCAAGAAATCCATCAAATCGTCCATCCTTGGCAATGGAAATCTATACCTGATGGTTATCTTGTTAATGGCTCTTGAGTCTGTACACATCCTCCAACCTCCATCTTTCTTTGGACTGAGCACTATCGGAACAACACATGGACTCAAGCTTTCTCTAACCAACCCTTTTTCCATTAAATCTTGGATCTGTCTTTTGACCTCTTCATTCTTCTGTGGCGTCAATCTGTATGCTTCTTTATTTGGTAAACTAGCTCCAGGTATGAGATCAATGTGATGACTTATACTTCTGATCAGTGGCAACGAAAGAGGTAGTTTGTCCACAACTATATCATCAAATTCCTCTAGTAACTTCTGGATTTCCTCTGGTAAATCATCCACTCTTGTACTAGTTAAAACAATTCTAGGTTTCCTGATCACAATGAATTGTGGATCTTCCTTCTTCTTAACCTCCTTAAGAAGTTCCTTCCCACTCATGAGAAGTACAGTGTTTCTTACCTCTGGTTTCACCTCTTTGTCCTTGATCAGTAACAACATGTGAGTCCTCCCACTCTTCTCTAGGGTGTATGTGTTCTTCCTCCCATCATGAACCACACTCCTGTCATATTTCCACGGTCTACCTAGCAATAGATGACAAAAATCCATGGGAATGACATCACACAATATATTATCGTTATATCCCCCTATTTTAAATTCAACTAAACATTGTTTAGTGACATTTACCTGATGTCCTTTTTGTATCCATGAAACTCTGTATGGACTTGGATGTTCAATAGTCTCCAGCTCCAGTTTTTCTACCATCTCTGTAGAAACGAGATTGTCTGTGCTACCACTATCCATGATGACCTTGCATACCCTATCATTGGTCTTGCAAGCAATCCGAACAAGACTGTTCCTTTGCACTAGATTCTTCGCCTCCTTTTCTGGTGTTAAGAGAACCTTCCTCATCACCAGTGATCTTTCGCCTTCAACATCCTCTGCTTCAACATTCCGACTTTGTGCTTTGGCAATGTGAGTTTCTCCTCCTTCTTTCTTCTTATCTGGACATTCATAAGACTTGTGTCCATTCTTTCCACATGTGAAGCATTTTATTACTCCACCTCTACCTCTTCCTCTTCCTATAGTGCAAGGAAAAGTGTTATTATCAGCATATTGTCCTCCCTGTTCGGCATGCTACCCTCTCTATGAGATTCCACCCCTCTCAGTTTGAGGTTGAGGTTTCTTCCACTCTTCCTTATGCTTCTGATTCCTATCTTGGACAACTGTTTTACCTTTGGGCTGACTTCTGCCTCAGCCTCTTTGACTTTGCTTTCTACTCAGCTTCTCTTCAGCCTTTAGATCCATCTGATAAGCATCTTCCACCGTCTGAATGATCATCATGCTCATCTCATATTGAATGTCGTATCTCAAACCATTCATGTACCTGGCAACATTTTCATCATCATTTTCCCAATGACCTGCCCTGATGTTTAGTTTGTAGAACTCTTCAATGTACTCCTTCACTGACATCAACTTTTGTCTCAAATTCTGCATTCTTCGAAACAAGGTGATTTGGTAATCCTTGGGTATGAATTTTTCTTTCATCTTCGCAATCATTCTATCCCAACTTTTGATCTTCTGCTTGCCTTTGCAGCGTCTGTCAGCTTGTAGTTCATCCCACCACAATGTTGCATGTCCTTTAAGTCTTGTGACAACATGTTTGACCTTTTTGTCTTCATCGACATCTTCATAATCAAAATATGTGTCCAGAGCTCTAATCCAGTCTAGAATCTCTTCAACATCCAGGTTTCCCTCATATACTGGAATGTCCATTTTCACCCTGGCACCCATTTTTACAACAGCCCTAATCAAACGTTCATTTGTTGCATCCTCTGCTGCAACTTCTTCTCCTTCATGCTCAACCTCATTTTCACTTTTAGATTCACTGACATCTCCAACACTGGCTGTGTGCCTCTATTTTATTTCCATGTCCATGAGTATGGCGCATATGTTACGCATCTCTCTTTCCATGGTTGGATTTGGCACCTGCCTACCCCTTTCTCTTGGCATTTACCTCTCCTATGGTGGATCAGGTGTTTACTTGTCTCTTCTTCTCGACGACATGGCTGTAAAATTCCTCCTTTCCCTGCTACAGAAAGCAAAGAAAATTCTCCTATGATCTGATACCAGAAATGACGCAGACCCCCAACCCTCGGGTCAAGGTCCACTACAGGATCATTCTAATTCCTTCCCTTGAGTCGGATTGACTCTTCGATTCCTCTTTGGAGAATCCCACACACATAAAATGGTGCTTCTCCACAAGTCCTTATGAATTGAGCCCATGCGATCAAACACAAAGAATCAATTCCAATCTCCCTCTGACCAAACAATATGGTCATATTTCTCGTGATTTCGGAACTTCAGAGTTCACGACTTTGCAACTTCTCCTTGCAAGTCTCTCAACTCTTCGCCTTTCGAAACTCGAACTTTCGATGCAACAAAATTCTTCTCGCGTCCTCTCCCACAACAGTATCGCGTTTCGCAATTTCGGGAATCTCGGAAACGAAATCCCGAATTCTTATCCTCCAAAATGACAAAATGTCGATTTTCGACATGCTTCACCAATAGTTGGCCCCACACTTCACCAATAGCTGGAACTTCGCGATTTCGTGAATCTCGCTACCAGGTTTTTGGTTCTCCAACTCATGAAACCCCAAATTGAGAGTTCACGAGAGATCTAACGGCCCCATATATCCTGAGCTTTACACTTTAGAAAACACTCGTCGTAACTCTCCTTGCTCGTCTGCAAGATCTGACGGCTCTCGGGACTTCGCGAATTCTCCACGGAGAATTCCGACCATCTGTTTCCTCCGTGGCAACTCCCACAAATTGAACAAGCTATTCCTTCGCTGGAACTTATCTACCTGCAAAGTAACTCTGCAGCATCTACCTTTGAATGCTTCAAGGTACTAACCCTCCTGAGCTTTCTCCACAACTCGAATCTTCAAGAAGACTTCTGCATGCACTCCTTGCGGAAATCCTTCAAATACTTCCAAGTATTGAATTCTTCGACTCTGTGCGCTCTCCTTACAACAACAATCCTTCAATTCTTTCCTTGGTTGATAAGTTCTAAACTTACAACCAGCCTGCGCACACCTTGCACGGCTGTTGTGCTCAACCTGCACTTCTGCGGGAATGAGAACAATATTACCCCTCCTAAGATTTCAGAGACAAAACTTTGAACCCTTGTCAATGCACTCCTTGCAGACAAAGTCCACTGCACTCCTTGCAGGAATTTTACTCACTCAGGTTGAGAAACAATTGAAACTCATTCCTTACTCTCTCAAACTTCAAATACGTAACATGAAATCATACATACATAGCATAAAAGCAAATGTGCAATAGAAAGGGTAAAATAACCATGAGCATAACATTCAACATGCATACACAGAAAGTATTAGAACACCATGAGCCTAAATCAAGAGTCATATATTAATCTTAGATCTTCTGTGCATGGATTCTTCTACACAACTCTCTGCTTCTTCCTCTCTATGCTCTATGCTCAATTGACAATGTTGATGTTACAAATGATACAAGATGAGGGTGTCTATAGTCGGTTTTCCCTCCGCTCCTAAAACTGTCTAATCTAGAATTCAAAGCTAGTTACTTACATTTATTATACATAAATGCCTCTACCTAATACAGACGAGAGTAGATCGCTCAAGGTATGTTTACAATCTACAAGTGCCCCTCCGCTTAGTTATTTCATTTAATATCAACACATTTATTTCAAAACATTTCAAAACACTTTTGACAACGTGTTGAAATGTGTTGGCGCTTGTCCCAGCTGTCTTCCACCTCCGCGTGTGCTTGCTACTCGCGATGCTCCTACATCACCCAAGAAACTCTCAATGGCGGAAGAAAAGAAAAATGATGGAGCTGACAATCCTATCAATCTGTTGCTTGAGCAAGCTCTCACGCGACAGAGGGGCGAAATTATGGAGAATTTTTCCCACATCCTTCAACGCCTGTCGATAACAGTAGGCACATATTCATCAAGCAGCCACTTTGGAGGCACCTCGCCTTTCAAGGTATAAGTTAATTTTGATATTCCTGTATTTGAAGGACAGATAGATGCAGAAGCCCTAGAAAAATGGTTAACTCTGCTAGAAGGTTATTTCTCTATTCACAATTGTTCCAAAAAAGAAAGGATCACCTCCGCACTCCTTAAAGCTCTCCCTCATGTCAAACATTGGTGGGAAACTTACTGGGAGAAAATTTCCACAGAGGCATCTGGAATATACGGGGCTGATCCCACTTGGGATTTTTTTGTGGATGCGGTAAAGGAACAATGTTACCCTATTGGAAACTATGAGGACTGGTACATGAGATGGACCACATTGTGGCAAGAGAGGGGCCAAGCAGTTCTGGAGTTCAACAATACCTTCCATACCTTGTGCACCAAGATGGGTATCAAAGACTACGAACGACATTTGGTTCTGAAATACCATCGGGCTCTACACAGATACATCCAGACTGAAATGGATTTTCTGGACATCTCGTCACTCGTTGTTTCTTATCGATATGCTGTTAAAATCGAGCAGAAATTTAAGCACTAGAACAAACGGGAGTTTGGGTATGCAAATCCGCAACAACTGAAGTATGACAAAGACGACCCTAACAAATAGTCTCCCGAAAACCAGTCCTAGACACAGGAAAAGAAGGGTCATGGGAAGACAAATAAGGACACTGAAAAATGGTGTGAGTTCCACAAAATCCCCTGGAACAACACCGATGAATGTCACTAAAAACAGTCATTGGTGGATGAGATCAAATACAAAGAGTCGAACCCTGATTTAGAATCTGATTATGAAATAATGGTAAAGGACAGATCATTGACGTGGACCCCACTGCTATTGTCGCGACTGCAACAATTCAACCAAAAGAACCAACAAATCATGAAGAGGGGGAGCACCTTTTTCATTCACAGATGTGGGTGAAGGGGACCCCGCTGCATTTTATTGTTGATATCAGAAGCCAGAAGAACCTCATCTCAGCAGAGGTCGTCAAACAGTTGGGATTGTCGACAACACCACACCCGCAGCCATACAACATCGGGTGGCTTCACCAAGGATGCGATCTTCGTGTCAGCCAACAATGTTGATTTTCATATGACATCCAACCCTTCAAAGATGAGGTATTATGTGATGTTTCCCCACTGGATGTTTATGATGTTCACTTGGGCCAACCATATATGTGGAAGTGCTATGTTTTTTATGAGTCTCGATCCCGCAGTTTCATTGTTTCTCTGAGGGGTCATCTCTACAAAATACCAGAGGTAGTTCCAACTACTGTTCCACCTAAAAAGTGTCACAAGGTAGTATCTCATACTGCAAAATTTAGCTTCTTCACAATCTGTTCAAAAGGAGAACAGAAAGACACTGCAACCACTACAGCCTCACCCTAAGCACCTTCTATCAAACAGAAGCAAGTTGAAAAGGTTGCAGAAAAGCACAAATATTCCTTCTGCACATCATCCTCTCATGTAGCCCAACTTATTAAATGGCCTCAGCCTCAACAGGTTCGTGATAAACTTCCACAAACTGAGCAACGCGACGTTTCCAGCAAGGCAAGGAGCTCACCAAGATGCAGATTCAGCAAACGTTTTTCCCTCTCCTCCAGGAACTCACCACAATGGAGACCATTGCTTCATAAGGAGGTAGGATTGATATAGGTGGATATCGGTGGCCACCCACCTTTTTCAACTGGCTCAAAACATTTTTCTGGTAATTTTGGCAATTTACTATTTTTAGCAGTTTTTAACTTCCGGGGCCATTTTGAGGGCCTAAATGAAGATTTTTTGAGATCGAGGTTCTCAATCATTTCCAAAGGCATGTTTGAGCCCCCAAAATGAATATCCTCGACAATACCTTTCCAACGAGCTATCACATGCCTAAAACGGAGATCATATGTAAAAGTTACGACCCTAGGAAGTTGATGTACTCACTTACTCAAACGGGGCCCACATGACTTTTGGCGCTTCATCTAGGGTTTTTGGCATTCCTGTTTATTGTAAAAATGCCTTCAGAGCCTCATTGTAACCATATTCTTTTGAATGCGAGTATCTGTCACATCTCTTCTCAGAGATAAGCTTCCACCATTCTAGCGAGTCTTTCTCTTTGTATTTTTACAGTCTCTGTACATTTCTTTCATTAATAGAAATCGTGTATTATTGTATATATGTGTTTATGGTTGATTATTTGATACATTTACATTATATTATTGAATATTTGTGATATCTCTGTGCATTTATTTATTATATCTCCACTCGCATTTCGTGACGAAAATAATCCAGATCATTCATGGCTCTGGTGTGAGTTTTGTGCTATGAATGATTTTGGTTATGATTTCTTTGAGCTACAACAATCGATTTGTATGGGTGTTGGGTGTTTACCTATTGAGGGATAGTATTCACTTTATGAAGGTGTTGGTTGAAAAATGTACTCATTCAAATGGTTGGTTTATTCCATGAAAGTCAAGTCCACACACAGCAAACAATTTGATTGTATGCACATTGCTTCCCTTACCTATTTTATTGATTGATCGAGGAAAATTGTGTTGGTTAGTGGATAGGGTTTCATTGCATGGTGATGGTGTTCACTTGGGAGAAATTCCTCCTTTTTGGGCATCCCAATCGACTAGCTAGTCAATGCTAGCCATTACTTGGCCATTTTCTCATAGTTTGACATTCTCCTTCTATCTATAAACAATGGGTCAACTCTCTTGCATACTCTTCTCACTATGGTCAATTTAATTCCCTGCATAGTGACTTCCTTCATTGTTAGGTATTAATTTTGTGGGGGTTGGTGTAATACACCCTTCCTTTGGGCCCAACATTCTCCTTTTAATCCGTTTATGCATTGACTCAACCTCACTAAGTCGTACAATTGGTCACACACAAAGGTGGTCCAAGTGTTGGGTTGAAGTGTGACCTGAGCAATTAACCTCCACCAGGTAGACTCTCAATTTGTTGGTCTTGATTTACATATGCATCTAGTTTTCTTGCACAGTCTCTAAACTAGGTTCTAGTTGTAGGTAATATGTCGCCGAGAAAGCCAACTACCAGATTCTCATCAAGAGAACCCAAGCTAAAAGAAGATTGAACAAGCGAAGGTTCCTCTTCGGGGACCGCGAGGTAGTTGGAGTACACTCCCAGGGAGGATCCTATCATTAAGACATCAACAAAGAAATATTTTGTCCAGCCTCTGACTTTCGGTGATATAGAGGTGAGCATCGGATCCAAAGTAGTTCTCCCATAGTGGGGGGACCTTTTTAATAGAATCCTCCAAGAGGAGTATCCATAGTATATCCCACACAACGACCTGGATGTAAGGGAGCTCGATGATCAGGTGTTCTCAAACATCTAACTATCGTATCTACACATGGTGGCCAGTAGAACCCCGGTTTTCCCTTGCATAGAGGTTCTGAAATGGATAATTGACCATACAGATGGGCATATAGATGTTGTAATGAGTAAGAGTTTCTGAATCTATTGATAAGTTAGTTGATTCAATATTTTTGTAGTTCTTGTTCTTAATGATGGAAAGAAAATTGTTTTGTTAATGTGTGATTAATGATTAGAGCAAAGGAAACCATTTTTTCTTCCCATCATTTTATTTCATATATGTTTTCTTTTTTATAATTGTATCTCAGTCAATAATTGAAATACCAGCAAGTTGATGTATTATTACTAGGCTTGTTGTGCCATGTGTGAAAATCTTTGTTTTCATGCTTGAGCACGAGGGTTATCTGGAGCTCATCCTTCTTTAGTAGTTAAGTTTCCCCCTTTTACCAGTTGGTTTATACCAACACACATATTTTTATCAGACCCATCTAATAAAAGAAAATACAAAAAAAAGAACGTTCAAACTGAAGGAGGATCTTTCACAAGAAGATATCTTGTCAATCACTACGTAAATCCCATCGATTAATTGGCCAGATTGAAAGATATGGAGAACCATTCCAGTATCAAACTTTGCAGAGTCTAATTGGTTCTCAGTGGTGGGTTTGGTTCCTGATGTTGAGTTAAATGGATTTAGGACCCCTCAACAGGCTCTTTGGTTTCTTGACCAAACTGGAAAGGACATAATATTGATAGTGAACTAAGCCACAACTTGAATGGAGAAGATGGAAAGAGAACTGGGAAAATTGGAGAAGGGGGGGTAAATGGGAGAAATTTCCAATTGAATGATCGAAGAAGTCATAGGAGGGGTGGGAAAAAGTGGTTTGTGGAGAATTACTCCATCGATGTAACATCCCCCATCCCAACCGAGGGACATTATGGTGCTAAATAAATCATTAAAGTGAAATTTTAATAGCTGATTGAAATCTTATAGCTTCCAGCTATGAATTACAACCATATTTAGCTATTGTTCGCTATCATTAAATTGATGCATCTAAAATATACTAAAATAGACATAAATGTAGTTTAATAATTCAACACAACAACATATAAATCATTTTCAAATACACAAAGTTAATTCACAACAATTTAACTCATAAATACAACCAAAAGCATGATAAAACACTTATCTTTTATAAATAGTTATGAAACTATCTGCTTGGAAAGAACGTTCCACCCAACCATAGAATGACTGTTCCAAATCTCAACAACAAGCCAACCCTGAGATGAGGCTCGTAATCCACAAAAGAGGGTGGTTTCTCTCTATCCACTCACAACTCAAGAACTCACAACCCACTGATATTCTCCTACAACTATCCCAATTTTCCACTAGTTCTCTTCCTCTTGACCTTCCCAAATCAAGGAATGTACCCCTTCACTGATATCAATCCCTCGGGCATCCCATTCGTGTATCAGGGTCTCTTTGGCACAGGTAACCAAGAATCTCTTAGTCGATAACTAAAGGGAATTTGTTGCTAGGAAAAACTACCAGAAAATAACATCAACAACTTGTTGTTACAATGCAACTGACACAGAATTTCACTCTTCATTCTTGACAACCTAGATATTCAATATTCAACTCCAAATGCTCCAAATACACTCCAAAAATATTTATAATTCACATTTAATGTTTGTTCTAGCTCCAATATCTCTTTCCTTCTCTCTTGTCTTTATTGCTTGAATCACACACTTCCCCAAGATAATTGTACTCAACACTCATGTGCGCAATAAATATGGGATGTGGCCACTTACTCCCACCCTCTTACATGTATTCAATGATAGGATTTGGGAACACTCAATCAAAAAATAGAAGGTTCATATACCAATAGAAATTTTAGGGAAAATGGGTTGAATTAATATACATGGGAAATTCACCCTTGGACCCCCTCTTAGGAATTCTCTTAGACCCTCCCCTCTCTTGTGGATTAATTTGTCCCCCATATTTTTCCATGTCCCCCTTAGAAAATTACATCACATTTTATTATTAAAACATATAAATACAATTCACATATTACATCGCTTTGGTTGTAGCCACATTATATCTACATAAACATTAATTAAACTATGGATTATAGTGGGGATGTTACAATCGAGAGAATAAGGGAGATCGTATATATATAAGGAAGAATCGAGGAAATGGTAAGATTAGGTGAAAAAAATATTTGATGGGGGGAGTTGGATTGGAGAATAAGTAGAAAGTGGCGGTGAAATGTGATAGATGGGGAGATCAATTATCGGATTTGTTGGTTGTTGAGCCTGATTATCTTTCTAATTCAGAGATTTGTTTCATCCATGCTTGGACCCCATTCCCTAACAGGGTGTGTGGGGGGGATTTACCCCCCACAACTATCACCAAGGGGGTCCCTGGCGAGGGATTCGGGGGTAGTTCCCCCAAAGTGAAATTTTGGGAAAAAGTGTCATGTAAAATATTGTAATTTTGTAGTCAGTTTGGACCGTTCATTATTAGTTCACAGATCTAATGGTAGAAGTTATTTTAAGGTTTTTTCCCCTAGAATAAAACCCTCTCTTAAGAGGGAATTGTATTGTGGTTGTGTATTATCATGAATATTGTGTTTTGAGAGAGGATACTGTGAGAGAAAGAAGAGAAAGTTACAACAGGTGTGTTGTAGGTTGTATCACTTTGTTTTATTGGATAATAAAAAGGAAAGACCTGGAAATTTCTCTGGTGGAAATAGCCTACAATGGTTGAACCACATTTATATGTGTCTCTATTGTATTGTGTATCATCTATGTTTTATTTCCACATTTGTTTTATTTTATTGCTTCGTGATCTTGTTTTTCTAACAGGATCCACCGTATTGGTGATGGTTGTTAGGGATTGTGGCAGTATAACTAACTTCATAACTGTGGCATGTGTGAACAATCAATATTGGATTGATTGAAATTTAAATGAATCATATCGGTGATGAAAATTAATTGAGCCCCATGTGAATTTGCAGTTAGGGCCAGGACCTGTACTTGTGCCATAACAACGGTTAGATTTGGAAATCTAGGGAAACTGTAAAACTATCAATCTATGGAGTCCTCTTGTGTGATTGATGTGGATTATGTGCTGAAAAAAATGTAAATTTTGTTGACTATGAGATATGATACATGATGTACATCTTACACTAATCCTACTCTACCAAAATTCAAAGCTAAGATTTGGGGATAGATGATGGTTGACCCCTATGGGTTGTAGTACACCTTCAACATGCTTCCATTATTGAGTCCCTTGAGTAGTTGTCCTTGTAAGGAACCTTCTTCATTGATGTATACTAGCCGGAAATGACCTAAACAAGGCATGCGTAGTTTGCTAGGATGTTGTAAATATTTGTTGTCATATAAAAAAACTAAAGATCCAGGATGGAGGATTTTCTAGTGGAAATTGTGATCATTTCATGCCTTTTTATCTTTCATTTTAAACCACCTTGTTGAACCCTACGAGAATTCGGTCCTCCTCTAGCTCCATGAGTTCATCTAATCTGTGTTGAAGGGACTGGACATTTTTCATCTGGGTTGCTAGGTCGACCCGGAGGCAAGGAACAACAAATTCCAATGACATGACCACTTCTTTTCCATAGACAAATATGAATGGTGTATTCTTTGTCAACCTTTTGCATGTTTTTAAGTAAGCCCATAATATTGTGGGGATACACTGATCCCAATCACCATGCTACACATTACAAATTTTGGTTAAAGCATGCTCTAAAATTTTATTAAACTCTTCAACTGTACCATTGGCTTGAGGATGCTAGGGAGTGCTCTTTTGGTGATGGATCATGAACTCCTGAGTGAGTTGTTCAATGGTCTCATTCAAAAAATGCAATCCCTAGTCACTCATTATCACTCATGGACATCTGATTCGGGTGATCACAATCTCAAAAATGAAGTGTGATGTCATTTATGTTGTACAATATTTGACTGGCATGGGTTCGACCCATCTAGTTAGATATTTTTTCATTATAATAATGTAGTGCACACATGTGTGATTAACATGGGGATTGATGGGAGCCAAAAAATATATTACCCATTTGTCGAATGACTCTAGTGTAGTCAAAGGAAATAAAGGAAGTTCATCTCTCCGGCAGGGATTTCCAATTATTTGGCATACATTGCAACGTTTACAATAGGCCTTAGCATCTGTAAAGAGTGAGGGCCACTGGATCCATGCACGCAAAACCTTGAGCACAATAGCCTTACATGAATTGTGTTTTCCAACAATACCTTATTGTGCTTCATACTAAATTGGGTTTCTTTCATGTTCTAATGCACACCGATGTAGGATGTCGTCTATGCTTAACTTATGCAATTTCCCAACAATCGGTTGATAATTTGCACTACGGGTGACCAATCGACAATGTTGATCCTGGGTATACCTTGGTGAAGGTTGTCTTATCTTGAGAAATTCAGCAATTTCATCCAATTGATAAGTAACTTCTTCGACTCGAAAGAGTTGGGCATCTGGGAGTTCATCATTGAGACTTTGACTAGCCTCTCTAGTCTCAAGTCGGGACAGATGATCTGATCCAACATTGTACTTGCCCAGCTTAACTACAACTTCAAACTTGAATTCTTGGAAGAGAAACAACCAATGACATATACTACCTCCAAACATCAACTTATTCACCAAATTTTTAAGCGCAAAGTGATTGGTAAAGAATTTGAAAGGGGTTCCCAATAAGTAATGGTGAAACTTTTGTAATGCATATACCATGGTGAGGCCCTCACACTCTGTTGTAGTATAATTATTTTATGCCTCAGACAACTTGCGACTGGAAAATTATATTGGATGGTAAATATTAACTTCGCCCAAATACACAAGAACCATGCCCAACACAATGGATGAAGCATCTATGTGGAAATGAAAAAGTTTAGACCAATCAGGGAAAATCAAGATTAGTGCAGTGAAAATATTCTCTTTCAGAGTATCTAATTCTACTTGGCATTCTGGTGTCCAATTATACTTAGTGTCTTTGCGAATAAAAAGTTTCTAATGGGGTTGAAATCTAGGCATAATTCTAAATGAGTTGCCAGTAATATCCTGTTTGACCCAATGTGGCATGCATCTCCTAAGATAAAGTGGGGGATACCATATCCAATATGAAGGTGACATTAGCTTGATCCAATAGAAATCCATCAATTTACACAATGTTTCCCAACAATGTGCCAAATGGTGTACAAAATATTCATTTCTTCAAGTTTAGGAAATTTGTAGTTGAAAGCATCAATACAACATTAATCGAAGAGCTTGCATGTGTTTCTTCAACAAACTAGACACAGTCCAATTGTCCAAGTAAAATTCGAGAAACTTATGGATGAATTCCTTGAAATTTTTTACCACTATCTCAGAAAATATTGCAAGGGAATTCTATAAGATAAAGGGCATGATCATGTACACAAAGGACCTCCATTATATCACAAAGGTAGTTTTGGCTTGATCCTCCTTTTTTATCTGAACCTGATGATACCCTAAAAATATGTCTGTAAAAGAGTAGGCTTCCCAACCATCAACATTTTCCAAATCCTCGTCTGTGAAAGGTGTAGGGAAAGGTTCATGGATGCAGGTCATGTTGAGACTTCTCAAATTTACAAAAAATCAAATGTCACCAGTCTTTTTGGGTTGCACCACCATAGGGCTAATCCATTAAGACTCATCTACAAGAACAATCATCCTAGCATATAATATCTAATCCAATTCTTTGTGTTCCTTTTCCTTATATTTTGGATTTAAATGATAGGGCCTTCACTTGACCATTTTGGCATTTGGTTTAAGTTGAATCTTCATGGCCCCTAACCATCCTGAAATTCCTTCCATTTCAGAAAAAATCTAGGGAAACAAACCCTAATATTCCTTGAGAAGGTCAAAAACTTGAGTGATTGTCTCCTTATCCCAATAATCTCCAATGATGGCCATATCATGTGCTTCCTCAGTGCCAATATTACATTTCATTATTTTAATTAGGCCATTATAGTATGAGGCAGACATATTTTCCTCTTTACCCTTTAGCATCGTCTCTCCTTTGGATTATTTGATCTAGATGTCTTGTGGGTCATCGTCATCAACATTATCAACATCAATTTTCCAATAATGTACTTCCTCTTTTAGTTTTTCCACCAGCTGATGACACGAGCAGACCACCCTAGGTGTGGTTTCCTTTGGCCGCCGATGAAAAATAAAATCTTTAATCTAGAGGAGAGACTCTCTTCGAGCTAGATCTTCTGCTGTGAAGTTGAATGTTAAAAAAAATTGGGACCTCATATGGGTCCACTTGATCATTTGCCTCCTAAGCTCCTCCTAAATGTACCATCTCCTAGAGACCATATCCATCATGTGGATGAATCAATGGACCCATGGGGCCTAAGGGATATTCTTAGAAGTCCATCATTTTTCACAAAAGAAATGTGTTCTTTTGGATTCTCAATACTCTTGTACCAGTTGGCCAATTCAAAATCAACTATAGGTTGGAACCGAACATTTATCAACTCAACTACCTGCGCCCAACTTTGAATATTCGTGGGATGTGTTTCCCACCACCACGCAGGTATCCCTCGGAGCACTGCTTCTATGGTATGAATCCTCTATTTCACAGGTATGGTTTTTTCCATCTATATGAGGACTGCCTCTACCAACCCTGTCGCATCAAACCGTAGGGCATCACATAGCTCAAATATGATCTATCTCACTGCTTTCATTATCCTCGCACATCTGTGAGTGGAGACTTTGTAGAACTTGTTTTTCCACCTATCCATTGCATCTTCAGAGTCATTTTCATAATACTTTAAACTCCGCCAACTCAATTCTCCATCTGTGTTGGGATTGATGTAATCCTCACTACACCCTGTGATCTTATATATGTTTTCAATAGCCAAGCTCTGCGCATCCTCATCCACTGGCTCATTGTATCTATATAATTTATATGAATCCATAGTTGCAACCACGCACAGGGTATCAGTTTCAAAGTACATTTTCCTTTTCTTCAAATTCAACACTACATTATTTTCAAAGTCCCAATCAAATCCCAACAATACAGGGAATGGATTAGATTCATCTATAATCTCTATGACCTCAAAGTCAACCATATTTTTTACTCCTTTTGTATTTACTTCCACCTACTCTATTCGGCCTATGGGATAGATCTTTCATTGATTCACCAATCATAGTTGGATGGACGACTAGACCAATTTTGGTTTCCCCATCACCTAGACCAATTTTGGTAGAATATTCACTAGACCAATTTTGGTAGAATATTCACGTCAGAAACCAGATCCAACATGAATCCATTCATGTCATAACCACCAATCTTTATTGTCATCTTGAATTCTCGGCCAATGCATTTTTTCTTACTAACCTGACAGACATATCTTTCTGGAAAAGGGGCCAATGTGGTTTTCTCCAATCATTGTTCCCTCATGTAGGTAGCTAACAATTGTATCAACTTACTTGAAACCTATGGATCATTCAACACTCGCAAAAAACAACAAAAGAAGGTACTTACTTTATCTTCAGTTTCTTCCATGCGACCCAATCCGTGTAGAAATTTTGCATATGTTGCATTTTGTAACTCCTCAAGGTGTTATTAACAATGTGCTCTCTTCTTATCGCATCCTGTCTATGAGCTTCTTCCAATGATCGTTGTGTCGCATGCTATATTTCTTCATGCACACAAGGTTCCTCCAAGGATCTTTGTGTCATGCAATGTAGGTCTTCTTAGGAATGAGCCTATTCTAGAAATATTTGTGTCACCCTTTGCACTTCTTCCTGGACCCTAGTCTCCTCCAACGAACTCTCTATCACATGTTTCATTTCTTCATGGATCTGAGCCTCCTTGAGTGATCTCTGTGTTGCGTGATACAACTCTTTTCACACTCTTTATTCTTCAATAGCCTTCTACACATCATGCATAAACTTCTTTTGTTGGAAAACATCGAACTTAAGAAGGGGATGTGTTTCCTTTCTCATCTTACTCTCTAAATTATAACCTGAGACCTCACCATGCTCAAAGTCTTCTCATGTCTTCACCCATCCTCGGGTTACTACCTGAACATTGACTTCTTCACCTTTCTTCTTATTTTTGCACGGCTCCGCGTACACCATATTGCAATGTGTATTATTTTCTTCCCACTTCTTCACTAAGGATAATCCTTTGTGATATGTTTAGGACTATAGAAATATAAACAAAGAACATGTGGTTTGGTACAAAACCTTGGTACATGACCAATTTCTCGACAATTGAAACAAGTGGGGGGTCTGCCTCCCCCTCCGCCATATCCCTGGTTGCAATCACGCCCATTACCTCCTCTAGTACCTCCTTGGTATCAACCTCTCTCGGCATTGCCACAATAACCACTCTTATATTCTTCTTATAATCAGACTGCATTGTAAGTATTGTCTTACATCAATTAGAGTGATTGGTAGTTATTGACATCGTGTCCCATAGATTTACAAAACTTGTAGAACATAATATGATGCATCTTTTGATACTTTTGCAAATTTGGGCAGCGGGGTGGTACATGGCTCCAATATCAGTGTATCTCACACCATTCCCTATGTCCATTTGGGAATGAACTCGATGCACCTGTCACCACATAATTCAAAAGTACATGGAACTCATCCCTGTGTTGAGCGCAGCAGTCACATCTTGTTGATCATGAAATTTTGTGCAACTGTTGTATTCCTTGGATAGATATTTCCAATGGGCTATCATACGCCTAAAACGGAGATCATATGCAAAAGTTATGACCCCGGGAAATTGATATATTGACTTACCCAAACGGGGCCCACATGACTTTTGGCGCTTCATCTCCTAGGGTTAGGTTTTTGGATGTTTAGGGTTTTTGAAACTCTTGTTTATTGTATAGAGGCCTTGAGAGGCTCATTGTAATCTTCTTCTTGCTAATGAGAGTAGCTGTCACATCTCTTCTCAGAGATAAGCCGCCACCATTCTAGTAAGGTTGTTTTCTACTGCATTTTATAGTTTCAACTTATTTCCTTATTAAATAGAAAACCAGTTTTATTGTATCTCTGTTATTCTGTATTAAGCATCTGGTAATAATCTGTACTCATTTCATTATGCTCATAAAATCCATATCAGTGGTATCAGAGCGGTCTTCTCCTTGTCGTCTTAATGCATGCCGCCAATGAGGTCGGAGTACAAAGAGTTGGGTCTCGAGCTTGTTTCTCTTGAGGAAAAAATATCTTTCACACCAAAGAGACCTCTCATGGAAGGAGAAAATAAAGATGACGGGATAGGAGATCCTTTCAAACTGTTGATTGAGGAATCCCTCATGCAATAGAGGAATGAGATGATGGATAATTTCGTGCAAATCCTTCGGTGGCTACCAACAGGCGACACATCTTCTTCGAGCGGAGGCACCGCCCCCTTCAAGGTACAAATAAACTTTGATATTCCTATATTTGAAGGTCAGATAGATGCAGATGTTGTAGACAAGTGGTTGAATCTACTAGAAGGGTATTTTTTTGTCCATAACTTTTCGAATAGAGAAAATATTACTTTTGCGCTCCTCAAAGTCGTTCCCCGTGTCAAAGATTGGTGGGAAACTTTCTGTGACCAAAAGGAAACAGAGGAGCCCTCATTATTTATAGTCATGGCCTTTTGGGAATCCTTCAAGGATGCTATTAAGGAACAATACTACCCTGTCGGAAGTTATGATGACTTATATACCAAATGGACCACACTGCGGCAAGAAAGAGACCAATCAGTGCCAAATTTCAGAAATATCTTCCATACCTTGCGCACCAAGCTAGGTATCAAAGATTCAGAGAGACATCTAGTGCTCAAGTATCGTAGTGCTCTACATAGATACATCCAGACCGAAATGTAATTTATAGACATCTCATCCTTGGGTGGGGCCTACCGATATGCTGTCAAAATCGAGCAGAAGTTCAAACAAAAGACACGACAATTTGGGTTGGGGAACCCCTCACAACAAAATCCAGGAAAGGGAAGCCCCAACCTATATAACAAAGGATACATAAAAGATGGACAATATTAGGACAACCAGTCCAAGCCACAAGAAAAGAAGGACACAGAAATATATCGGGAAGTGGTGCGACTTCCATAAGAGCACTTGGCATAACATTGTTGACTTCCTCTCAAAGCAGTGGTTGGTGGCCAAAGTGAAAGCCTATGAATCAGATGTGGGTTCTGACTCTGATTTAGAACCAGAAAGGGGAAGATGGATCACTGACGCGGAACCCAGTGCCACCGTTGCTACCACCAAGCTCCAACATGGTGAACCAGATGAGCCAGAAGAAGGAGAGTGCCTCTTCCATTCACAAATGTGGGTAAAAGGCACCCCATTGCACTTCATCGTTGATAGTGGTAGCCAGAAGAACCTCATCTCAGCAGATCTCATCAAGCGTTTGGCCCTGCCAAAAACGTCGCACCCATAACCCTACACCATTGGATGGCTCTGCCAAGGAAGCGATCTCTGCATCAGCCAACAATGTCGACTGTCGTACGGAATCAATCCCTTCAAAGACGAGGTATTTTGTGATGTTTCTCCTCTCGAAGTTTGTGATGTTCTTTTGGGCCAAAATTATTTATGGAAATCTCATGTTGTATATGAGTCTAGGCCTCGTAGTGTTATTATTACTTTGAACAGGAAATTGTATAGGATACCCAAGGCTGTCCCACCTAGTTCTATTTCCTTGATCTCTGCTAAGAAATGCAGGAAGGTCATCTCTCAGACGGGGAAGTTTTTCTTCTTCGTGATTCGTTCTCAGAATGAGAGAAAGATCACAGCCACATCTAGGATCTCTGCAGCCGACCTCTCCACACAGCAAGAGCAAGTAGATAAGGTCATGAAAGAATAATCATATATCTTCTCCTCACCTACCAGGGTACCTCTACACTACCAGGTCAAGCACCCCATCGATCTGACCCCCGACGCACCTCTTCCCAATGGGCCAGTCTATCACTGCTCTTTGTTAGAGAATGAGGAGATCAAGTGACATATCCAAGAATTTCTCCACAAGGGGCACATCCGTCCCAGATCATCACCTTGTGAGAGCCCAATTGTGATAGTACATAAGAAATATGGAACCTGGTGACTTTGCATTGATTACCGAGATCTGAATAAAATCACAGTCAGAAATCAGTACATGATTCCCCGAATCGACGACCTCCTTGATCAACTCATGGGGGCCAAATACTTCAGTAATATTGATTTGAAGTCTGGCTACCACCAGGTCCCAATAGAATAGACAGATGTATGGAAGATCGCCTTCAAGTCAAAGGAAGGCATTTTTGAATGGTTGGTCATGCCCTTTGGTCTGACAAATTCTCCAGCCACTTTCATGAGGATGATGGACGATATACTATGACCATTCACCAATACAATTGTAGTGGTGTATCTGGATGACATTCTCATTTACAGTAAGACTTGGGCCGAACACTTGCAGCATATTTAGCAGGTTATGCACACCCTGAGGTAGCACAAGCTATATGCCAACTTGGAAAAATTCTCCTTCAGCATGGACATGGTCCATTACCTAGGCTACATCATTGATCAACATGGCATACATGTGGTTCCAGCCAAGATCCAAGTCATCCGTGACTGGCCAACCCCAACCACACTCACTGAGCTTTAGAGCTTCTTGGGCCTTGTCAATTTCTACTGCAGGTTTGTGCTAGGATTCTCCCATATTGCATGGGCCCTTAGCCAAATAACCAGGGGTGGTGGTAAGGTGAAATTTGCATGGGGCCAGCCCCAACAACAAACGTTCAATGATTTGAAGCAATGCTTGTGCTCAGCCCCAGTACTTTCACTACTAGACCTGTAGCAACCCTTTGAGATTGAGACTAATGCTTCAGAATATGTTGTGGGTGTCGTTCTCATGCATCACGACCACCCCATGGCCTATCATAGTGAGACACTATCAGATGTTGTCCATAAGTACCCTACTTACGACAGAGAAATGTACTCCATTGTGAAAGCCTGTCGCCAGTGGAGACATTACATTCTTGGGAGGGAGACAGTCATCCACACTGATAATAATCCACTGCAGTTCATGCAGACACAAAGAAAAATTGTAGAATGTTTGCCATCAAAAGTGGTCCACATACTTGTAGCAATTCCACCTCAGCATCACGTATAAAATAGGAAGCACCAACCGCATCGTTGATTGCCTCAGCAGATCACCATTCGCGGCACTCACCACAGTGCTAGACTCTTGCGGCCATGAGACCTTTGGATGGCCCCAACTCTATGATACAGACCCGGACTTTGCCACCACCTACCAAATGTTGGGTGCAAAGGAAGTTGTCGATAATTTCCATCTTCAGGATGGGTTGTTGTGTCATCTGGGCCATATCTGTGTTCCATCAAGTGAGCAAGTGAAGTTGATCTGGGAAGCCCACTATAGTTATGTGGAAGGACACTTCGGCATCGAAAAGACAGTGGCGATTCTACAAAAACATTTCTATTGGCCGAAACTTTGATATGAGGTCAACAAGTATATCAGGTCTTTCACTACCTGCACTATTTCCAAACCAACCACAATTCAATAGGGCATGTACACCCCTCTTCCTACTCCTGATAGGCCATGGGAATTCATCTCAATGGACTACATGTCAGGCCTCCCATCCACCAAGCGAGGAAATGACTGTGTTTTTGTGGTTGTTGATCGTTTTTCTAAGATGGCGATTTTGGTTGCCTGCAAGAAGAGCATCACAGCAGAAGCCACTGTCAAGCTCTTCTTTGAACAAGTCTGGGTACATTTTGGAATTGCACAAACCATTGTCTCATATCGGGACATTCGATTTCTCAGCACATTTTGGTTGAGCATCTGGTCACTGCTGGACACTAAGCTCACCAAATCCATAGCCTTCCACCCCTAGACCGACGGCCAAACCGAGGTCGTAAATCGAATGATCGTGCATATCATGCGCATGTATAATTCCAAGCACCCTCGCACATGGGATGAGAGTCTTCCCTATGTCCATCATAGCTACAACCTAGCCCTGCATAGCTCAACTGGTCACAACCCCTTTCAGGTGGGGTTGGGATTCCAACCATTGGTTCCCATAGATGTTGCAATTCCCCTTACGTTCACCTCTAACAACTCCTCTCCTGCTCCAACTGAGGCTGACAGAGCCACCTGTTCATTGAGAGGATCTAGCACATCCGCCAACAGGTTTAGGATATCCTACAAAAGTCCAATTACAAGTACAAGCAATGCCATGATCAACATTGGGTGCCACATAAGTTTCAGGTGGGCGAAAAAGTTTGGTTGCACTTGCAGAAAGAATGCCTTACAGGACCCCATCGGAAGCTTCACCCACTCCATTATGGGTCGTACACCATCACCAAGGCGGTGGGGGATAATTATTTTGAGCTCAACATTCCTCCTTTCCTTGGCCTACAACCAGTGTTCAATGTGGACCTCCTTTGGCCTTATTTCCCACCATTATTGGACACCTCAAATGTAGCACAACAACTGACACCAACATAGTTCAACACTGACTGCATACAACAAGCATCCAGTGATCAAATTGTGGACACAAAGATCAAGGGCACTTGACAACAAAGGATCCATCTTTATCGAGTCGTCAAAGCAGGGTAGCTCCTGCACCAAGGCAAGTGGCTCACTCGGGGCCAAATTCAGCAAAAATTTCCTCATCTGATGGGGGAAATCAATGCAATGGAGACCATTGCTTACTAAGGAGGGAGGATTGATCCAGGTGGATATCGGTGGCCACCCACCTTTTCCATCTAGCTCAAAACAACTTTCTAGAAATTATGATAATTTACTTTTTTTAGGAATTTTTCGGGTCCTGAACTTCCAAAGCCATTTTGAAGCCCTAAACGACATTTTTTGGGGTATTTTTCATCGCAAAATTTTAACATGAAATTTTGTGCAACTGTTGTATTCCTCGGATATATATTTCCAATGGGCTATCATAAGCCTAAAACATATATCGTATGCAAAAGTTACAACCCTAGGAAGTTGATGTACTGACTTACCCAAACGGAGCCCACATGACTTTTGGCGCTTCATCTCCTAGGGTTAGGTTTTTGGATGTTTAGGGTTTTTGAAACTCCTGTCTATTGTAAAAAAGCCTTGAGAGCCTCATTTTAATATTCTTCTTGCGAATGAGAGCAGTCGTCACATCTCTTCTCAGAGATAAGCCGCCACCATTCCAGCAAACTTGTTTTTCATTGCATTTTACAGTTTCAGCTTATTTCCTTATTGAATAGAAAACAAGTTTTATTGTATCTCTGTTATTCTTTGTTAATCATATGGTAATAATCTGTACTCATTTCATTCTTCTCATAAAATCTGGATCAATATTCGCTCTCAAACTAACTCCTCTGATATGATTGTTGGTTGTCAAACTCCTTAATATTGATACTCCTCTAGGTGAAGTGGCACTAGCTTCTCCTTCTTCTTCACTCCTCTCTTCTCTTCTATCTTCTTCTACTTCATATCCTACTATGATTGCTTCACTATCTGATTTTATTTCTTATTGATTGCAAACATGCAAGGCGATTGGTTCAAGGGGGGATAAGTCCATCTCCTTCTGAAATTCCTTGTGAGGGGACCCAAGTATTTTCCTACTTTCATCCATGCAAGACCATATACAACTTCCAATTCTTCTCCCCCACCACCAGGGAATCCTTCGTCTTCCTCTTCTTCTCGCGCACCTCTAATTTGTGCCTCATCTTCTTTAGAGGTTGTGGCAGTCCACAACAACCAAGGGGTTCAAACTTCATCACCTAGGCCCCTAGGACCACTACTACTATTATTGTTGATATCCCCACTGGACAACCTACTACCAACACAGTGCCTCTTCATGGGCCAATTTGCACTCGTGCTCCACAATAGCAGAACGCCTTCTTCTGCAATTCCTCCTGGTGCAACCCCTTTTCTCTTCATCACATGCTTGACCTCTCATTTTGCATCCCTTGCTCTCCATATTTCACCTCTCTACTATTATTTTCTTCTTAGCTCACTTCTTCTTGTGTATATCTCGACTCTCTCTCTTCTCTTCTCTTCTCTTCTGGGTCTATCCCATTTCTCACCTCATCTAAAAAATTTATGGATCCTCCTCAATGGATCCATTTCCTCTCTCATTTTCCCCCGTCCTTGCAACCACCCCCCATTGCTAGGGTAGTTTACTAAGCCATTCTATTTGGCTCCATGCACATCGACCCTTTCTCTACGAACATCATCTTTATCGAGAGTGGAATCTCTTCGAGAATTCATTTCCTCATACCTTCTACGAACTTTCTCTCAACCTTGATGAAAAAATCAGTGTATTCCACAACAAATTCAATAACATAACCCTCTTTTACTTGAGAAAACTAGAATTCAATGGCTCGAGTCCATTTATTGTCCAACACTTTCAATCTATCAATTGTGGGTTGATCCCAAACTACTGGTTCTAAAGGCCACACAATAGAATTGGAAACAATTTTCCTTTTCAGCCATTCATATAATAGATACATAAATTCAACAAAGAAAAACTCATGCGTATCAGTGTAGAGATACTTATTTTTCCATTGATTTTCAGACCCTGAGTTTCCCGCAGAAAAACTCATGTTTATTTATAGTTAGCCAGTCTTGAATTTCCTCTTGAGATGGATACCACCTCGTCTCTTGCCTTCATCATTCCCTACAAGAATTTCAAGTCCCTACAATGGAAACATTTGTTGGAATCATTTCATTCTTGTGCATGTCCTTCTTAATGTTGGGGAGTTTAGACCCAGGGTTCGTCCAAAGTTGACCAACAAAAAACCCATAGCATCATCATATCAATCTTTAGCCAAGGCCAAAGAAGGTCTCACCTGAGACAAAATGAGGATCACAGAGACCATCTGGTCTTGTGACAGGAATGAAAGATTAAACACACTGGTATTCATTCAAGATGGCATTCATGCACTCCATTAACATCAACCTACTATTCATCAATAAGTAAAACAATACACACACATATCCAAATAACACATGAATGACACATGATAGATCATAAGCACTGCAGCTTTATTATTCCTTCCATTCCATAACACACAAGTATGCATGAACCAAACTATATTCAACAACCACATAGTTTCATGTCTCCTTTAGATAATTCCCAATATTTACAACATATTCCCAATATTTAGATCATTCGGAGTGAGCTTGACACACAACTCAATGAATCTTCTATGTGAGTGTCTAACTCTCTCACCATCTAACTCTATTTTTTATGTCACCGCTTCCTTTTATAGATTTATCTACTTGGGAGCTTTGTCTCTTTCTGCCCTGCTCCACTCGCTCTATTGACAAACTTCCTCACATGTTTTTGCACTTGCATGCAATCCATATAGCCTTCTGGAATCGAGACAATATTAATGGCCTCATCAACTTATCTTTTTTGAGGTCCATGTTTCCTTGTGTTATTGGCCTTAACCACTAGAGATGATTTTCCGACAATTCCTTTCTTGATTCTGACGTGCGGATTCTTGATTTCTGGTGCTATTGAAAAAACACAGACCAGCACACATATTTCATATTTTGGACATGGCTCGCAATATCAAAACTCGGTCTGACACTCACTTCTTTTCCGTCTTTGTGCATTTAGCTCAGGCACGCGCAAAATTGGAATGGGCATGTACAAAACTTGGAATGGGCATGCACAACTGCGTTTATGCACGCGCGTGAGATTAACCCAAAACTTTGGGTGCCAAAAATGGTCCACCTTCTTGCATGAGAACTGCACTTATGCCTTTTCCCGAGGAATCATATTCCAAAACAAAAGTATTAGTGAAGTTGGGTAGAGAAAGTACTAGGGTTGTACACATAACATCTTTAAAATCCTAGAATGCTTGATTTGCAAAAGCATTTTTCTTAAGTAAGGTAGTGAGTGGAGCTGCAATTTTTCCATAGTTTTGGACTAACTTTCTATATTACCAAATTAGGCCAAGGAAACCTCATAAACTTAAGAGTCGTAGGATGGGGGCAATCCTTTATTGCTTCAATTTCTTTGTATCCACCCATACACCATCCTTACTCACAATATGGCCCAAATATTGAACTTCGGAAATCACCATTAGGATGTTATAAAGACAAGGAAAAATTGACATCGAAAGGGCTAAAATATATGATTCAAGAGTCTTTGGAAGGTGGATAGTACATTAAAAAGGCCAAATGGCATCACCAAGAACTCATAATGGTCTTCATGAGTGTGAAAAACAATTTTGGGAATATCAACCTATTCCATACAAATCTGGTGGCAGCCTGAATGGAGATCAAGTTTGGTAAACAATTGGGAACCTTTAAGTTCATCCAAAGGATCATCAATGACTAGAATGGAAAAATTATCATTGGTGGTGATTTGGTTTAGAGCATAAAAATCAAGACATAGTCACCAAGTTCCTTCTTTTTTGACTACCATGACAACAGGGCATGAATAAGGATTGGTACTAGGGCAGATGACACTTGCAACTAACAAATCTTGAACTATCTTTTTAATTTCATTTTTCTGAGAAAATGGGTGGCGATAAGCACAAACAATGGGTGGGAGGCTACCAAGTATAAGTAGAATGGAATGATCATGGGAATCATAAGAGAGTGGGAGGCCTTGGGGTGTTTCAAAAACTGATTTGTGTTTGAATAAGATGAACTACAAATCAGGATAAATGGGTTGGGAAGGGGTTTCAAAGGCTTGAATAGCATGAAAGTGTGCAATAATGATAGAATGGCTCTTTTTGAGGAGTTTTACCACACTATGTGAGTTGTCGATATTTGGAATTCAATGGAAAACATGTGGGACTTCAAAGAATAATCACCATTTTGAAGGCCTACATTTTCACGACGACCCCCTCATTTAATGAATCTATCATTAGTAATCATGATCTAAAAGTTGTTCACTGCATGGATATAGTGATGTGCCTCTTGGGAGACACAACAGTGAATAAAGTTATGGGTGCTACTGTTGTCAATAAGGATAATGACTTTACGGTTCTTGATATAGCCAATCAGTTTAAGAGTTTGGGGAGCTGAAATATTAGTCAAAACGTGTAAGGAGATTTGGGGTTCCACATTTGGTTGATCAAAAGGAGAAGTGTAATCATAGGTAGAGGTTTTTGAGGGAGAGCATCACCATTATCTTCTGAAATTTCTTTGGAAATGGTCATAACAAGTTTCTACTCCTTACATTTGTGCTCAAAATCTCAATTTGTGCTTCCAACTATTAACTCTTATATTAGCTTCCTTACATTTGTGCTCAAAATCTCAATTTGTGCTTCCAACTATTAACTCCTATATTAGCTTCCTTACATTTGTGCTCAAAATCTCAATTTGTGCTTCCAACTATTAACTCCTATATTAGCTTCTATACGTGGATAATGATCTTGCATAAAGTTTGAGAACTTACTTCAAATACTAATAGAAATTATAAGTTGGCTGTGTTCAATGACTTTCAATGAATCATTACCCAAACACAAATGAAAAATAAATTGTGGTGGGTGGGTGAAATTAAAGTCTCTCACAAAAATGCTATGATTGGATTGTTAAGAATTTCTGAAAACATAACCAGCAAGAGGATTTCGCAAATTCATCGATCTTCAAAATTTTCATGATTCCATCCATGTCCATCATACGTCCGAGTAATGTAAAATCAATCATGACGTTTCTGCAGGCTTAGTTTCCCAATGTTGGCTCTGTTTGTCTGTCTATCTGAGTGATAATATGGCTTGAAATCAGCTGGAGTGACAATATGGCTTGAAATCGCAAGAACTGGGCGCTGAGGCTAATCTCTTACCAAATTCCTTTGTATTTTTGTTTTCAACCCCCCTGTGCCGTTTTACAGGAATCTTCTGCCCCATTTGCTGCTACCCATTGCCAGATGAATTAATTATTCTGTAATCCATGTAATCCATGAAGGCCCAAGCTCGTTCTTTCCATTGCTGCAGCAAAATATTATCATTAGTATTGCTTTATATTATCATTGCTGTTTGGCAAAATATTAATGCTTTATATTATCATGCATTCTACTCTTCAACTCTTATTTAAACTGAGGTATAATTTCATAAACATCTACCACATTGAGGTCAAGTCATTTTTTTCCCAAGTTTATAGAATTTTTTAAAATGGCTAGAGCATTTTACCATATTTGAAAATAATTAATATATAAAATAAAGAAAGATCTACCACATTGAGCTCAAGTTATTTATTTTGCCAAATTTATATATTTTTTAAAATTGCCAAAGCAACTCTACTGCCATCACAGATTTTATATCTCATCATTAAGAACATGTAGAACAAGTTTGATTGTTCAAATGTTCAAAGATAATTGATATATAAAATAATAAAACCCAATGTTATATTAACATTGTTAACTGAATATTATTATTTGTTAGGAAGATGCAGAACAAGTTTAAATGTTCAAAGATAATTAATATATAAAACAATAAAACCGAGTGTTATATGAGCATTGTTAGCTGAATATTATTGTTGATATTATTTTGTTTCCTACTAATTTTTTTTTATTAATAATAATACAATATTAATTAAATTTATAATAATTTATAGATATATTATATTAATATAAAATATAAAATATAAATAAATATGGTAAATTAAATATTATTATTCATAATTTTTATCAATAATTTTTTATAAATTTTAATAGTTAATAAACAAATATTGAAAAAAAATAATTTTTTATATATTTAATTTTTTTTAAATATGATTTAATTATATACTATAATATTAATGAATATATTTTTAATTAATATTAATTAATATGATTTTAATTAGTAATAATATAATACATGTTAATTAAATTTATAATAATTTGTAGATATAGAAGATTAATACAAAATATAAATCAATGTTATATAAATATGGTTAATTAAATATTATTATTCACAATTTTTTGTTAAATTTTTTTTTATAAATTTTAATAGTAAATAAATATTGAAAAAAATAAATTTATTATATATTTGATTTTTAAAAAATATGACTCAATTATGTACTATAATAGTATGATTCCACTTAATATTAATTATTATCAATTTCTAGATTTTGTTTAAATAAATTGGTATCAATGTACTTTCAAATAAGAAAAGTATTAAAAGAATTCAACTAACTATTATTGATTTTCAAAGTTTTTGAAAAATGACAAATATATTTTTTAAAGTTTCATTGGATTTCAATGTAAGGTTTTACACTCTCAATAATGTAAGGTTTTACACTCTCACTAATAAAAAAGATATTTTAATATACTCATACTAACTATTATTGATTTTCAAAGTTTTTGAAAAATGACAAATATATTTTTTAAAGTTTCATTGGATTTCAATACTAACTATTATTGATTTTCAAAGTTTTTGAAAAATGACAAATATATTTTTTAAAGTTTCATTGGATTTCAACGTAAGGTTTTACACTCTCAATAATGAAAAAGATATTTTAATATACTCATAGTGACGTATTTCAACTTAGTCATAGATATGGATTTATATATTTTAAAAAATAAAAGTAAAAGAAACATGGTGGTGGTTTCCATAGATATGGATATAGATGTTTTAAAAAGAAAAGGTAAAAAAAATATCTTTAAGGAAGGAGGAAGTACCATTATCTTAATAATATAGTAAAATAGAATACCAATTTTAGCATAAAGCATAACTTCCTCTTAAATGGATAATAAAAATGAGTTATAAATAACTCTTTATGCATCCAATAACTCAAATACATCCATATAATAAGTTCATAATTTCATGTCTCAATAATAATTACATTAACCTTTCTATATATATATTCCTACTAATTGTGAGTGATCACCATCGCCAATACTGTTGGATGTCCAAATTCGAAACCATTAATTGTAATGGCCTTTCATGTAATCCGAGGATCCAGTTAAGGATGGACGAAGTATGATTAATGAAGGTGGATATGGCTGGGTGGTAGAGGATGATGCCATAGAAATGATACAAAGAGATCGATCCATGAATGAGGTATCATTCCAATCTGAGGGAGGAAGTACCGACTAGGATTGATAGTGGAGCCACATGGTTAAATCAACAGGAACGCAGGTGGATTCATGAAGTGGGAGGGATCTAGAATCCATGTCTTTTGACATGTGCTCTTCCCAAGAGACACAAGTCAAATCCATATTCCCATATGAGGCATGAATAAAAAGAGTACTTATAAAATGGGTTGGGGGCCTTTGAGGGCGTATCAACTAAGAGTTAAACATATACATGGAGAAGTGAGGGATGGGGTGAATCCTTATGAATATATTCCATAGAATTGAGGGATGCGGTGAATCCTTATGAAGATATTTTGTAGTTTTATGTCTTGCATGAGAGAATGCTTATTTACATGATTGATTGCCACCTTCGAATCGCCATGTATGATTAAAGAGTTTAACTCATGTTGCTTGGCTAACAGAATACATTGAAGGAGAGCATATGCTTTCACCTGGTTATTTGTTTCCTTTCTCAAACTCCATGAAAAAGTGAGCTTTCAATTTCCTCCACGTGAAAAGATAACCCTACTGGCTCTTGTCGCCTCGGAAATATTTTTTATTACTATTATAAATTTTGAATTTGTTTTGAAAATTTTATAAAATATTTAATCTAAATATTTTCTATTTGCTAAAGAAAAAAGTAGGGGAGAGAAGGTGTATTCTAAACATTATACGTTTTGAATTATTTTGACAATCATCACCATAATACAACTATACAATTGTTGGTGAAATCACAATTTTCTATTACTTAAAATGCATTTTTGAATGCATAGATGGATTTATCACCTTAATAAACCATTTGAACGCCTAGATTTTACATACTCAACAACTCAAATATGCAATTTCAACAATTACTGATCGAATTTTGGACGAAATGGTCAGAAAAAAAAAAAACCCAAGAAAAGTCCAAAAAGTAGAACGTTTAGGCTATCTTAGGGAGAGAATAGGATGTCTAACTACACATGAGGGCCACTTGGTGTTCCTTCCCATTCATTTGAAAAACAATAAAAGAGCCATTGATATTAGGGAAAAGACAAATTTATGTGACCATTACATGAGACGGAATATTCATAGCAACATTAAAAACAATAATCAATTCTCACATCCAAAAAAATTGGTTCATAGTGTTGAATTTGATCATTGGTAGCGATCTGTCCTTTGAGATTAAATTTCATGGTATCAAATACTCAGATCATAGTTCTTGAAGTCAAAGTTACTCACGTCAAAGTTCATGAGATCAAATTCTCTAAGGTCATAGTTCCTCAGGTCAAAGTTCTTGAGGTCATAATTCCTGAGGTCATAGTTCCCGAGCTCAAATTTCATTAGGTAAAAGTTCTTGAGGTAAAATTTCCTAAGGTCATGGTTCATGAGATCAAAGTTCTTAAGGTCAAATTTCTTGAGGTCATAGTTCTTGAGGTCATGGTTCTTGAATTCAAAGTTCTCGAGGTCATAGTTCTTGAGGTCAAAGTTCCTGAGGTCATAGTTCCTGTGGTCAAAGTTCTTGAGGTCAAAGTCCCTGAAGCCATAGTGTTGAAATAATGTAACTGCAAAGTGTATTCTTATTATTATTTGATATATTATTCATTAGATCAATCCCCATTGTGGATTGATCATGTCGGCTATTGTAAAAGGACCAAATCCCCTTTTGTGGATTGGTCATAATATAATTGTAATAGGCAAAAGAAGAAGTCAGCCCCAGAATATATCAAAGAGACCACAAAATATAATAAAGGTGGTTATAACCACCCAGATTAAGAAGTTGGCCCTGCCATTGAAGAGACACTTCACACATGCCAGATTAGTATAAATAAGGAGGCTAGCGCCTCACTTACATACACACCTCACTTGCTCATTGAGAGACAAGTGTCAGAGCTGCTATTGGAGACGAGAGAGAGAGAGTGGTGCATCTTTGAGAGAGGATGTTCTGTATTAGCTTAAGTTATCTCTTGGCATTGTATTGGCTATCTATAATAAGGAAGTTTTGCTTGGTTTTCTTCCCCTAGAGGGTTTCCCAAGATAAATGTTGTGTCTCTTGCGATTGTGTATTTCTCATTGATCTTGTCTTATGTTGTTGTTATCTATTGAAATGCAAAGAACTATAATAATGGCTTAAACATTAACATGGTATCAGAGCCAAGCTGAAAAAAGCATATTTCATAAGAGTGAAAAAATGTCACTGATGTTATACATGCAAATTAGGGATTTTTTATGGTGAAGCTTTTCAGCCCTAAAACCATCTAGAAAAGTGTGTCCTCCCCCAAGGATTACTTTAGCACTCTCAGCAAACTTTTTCAGTGGCTAGATCTCCCGAAAAGTGAAACCCTAGTTTCACAAAGTACCAAAAGTACCAGAAATCCAAAGAACCAAAAGTACCATAAGTACCAGAGTACCAGAGGTACCAGAAAACCAGAAGCACCAATCTATAAATCTGAACATCAAGTTTGGAGGGGTGAAATTTGGATTTTCTCAAATCCAAGCACAATAGGCTACTCACCTTAGCCAAGTGCATCTCCTGGTAAGTTTAGAATTTGATTTTGAGCATCTTCCTAGCTCCAGGTAAAAGATGTGTACAAGCACGAAGCTTGCTAACAAACTGGAAGGCTTGGAAAACCTTTGTTCCTAGAAGTATAGGATCGGCCTGATCCTTGAAGAGAATGACCTAGCATGTCAAAGAAGAAGTACCGGAACCCAACGATGTTGCAGAAAAAGCCAAGCATCTAAAGGACATGATCAGGGCCAAAAGACTCATTGCAGATTTAATCAAAGACCACCTAATTCCTTATCTGTCATCAAAGAATACTCCGAAAGAAATGTTTGATGCCCTAAGAAGACTATATGAAGGAAAGAACATAAACCAGAAAATGAATCTAAGAACTCAACTGAAGAATACAAGGATGCAGAAAGGAGAAACAATCCAAGAATATTTCTCCAGAATCTCAGAATTTAAAGAACAGTTAGAAGTAATTGGAGACACCATAGATGAAGACGAGCTCATAATGACAACTCTTAATGGTCTCACAGGACCTTGGGATGCAATCATGCAAACGATTTGTGCCAGAACGGAGAAACTGAAGTTTGACCGTCTATGGGAAGAATGCATTCAAGAAGAAACAAGAGTAGCTAACCATGAAGTGCTACTAGCAAGATATGATGATCAAGCCCTAGCTACTCACACCAAAAGAGGAAGGAAGAAACTCTACTTCCAGAAGGAGACTCATAAAGAGCCTCAACCGCCAAATAAATTCAATAATAAAGAATCTCATCCAAAAATATTTCAGAAGAGAGGACAACGAAGGGAAAGAGATTACATATATGTACAATGCTATCATTGTGACAAGATGGGACACATTGCGAAATTTTGTCCAAACAGACGAGAAGAATACAAGAGGAAACATAAGAGGCACCATGCCCATTCAGTTGAAGATGAAGAGCCACCTGCAAAAATGATAAGAGAGCAGATAAAAGAATATGTCTTAATCTCAGCCCTCTCAGGATCTATAACCCCTGGAGAGGACACGTGGCTCATTGATAGTGGTGCCTCCAAGCACATGACAGGTCAGAGAGACATTCTCTCTTGTCTTTCAGAAAAGAATTTTTCTCAGAAAGTGACACTTGGAGATGATTACCAATATCCCATCAAGGGAGTGGGAGAATCAAGATACAAGCTAAATTCAAGGAACTCAATAAAGATGAAGGACATACTCTTTGTACCAGGTTTGACAAAGAACCTACTCTCCATTTCTACTTTAGAAAAGAAAGGCTTCAGAGTTTCCTTTATAGATGGAGAATTCCTCATGTGGGATAAAGGAGAAACCCTGAATGAAGTAATCATCATTGGAAGAGAAGAAAATGGCTTGTATAAGCTAAAGGGTCACTCAAAGGCTACCATGACCCACGCCATTGAAAACTCATGTGAATTTTGGCATAGAAGATTATCTCACATCAATTACAAGGTGCTACCATACATATGCAAAGTTGTCACATGTCGACCAGAATTCAAAATTGACCATGAAGGCGTGTGCAATGGATGTGCGCAAGGGAAGAACATCAAGAACCCTTTTCCAAAGAGAGACGACAAAGAAGAAGGAGTCCTAGATCTCATTCATTCAAATGTATGTGACCCAATGCCATCTTCCTCCATTAGTGGGTATGTATACTATGTATCATTTATTGATTATTATTCTCGTAAGACCTGGGTGTATTTTTTGAAATCTAAAGATGAAGTGTTCAGCAAGTTCAAGAAATTCAAAGCCTTGATAGAGAACCTTTCTGAAAGAAATATCAAGATACTCAAGTCAGATAATGGAGGAGAATATACCTCAAAAGAGTTTGTGAGCTTCTGCAAAGATGTTGGGATCAAGAGGGAACTCACAACTCCCTATAATCCTCAACAAAATGGTGTAGTTGAACGAAAGAACATAACGATAATGGAAGTTGTGAAGACTATGATCCATGATCAAGATATTCCAATGTGCTTATGGGTAGAAGCAGAAATGACAACCATTTATGTGCAAAACCGATTATCCCATAGTGCACTTGGGTTCAAGACCTCGAAGGAGATGTTCACCAGAAAGAAACCAGAGGTAAGCCATCTCAAAATATTTGGCTGCCCAATTTTTATACATATTCCGAAAGAGAAGATAAAAAAGTTGGAACCTTCGGGAAAGAAGGGAATATTTGTGGGATACTGTGAGGTATCCAAGGCCTTCAGAATTTACATACCATGTCACCACCACATTGAGATCAGCAGGGATGTGACTTTTGATGAAGATGCAACACTCAAGAAATCGAGAAGATGCTAGCTTGAAGAAGCACGTGAAGAAGAACCCGTAATCCCCAGAACTACATAATCAGTGAGGGAGGTTCCCAGAGCTGCAAAACCAGTGAGGTAAGACGTAGTTTCCCCTTATGAGTAAATTCCAGAAGACCATGATATAGTAGAATTTCAAGAACCGCCTCAAATGATGATCCTCCATAAAGAAAGCCAGCTTGGGCTAGAGAGCTCATTCAAGATGGAGAGAAGTATGGTGTTCCCCAAGGAACCACGAGACAGGGGAAAATACCAAATCCATTCTCCAGTTATACGGCTTTGATGTGTGACCTCCTAGAGAAGGAGCCTACCTACTTCGAAGAAGCCATTCAGATGAAAGAATGGGCAGATGCCATGATAGAGGAATACCAATCCATAATAAAGAATGATGTATGGGAAATAGTTCCCAGACCGAAGAGTAAAGACATGGTATCCTCCAAATGGCTCTTCAAAATAAAACATGCTGCTAACAGAAGTATTGAAAAGTATAAAGCAAGATTTGTCACTCGAGGCTTTTCTCAAAAAGAAGGCATTGACTTTGAAGAGACATTCGCTCTTGTAGCTAGATACACTTCGATCAAAACCATCATAGCCCTTGCAACTAAGATGAAGTGGAAGTTGCACCAGATGGACATAAAGACAACTTTCCTAAATGGTGTCATCGAAGAGGAAGTGTATATAGACAAACCTCAAGGATTTAAAGTTGAAGACGGGAAGTCTCATGTCTACAGGTTGAAGAAAGCATTGTACGGATTGAAGCAAGCTCCTAGAGCTTGGTATGGCCGGATAGACAGTTTCCTGATGATCTTGGGCTTTACCAAGAGTAAAGCAGACTCTAACCTCTACTTCAAGGTCATGAACGATGAGCCAGTGATATTACTGCTATATGTGGATGACTTATTCTTAACCGGAGAAGAAAATCTCATCACTGAATGTAAGAAGAAACTTGCCTCAGAATTTGAAATGAAAGACCTTGGCCTAATGCATTATTTCTTAGGTCTTGAGGTATGGCAGAGTCCAGAGAGGATCTTTCTTAACCAAGGTAAGTATGCAGTTGAAATCCTGAAAATATTCGACATGTTGGAATGCAATTCCATGAATACACCCATGGAAGCGAAGATGAAGCTGATGGTCAACACTTTGTCAGAATTGATTGAAGCCACGTTGTATAGATAGATTATTGGATCGTTGATGTACCTGAAGAACACCAAACAAGACATTTGTTTTGCCGTGAACACCTTGAATCAGTTTCTGGTAGAACCTAGACATGTTCATCTAGTGGCTGCAAAACATGTGATGAGGTACCTTAAGGGTACAATAGATTGTGGTCTCAGCTATGATGGAGATCATGATTTCACATTGAGTGGATATACTGATGCAGATTGGGCAAGAAGTTTTTCTGACAGGAAAAGCACTTCAGGATGTTGTTTTAGTTTGGGATCAGCCATGATCTCATGGCAGAGTAGAAAGCAATCCAGCATTGCTCTCAGCACAGCGGAAGAAGAATACATTGCTGCATGTTCTTCCAGCTACAAAGCTATATGGCTTTGAAAGTTGTTGACCAATCTATTTGAACTAGAGATGGAAGAAACCACGATCCTATGTGACAACCAGAGCTGCATAAAGATGACAGAGAATCATGTATTCCATGATAGGTAGAAGCACATAGAGATCCGATATCATTACATTCGTGACATGGTGCAGGGAGGAGACTCACTCTTCGATTTTCCATTCGTGACATGCCTCACTGTTTGATTTTCCATTTTCGGGATGTGCAATTCAGAGCCTCCTCGAGTTCCAACACTATAATTTTGCGAGTAGAGAGCACACAATTTCAAAATTTTGGGTTTCGTAAACTGTTGAGACAAACTAATTGTGGAACCTCTCTCTATATCTCGAGCCATCCTTATTCTCCTCGTTCTATGTGTGAGTGATCACCATCGCCAATATTGTTGGATGTCCAAATTCGAAACCATTAATTGTAATGGCCTTTCATGTAATCCAAGGATCCAATTAAGGATGGACGAAGCATGATTAATGAAGGTGGATATGGCTGGGGTGGTAGAGGATGATGCCATAGAAATGATACAAAGAGATCGATCCATGAATGAAGTATCATTCCAATCTGAGGGAGGAAGTACCGACTAGGATTGATAGTGGGGCCACATGGTTAAATCAACAAGAACGCAGGTGGATTCATGAAGTGGGAGGGATAGAGAATCCATGTCTTTTGACATGTGCTCTTCCCAAGAGACACAAGTCAAATCCATATTCCCATATGAGGCATGAATAACAAGAGTACTTATAAAATGGGTTGGGGGCCTTTGAGGGCCTATCCACTAAGAGTTAAACATATACATGGAGAAGTGAGGGATGGGGTGAATCCTTATGAATATATTCCATAGAATTGACGGATGCGGTGAATCCTTATGAAGACATTCTGTAGTTTTATGTCTTGCATGAGAGAATGCTTACTTACATGATTGATTGCCACCTTCGAATCGCCATGTATGATTAAAGAGTTGAACTCATGTTGCTTGGCTAAGAGAATACGTTCAAGGAGAGCATATGCTTCCACCTGGTTATTTTTTTCCCTTCCCAAACTCCGTGAAAAAGTGAGCTCTCGATTTCCTCCACGGGAAAAGATAACCCCACCGGCTCTTGTCGTCCCGGAAATATTTTTTATTACTATTATAAATTTTGAATTTGTTTTGAAAAATTTATAAAATATTTAATCTAAATATTTTCCATTTGCTAAAGAAAAAAGTAGGGGAGAGAAGGTGTATTCTAAACATTATATGTTTTGAATTATTTTGACAATCATCACCATAATACAACTATACAATTGTTGGTGAAATCACAATTTTCTGTTACTTAAAATGTATTTTTGAATGCATAAATGGATTTATCACCTTATTAAACCATTTGAACGCCTAGATTTCACATACTCAACAACTCAAATATGAAATTTTAGCAATTACTGATCGAATTTTAGACAACATTAATCAGGAAAAAAAAAAAAAAAAAAGCCCAAGAAAAGTCCAAAAAGTAGGATTTTTAGGCTATGTTAGGGAGAGAATAGGATGTTCACTACACATGAGGGCCACTTGGTGTTCGTTCCCATTCATTTGAACAACAATAAAAGAGCCATTGATATTAGGGAAAAGACAAATTTATGTGACCATTACATGAGACTGAATATTCATTGCAACATTAAAAACAATAATCAATTCTCACATCCAAGAATATTGGTTCATAGTGTTGAATTTGATCATTGGTAGCGATCTGTCCTTTGAGATTAAATTTCATGGTGTCAAATACTCAGATCATAGTTCTTGAAGTCAAAGTTACTCACGTCAAAGTTCATGAGATCAAACTCTCTAAGGTCATAGTTTCTCAAGTCAAAGTTCTTGAGGTCATAATTCCCGAGCTCATAGTTCCCGAGGTCAAATTTCATTAGGTAAAAGTTCTTGAGGTAAAATTTCCTAAGGTCATAGTTCTTGAGGTCAAATTTCTTGAGGTCATGGTTCTTGAATTCAAAGTTCTCGAGGTCATAGTTCTTGAGGTCATAGTTCTTGTGGTCAAAGTTCTTGAGGTCAAAGTTCTTAAAGCCATAGTGTTGAAATAATGTAACTGCAAAGTCTATTCTTATTATTATTTGATATATTATTCATTGGATCAATCCCCATTGTGGATTAATCATGTCGGCTATTATAAAATGACCAAATCCCCTTTTGCGGATTGGTCATAATATAATTGTAATAGGCAAAAGAAGAAGTCAGCCCCAGAATATATCAAAGAGGCCACAAAATATAATAAAGGTGGTTATAACCACCCAGATTAATAAGTCGGCCCTGCCAGTGAAGAGACACTTCACACATGCCAGATTAGTATAAATAAAGAGGCTAGCGCCTCACTTACATACACACCTCACTTGCTCATTGAGAGACAAGTGTCAGAACTGCTATTGGAGAAGAGAGAGAGAGAGTGGTGCATCTTTGAGAGAGGATGTTTTGTATTAGCTTAAGTTATATCTTGGCATTGTATTGGCTATCTATAATAAGGAAGTTTTGCTCGGTTTTCTTCCCCTAGAGGGTTTCCCAGGATAAATGTTATGTCTCTTGTGATTGTGTATTTCTCAGTGATCTTGTCTTATGTTGTTGTTATCTATTGAAATGCAAAGAACTATAATAATGGCTTAAACATTAACATGGTATCAGAGCCAAGTTGAAGAAAGCATCTTTCACAAGAGTGAAAAAATGTCATTGGTGGCATACATGCAAATTAGGGCTTTTTGATGGTGAAGCTTTTCAACCCTAAAACCATCTAGAAAAGAGCGTCCTCCCCCAAGGATTACTTTGGCAGTCTCAGTGCACTTTTTCAGTGGCTAGATCTCTCAAAAAGTGAAACCCTAGTTTCAAAAAGTACCAGAAGTACCAGAAATCCAGAGAACCAAAAGTACCATAAGTACCAAAGTACCAGAGATACTAGAAAACCAGAAGAACCAGTCCAGAAATCCCACATCGAGTCTGGAGGGGTAAAAGTTGGATTTTCTCATATCCAAGCACACCAGGCTACTCACCTCAGCCAAGCGCATCTCCTAGTAAGTTTAGAATTTGATTTTGAGCATTTTCATTTTTGGGTCATTTTCCTAGCTCCGGGTAAAAGATGTCTGCAAGCACGAAGCTTGCTGACAAACTGAAAGGCATGGAAAAACTTTGTTCCTGGAAGTATAGGATTGGCTTGATCCTTGAAGAGAATGACCTAGCAAAATTCGTCAAAGAAGAAGTACCGGAACTCGATGACGCTACAGAAAAATCCAAGCATCTAAAGGACACGACTAGGGCAAAAAGAATCATTGCAGATTCAATAAAAGACCACCTAACTCATTATGTGTCACCAAAGAAGACTCTGAAAGAAATGTTTGATGCCCTAAGCAGACTATACGAAGGAAATAACATAAACCGGAAAATGAATCTAAGAACTCAACTGAAGAATACGAGGATGCAGAAAGGAGAAACAATCCAAGAATATTTCTCTAGAATATCAGAATTTAAAGAAAGGTTAGAAGCAATTGGAGACACCAAGATGAACATGAGCTCATAATGACAACTCTTAATGGTCTCACAAGACCTTGGGATGCAATCATGCAAACGATTTGTGCCAGAAAGGAGAAACTGAAGTTTGACCGTCTATGGGAAGAATGCATTCAAGAAGAAACAAGAGTAGCTAACCATGAAACACTACTAGCAAGAGATGATGATCAAGCCCTAGCTACTCACACCAAAAGAGGAAGGACGAAACCCTACTTCCAGAAGGAGACTCACAAAGATCCTCAACCACCAAATAAATTCAATAATAAAGAATCTCATCCAAAGAGATTTCAGAAGAGAGGACAACGAAGGGAAAAAGATTACATATATGTACAATGTTATCATTGTGACAAGATGGGACACATTGCGAAATTTTGTCCAACCAGATGAGAAGAATACAAGAGGAAACATAAGAGGCACCATGCCCATGCAGTTGAAGATGAAGAGCCACCTGCAAAGATGATAAGAGAGAAGATCAAAGACTATGTCTTAATCTCGGCCCTCTCAGGATATGTAACACCTAGAGAGGACATGTGGCTCATTGATAGTGGTGCCTCCAAGCACATGAAAGGTCAGAGAGACATTCTCTCTTGTATTTCAGAAAACAAGTTTTCTCAGAAAGTGACACTTGGAGATGATTACCAATATCCCATCAAGGGAGTGGGAGAATCAAGATACAAGCTAAATTCAGGGAACTCAATAAAGATGAAGGATGTACTCTTTGTACCAGGTTTGACAAAGAACCTACTCTCCATTTCTACTTTAGAAAATAAAGGCTTCATATTTGCCTTTATAGATGGAGAATTCCTCGTGTGGGATAAAGGAGAAACCCTGAATGAAACAATCATCATTGGAAGAGAAGAAAATGGCTTGTATAAGCTAAAGGGTCACGCAGACGTTGCCATGACCCATGCCATTGAAAAATCATGTGAACTTTGGCATAGAATATTAGCTCACATCAATTACAAGGCGCTACCATACATTTGCAAAGTTGTCACAAGTCTACCAGAATTCAAAATTGACCATGAAGGCATGTGCAATGGATGTGTGCAAGGGAAGAACATCAAGAGCCCTTTTCCAAAGAGAGACGAAAAAGAAGAAGGAGTCATAGAGCTCATTCATTCAGATGTATGTGGTCCAATTCCATCTTTCTCCATTACTGGGTATGTTTAATATGTATTATTTATTGATTATTTTTCTCGTAAGACCTGGTTGTATTTTTGAAATTTAAAGATGAAGTGTTCAGCAAGTTCAAGGAATTCAAAGCCTTGATAGAGAACCTTTCCGAAAGAAATATCAAGATACTCAAGTCAGATAATGGAGGAGAATATACCTCAAAAGAGTTTGTGAGCTTCTTAAAAGATGTTGGGATCAAGAGGGAACTCACAACTCCCTATAATCCTCAACAAAATGGTGTAGTTGAACGAAAGAGCATAACGATAATGGAAGTTGTGAAGACTATGATCCATGATCAAGATCTTCCAATATGCTCATGGGAAGAAGCAGCAATGACACTCGTTTATGTGCAAAACTGATTATCCCATAGTGCACTTTGGTTCAAGACCTCGAAGGAGATGTTCACCAGAAAGAAACCAGAGGTAAGCCATCTCAAAATATTTGGCTGCCCAATTTTTATATATATTCCAAAAGAGAAGATAAACAAGTTGGAACCTTCAGGAAATAAGGGAATATTTGTGGGATACTGTGAGGTATCCAAGGCCTTCATAATTTACATACCATGTCTCCGCCAAATTGAGATCAGCAAGGATGTGAATTTTGATGAAGATGCAACACTCAAGAAATCGAGAATATGTCAGCTTGAAGAAGAACGTGAAGAAGAACCCGTAATCCCCAGAACTACAAAATCAGTGAGGGAGGTTCCTAGAGCTGCAAAACCAGTGAGGTAAGACGTAGTTTCCCCTGATGAGTAAATTCCAGAAGACCATGATATAGTATAATTTCAAGAACCGCCTCAAATGACGATCCTCCATAAAAGAAATCTAGCTTGGGATAGAGAGCTCATTCAATATGGAGAGAAGTATGGTGTTCCCCAAGGAACCACAAGACAGGTGAAAAGACCAAAGCCATTTTCCAGTTATACGACTTTGATGTGTGACCTCCTAGAGAAGGAGCCTACCTGCTTTGAGGAAGCCATTCAGATGAAAGAATGCACAGATGCCATGACAGAGGAATACCAATCCATAATAAAGAATGATGTATGGGAAATAGTTCCCAGATCGAAGATTAAAGACGTGGTATCCTCCAAATGGCTCTTCAAAATAAAACATGCTACTGATGGAAGTATTGAAAATTATAAAGAAAGATTCGTCGCTCGGGGATTTTCTCAAAAAGAAGGTATTGACTATGAAGAGACATTCGCTCCTATATCCAGATACACTTCGATCAAAACCATCATAGCCCTTACAGCTAAGATGAAGTGGAAGTTGCACCAAATGGACATAAAGACAACTTTCCTAAATGGTGTCATCGAAGAGGAAGTGTATATAGAGAAACCTCAAGGATTTGAAGTTGAAGACAGGAAGTCTCATGTCTACAGGTTGAAGAAAGCATTGTATGGATTGAAGCAAGCTCCTAGAGATTGGTATGGCCGGATAGACAATTTCCTGATGAACTTGGGCTTTACCAAGAGTAAAGCAGACTCTAACCTCTACTTCAAGGTCATGAACAATGAGCCAGTGATATTACTGCTATATGTGAATGACTTATTCTTAACCGGAGAAGAAAATCTCATCACTGAATGTAAGAAGAAACTTGCCTCAGAATTTGAAATGAAAGACCTTGGCCTAATGCATTATTTCTTAGGTCTTGAGGTATGGAAAAGTTCTGAGAGAATCTTCCTTAACAAAGGGAAGTATGTAGTCGAAATCCTAAAAAGATTCAACATGTTGGAATGCAATTCCATGAATACACCCATGGAAGTGAAGCTGAAGCTGATGGTCAACACTTCGTCAGAATTGATTGATGCCACGTTGTACAGACAGATTATTGGATCGTTGATGTACCTGAAGAACACCAGACCAGACATTTGTTTTGTCGTGAACACCTTGAGTCAGTTTCTGGTAGAACCCAAACATGTTCACCTACTGGCTTCAAAACATGTGATGAGGTACCTTAAGGGTACAATAGATTATGGTCTCAGCTATGATGGAGATCATGATTTCACACTGAGTGGATATACTGATGCAGATTGGGTAGGAAGTGTTTATGATAGGAAATGCACTTCAGGATGTTGTTTCAGTTTGGGATCATCTATGATCTCATGGCAGAGTATAAAACAATCTAGCATTGCTCTCAGCACAGTGGAAGAATAATGCATTGATGCATGTTCTTCCAGCTGCGAAACTATATGGCTTCGAAAGTTGTTGACCAGTCTATTTGACCTATAGATGGAAGCAACCACGATCCTATGTGACAACCAGAGATACATAAAGATGACAGAGAATCTTGTATTCCATGATAGGTCGAAGCACATAGAGATCCGATATCATTACATTCGTGACATGGTGCAGAGAGGATCCATAAAGCTCCAGTATGTTAGCACGGATGAACATGTTGCTGATGAGTTGACCAAGCCTCTATCTCATGTAAATTTTGAGCACTTTTGAGATAATCTTGGTATAGTCCGAAAGGACCTTCCTCAAAAGGGGGAGTAGTTATTGTGACAAGACATCTCTTGCTTCCAGCTTTATTGATGTGACGTAAAGCAAGACGATGTGATGAGACTATAACTGTGCTTCTGGCTTGACAGTTGCGACGTAAAGCCAATCTAGTATCCTTCTTCTAGCTTGATTGTTGTGACGTAAAGCAGGATGAGTATCTTGCTTCCATCTTTATTTATATGACGTAAAGCAAGACAATGAGATGAGACTAGTATTGTGCTTCCGGCTTGACAGTTGTGACGTAAAGCTAGTCTAGTATCTTGCTTCCAACTTGATGGTTGTGACATAAAGCAAGACGATGTGATGAGACTAGTACTATGCTTCTGGCTTGACAGCTATGACATAAATCCATTCTAGTATCTTGCTTCCATGTTAAGTGTTGTGATGTAAAGCAAGACGTTGAGATGAGACTAGTATTGTGCTTCCAGCTTGAGAAGTTGTGACGTAAAGCCAGTCTAGTATCTTGCTTCCATCTTGATTGTTGTGATGTAAAGCAAGATGAGTATTGATCTTCCATATTTACAGCTGTGACGTAAAGCCAGTCATGTATTATGATGAGCCAGCCTCATGTTGTGATGATGATGATGTATTAGTTTATAATAATACATATTGATGCATATGATGATTGCATTCCTTTGAGAATGACGATGTTGTCGATGAAGAAAACTTATGATGATTTATAGATATGCCAATCAGTGTTCCAAGATGATATTGATGATGGTGTCCTCTCACCCACTTGATCTTAATGATGATGTTCTCCTCTCTCTCTCGCCTGATGTTGTTGAAGAATACCCTTCTTGTTAAGGCAGAGTGTTGAAATAATGTAACTGCAAAGTGTATTCTTATTCTTATTTGATATATTATTCATTGGATCAATCCCCATTGTGTATTTATCATGTCGGTTATTGTAAAAGGACCAAATCCCCTTTTGCAGATTGGTCATAATATAATTGTAATAGGCAAAAGAAGAAGTCGGCCCCAGAATATATCAAAGAGGCCCCGGAATATAATAAAGGTGGTTATAACCACCCAGATTAAGAAGTAGGCCCTGCCAATGAAAATACACTTCACATGTTCCAGATTAGTATAAATAAGGAGGCTAGCGCCTCACTTACATACACACCTCACTTGCTCATTGGGAGACAAGTTTCAGAGCTGCTATTGAAGAAGAGAGAGAGAAAGTGGTGCATCTTTGGGAGAGGATCTTCTGTATTAGCTTAAGTTATCTCATGGCATTGTATTGGCTATCTATAATAAGGAAGTTTTGTTTTGTTTTCTTCCCCTAGAGGGTTTCCCAAGATAAATGTTGTGTCTCTTGTGATTGTGTATTTCTCAGTGATCTTGTCTTATGTTGTTGTTATCTATTGAAATGCAAAGAACTATAATAATGGCTTAAACATTAACACATAGTTCCTAAGGTCATAGTTTGTATAACCTTACACTAGTACATTTTGGAAAAATTTTGACGTTCTATATGCGACGTTATGCACAAAATTGGCGATACTGTCGAAAAATAGAGGAAAATATAATTTTTTTTTCCATATTGCCTGATAACGTCGCAAGTGAGACGTAATACAAAACAATGTCTCTATTGCAACAAAGACGTTGCTTTGTGACGCAATTGGATCGTCATCTCTCTTGCGACGTTGGCAAAATAGTCATCGTAGTTGCGACGTTATGGAAACTAGGTTTTCCCCCTCCAACAGTGACCTAGTATTTGACCAAGTCAACTTTGATTTGGTCAACTATCGTCGGAATCACGATGTTATAAATCTATAAATATGTTTCATTTTATGGATGTTGCGACAAGTTTGCTATAATAACGACACTTCAAAAAGGGTTTAAGCGGGTCTTCTCGGTGAACAAAAAACATGTATTTTTTTGAGTATATGTTTGTGGGGAAGAATGTCAAAAAACATTAGAGCTGGGAAAAGAATTAAAGAGGGTGAAAAGGGTGATGGTAAATGTTATTGCTCTTGCAAAAATTGGTGTACTAGACGTCCCGAAAGAGTTTTAATAGAAACAACTAAAAAAAATTGTAGAAAATATGGGCACATGGACGGGGGATTAAATGAATATCGTCCCATGGTAATTAGCTATATATATATATTCATTATCTGTTTTAATATTTATTGTATTCTCAAACTTTTATATTGTTTTATACATGCACTAATTTTTCATGATTGTTTGTATTTATAAAGTTAGATTTGCCCCCTAACTTTATGCACAAAGCACCAAGTAGTAGCAGAAATGATGTTGTAGTACAAGATGAAGAACTTGAAACAGATAATGAAGATCAAGTTAATGATCCCATGGAAGTAGTTGACAATAATAACATAGTTCAAGATGATGGGACAAATCAAATGATTCAAGACTTATTCGGTCATCCAGATGAGGATCATGAGGACAATAGTGATGGTATTTATGATGAACCTCTGATTGAAAAGGAAAATAAAAGACTTTATAAAGGGTCAACAACAAATCTTCTATCCACTACATTGCTTCTGGTGAACTTGAAAGTTATGAATCATTTGTCGAACACTTGTATGACACAGATCCTAAGGTATGTAATATGTTTCTTCACGTCTACATAAAGGTTGACTTTTCCCCATTTTTTTTACTGTTAATTAATGTGTAAAATAAAAATGCAATATTTACAATTATTATTCTTTACATTAACTATTTATTTTTTATGTTTAGATTGTTAGGTGAATTTTTGTTACCCTCATCAAATATTTTACCTCGCACATATCGCGATTTACATGCCATTATGAAAGACATTGGAATGGAGTATCAAAGTATAGATGCATGTCCTGATGATCATATTATACATTATGGACAACATGCATCGAAAACAGAATTCCATGTATGTGATATCAGTAGATATCGAACCGATCAAGTAACAAAAATGGTCCCTTGAAAGGTTCTCTGGCATATTCCCATAATTCCATGTTTGCAGCGATTGTTCAGGTGCCAAAGCATAGCACATTTTATGGATTACCATACACGAAAGATAATTGAAGATGGAGTTCTTTGAATGCCTGCAAATGGTTATGAATTTAAATAAATTGTTGCAAAATGGCCATAATTTACAGATGAACCTCGTAATGTTAGGCTTTCATTGGCAACTGACGATATTAATCCATTTGGAGAGATTCGGTCTGTTTACTCAGTGTGGTATATTTTTGTTATAAACAATAACATTCCTCCTTATATGTCAATAAAGAGGGAGCACATAATGTTGACAATGATTATTCCAGGTATTTGTTTACATTAATTTTTCGAATTAAAATTTTTCATTTTTCTCTTTTTTTGCATAACATTTTTTATTTATTTATTTACGTATATATACATACCATGGTAGTAATTTTGTGTAATTTCAAACAATTAGGTAAGTACCAAGTTAAAGATATGTATGTGTATATTGAGCCTCTTATCGACAAGCTACTAAAGTTATGGGAGGGCATCACTATGTATGACATCTGTAAACCAATTGGGAAAAAGAGATTTCAATGTCATGGAACACTTTTATAGACAATTCATGATGCCCTAGGACTAACACATTTTTGTGGTATGTAACGTTCCATATTGCACGTTTGAATAGTATATAATTAATTGAATACATCATGAATGCTTTTTAAATAATAATTTCGTATATATATTAATAATTCACATTAATCCATTTGTTGCAGGTATTCAAACAAAGGGTAAATTTGCATGTCCAGTTTGTGGTCCTAAGATGAAATCTCGTCGGTCAAAAAGTTTAGGAAAGGAAGTGTTTGATGAGTATAGACAGTTCATCTCTAAGAACCATAAGTGTCGTACTATTGAGAAAGATCTTTTCAATGGGAAACAAGAGATTGGACTAAAATCACAAAGAATGACACCTCGCCTATGGAAGTTGGCATATGATAGAATTAATCCTTGAGGTATGCATTTTGTTTAAGTATCGTAAATGGAATCATGTTTTGAAATTTTATTTTACCGCATTTGATAAATAGTTTTCTGATTTGTTTTATGCTTCATCAATGTCGTCGTCATGAAGGGAGTAATAATGGGATTCCACAAGGAATGAAATGGTATCCCACTCAATTCATGAGGTTGTCTTACTATAAGGACCTAAAAATAGTTTGTTTATTTTATACAATGCATATTGAGAATAATGTGACAAAAACATTATGGTGCGTTATAGATGGCAGGAGGGATAAAGAAAAATTTGTCAAAATTTTTAATGACATTCGAGAATCCAATCATGCAATGCAAAGTGTGATCCAATCAAATAAAGATGGAGACCAAAATAACCTTCCATGGTTACTAACAGAGCAACAAAGCAATAGTGTAAAAGAGGTCATTCAAAAAATTAAATTTCCTACAGGTTTTTTTTCAAACATAAAGAATATTTTAACGAAGAAAGGTGAATTTGGTGGGGTAAAAACACATGATCGGCATACCTTCATTAAGGTAATTAATCATTTTAGTATTCATATTTATATATTGGTCGTATACATTTTTTGAGATTTTTTTTTTTTTGTCTAGTTTTGAACAAGTAATGATTCGTTTTTATTGTTACAATATGTTATAACTTTATCTCTCCCCAACGACTCTGAAAACAACGTCAAACAAGTTATATATGATCTTGGAAAATATATGAGGTAAGTAGTTGTAATATATATGCAAAAAAAAAATCAAATTTTTGTTGTACTTGATGACATGTGTTTTACTTGTAATGTAATATGTATTTATATGTTTTGTTGAAATATGTTATTTTATTGCATCATGATCTGTATATGGATGTCATTGAAATAAATCCATGAAGATGATATAAATTATTGGAAGAGAGAAATTCCTCGGCTAATGTGTGAAATGTTGAAGTATCTACCTCCAGCATTTTTCAATGCACAAGAACACTACCTCATACACCAAGTTGAGGAGATTGAAATGTGTGGACCTGTATACACAAGGTCAATGTGGATGGTGGAGAGGCACTTGAAATCATTGAAGGATTTGGTTAGACAAAGAGCACGTCCTGAGTGTTCTATGGTGGAGGGATATATTGTATATGAATCCATGGTGTATATTAGTTAGTATCTTCCTATATTAGCAGCACAAGCTATGCATGCAGTGGATTGCATTTGGGATGTGAACTCCATCAAAAAAATTGAAAGGGAGAAGCTGTTGGGGAAAGGTACAATGAATAAAGTGAGAGGTAATTAAATTGTGGATATTTTTAATAAATATAATTTTTTCGTTTTTTTGTGTATATGATCATACTCATTTAATATTTATTCTTTCATCATTTATTAATATTTATCATGGTTATAACTAATATTTAATATTGGTGAATCGTGATTTTTTGATCGGTCAATTGCTCAAGATTGGGATGCACTACATTTATACATTGTTAACAATATTGATTGGATGAAGGTGTTACACATTATGTTGGTCACTCTGGTGATGTATCTACAAGTGATGTATTCAGGCTCCCACAAGGACTTTTTGCCTGAGAAAAGTGACTGTTGTCTTCTTCCAAAAAACATATTTTTAAGATGAGTTTGCAGGCGGCCTATGTTATAGGGTGCGAAAATCCTTCATTATCACAGGCAACCCACACTTAGGGTGTGAATTGTTTGCAATCTGCTCTATAGGTAGGGTGCGAACCTATTTCAAAGCTTGGAAAAGATAAGAGGTCACGAAGGTTCTAGAAGGGAATCTTCTAGAAAATGAGTTGGCATTCACATGGTTGGCATCCTACTGACTTCTCAGATTTAGTGGGATCATCCTCATCCATTTAACCATCTCTCCTTCTCCTATATATTGAAAGGTTTCTCATGGAAAAGGTTAAGCAAGATTGAATGAAGAATTGGTGAAAGAATCGTGTGGAGAAATCTGCTTGGATAGAAGCTTGAAGACTCTATTTGGTCTATCAAGTTGTACTGGATCTTCTTCATGCAAGCGTAGAGAAAGTGTGAGTGTTGGAACCAAGGGTCACTGAAAGGAATATTGCGACATCAAGGTGATCTGATTGTATCTTCTACTTTAATTTAATATAATACAACGGTGTTAGTTGTGGAGCCTGATTATCTTCCTGATTTAGAGGTCCTTGCTTTCAACCGTGTTTATACCCCATGAAGTATTTACACCCCAGAAGTATGTACACTCTTCCACGTGGGGGAGTGCAGAGGGGGGATACCCCCTTTGAGGGGTTTGATGGGGCTATCCCCTTGGCTGGGGGCTCTAGGGGCAAGCGGGCCCCCAACAGGGGTTTGGGGGCAGCGTCCCCCGAAGGAAAATTTGCCTTGTAAAAGCATATTGTAATTTCATTGTAAATCTGGACCATCATTATAAGGTCGCAGATCTAATGGTAAAAATTACGTTAGGGTTTTTTCCCTAGAAGGCAACCCTCTTTTATGAGCGAAATGTATTGTGGCTATGATTGATGGTGAATATTGTATTCTAAGATAGGAGACTGTGAGATAAAGAAGAGGAAGTTACAATGGGTTTGTTGTAGGTTGTATCCCTTCATATGTTGGATAATAATAAAGGAAGGACCTGGAAATTTCTTTGGTGGACGTAGCCCACACTGGGTGAACCACGTAAATCTGTGTCTCTATCGTATTGTGTATCTTTTGTGTTTTATTTGTGCATTTGTTTTATTTTATTGCTCCACAGTCCTGTTTGTCTAACAAACGGCATGTCCCTTTCCCATAAAATCACTCTTATTTTATTGCATAACTCCTTGATCATATGCATAGGTTGACATTGAATGTACTTTGCTATCTTTTCTTTGGTTGGTTTGTGTTGTCTTAGACCTGATTTCACAAGAGAACCAGAGAGAAGCGGGAACAACAGAGATCTAAGGAAGCGATATAAAGGTATGTCACTCATCCATTCTTAGTAGTAGATTCAATGACTGCAACTTAGAGAAAGATTCGTGTCATGTCCTGTTTTTTTCTAGATCCAGGTGGATCTAGGGAGATCTGTTAGTGTCCACACCTACCAATTTATCCGATAACAAAATTGGCGACTCCACTGGGGATACAACCCATTTTAGTGGTTTTTACCTGGCCATTTTCTCTTGACCTACCTTTTTCCATTCCCAATCAATCTCTGAGTCTTGAGGACATCCTCACAGACTCCCTAGATCCAGAAGTTCCCTCAAAAGTTCTGTCATTTTTCCAAAATTTGCTTGATTACAAACCTTCTCGCACTGCACCTTTTTGTAGCTTGCGAGAATCACTGAAGTTCACACCCTAGTGTTCATTTTAGTGCGAGCTTCTCACAATCTACCTGTGTCTAGCCTGTGAGAATCCTTAATTCTCGCACTGTACCCCACTGTCAGACTGCGAACTCACTTGTAAAAATATTGGATTAAGTCTTTTGTGTCTTCAAATGCCCAGATTGGTTGGTGTGTCTGAAAAGAAATTCTCTAGCCAGTGATTAAATGTTTATTGACTTCAAATCTCGCGAATGATTAGTTTTCAAAAATCGAAATCTCTTCTTGATAATTTTTTCTCAATTTTTACCTCTTGACCTTTTTTTAACAAGGGTATAATCTATGATTCTGAAATCCGAGTGCTTGTTTGGTCGGGAGATTTTGATTGGATTAAAAGTTGAGATTAATTGTCCTTTTCAATTGCTTATTACTTGGAAAATTGTTACCCATGTGCATTTGAAGAGACTGTTCTTGTCAGTTTGTTATTTTTATCTTCATTGAAAGATCGATTTGGGTGTTTGTTGTGTATTTATTTTTCGTTGGTTGCTTACTTTTCTTAGTTCCATCCCTGTTGCTTGGTTTCTAATAAAAAATTAAAGAAATTTTCTTTTTTCAAGCAACCTTTTATTCGAAAAATGTGGGCATTCAAGTATTGAAAGAGAACGAATAGAGAAGTTGCATTGTTCATGATTTTTTGATATTACATTTCAGAGAACATCATACATTGTACTTCACATTGTTCCAAAAAAATCCTCTTTCCCTCCTGTAAATAAGATTCATCGAACAAAATTTGTATCATTCATCGCTATTTACACATTGTTGGGTCAGAGTCTCACACAACATCGGTTTCATTTCCATCTCCTTTTTGCGTAACAAAAGCCTTTAATAATATTGTGCAACTTTAAAATTCAGCTAGTAACTTTTTCTAGGGCTCTTTTACACCAACATTATCTAGGCTAGAGCTTTGGAATAAGCGGTGAGACACACTATCCAAAACAAAAAACACACAATAGTATATTTTGATAAGGAGTGTCAAATTCCATTTGCAGCATTTTGTCTTGGGAATCCCTTCTCACACAAGGGTCAAACCTGAGGTCACATTGAGATTGACAGAGTTACTCACCCTGCTTTGTTGATATCGGTGTAGAGATTACACGCATTACAGGGGTCACTTGAAGGTATACCCAAATTGATGAGTGGAATCCTCTCAAGCTGATTTCGGGCTAGACACCCTGCCCTTGCGTGTGGATCAGATTTTCAACTTTTCCCCCAATCATCATTTTTGTTGGTGGTAACCTTAGTAGCCTATCTTCTTAGGGTCTTACACAAGGTGACTGTGAAGGGGTAGGTCTTCACGGTACCTGGAATCGACGTTGGCCAGACTCACTCAGGCTCCTTGGAGGGTATACCCACAATTGTGTGTGGGAGCTTGCACCGGGGTGTAAGTCCATTAAGTAGGTCGTCAACGTAACTTTTCCACCCTGGCCCAGCCCCTTCTTGTCTCATCGTCGCAACATTGGATTTCATCACCAACTAGTGACTTCAGAATTGGAAGGTCTTGTTTGCTTGGTTTTTCTTCCTAGATTTTACTAGTGTGTGTTGTTTGTTTACCCAAGTTGGCCATAGAATTTATTTTGTAAGATTCTAACTCGATCACAATTGAACCTCCATGTCATTCACGTAGAATGCAAGGCATACCCCCAGAAGATCTGGAAGGTTCCCAGCCCTTACTTACCAACTCACCAGAGGGCTCTCCTCAACAGAGTGAAGTCCAAGACGTTGCCACTCCACAAGTGGAAAGAATTAACTCTTTAGAACGGTTCCAAATTAGCAATTCTCGAGAGGACTTCTGACTTCCTCCTGACTCCGAGAGATGTATTGTTCGAGTGAATTATTCCGGAGATATAGTTGTTCAATCTTCTGGATTGCCAACTAGACCTTTCATAGGACCTGGAGGTCAATATCCGTTTTGGACTACTGGAATTTTTAGACGGGATATCTTTGGCTCAGGAACAGGCATTGATATCACGGTCACACTTGAGCTACCCGAAACATCTGATCCAGACACAATACATTTTACTACTGCCTATTATTTTCCTGGTATAGACGCTCCGCCAATTAACCACATCTTGAATATCCCTCTACAAACGGCCCATTACACAATGGTCCCAGATACTACGAGTCCTCACACCAAGATTACAATGGCTAGCCAAGCCCCCATTGGCACACCGCTTTCACCCAGATTCACCCCAACACTTCCGCTTGGATATCATGCATTGAATTCTTCTATTCCCGCTCCTACATAAATCTCATCCGGGACTCCTAGCATTTCCACTCCTTCTGGGTACCATTTTGTTCCCGGTTTCATTTTGACACTTCCTCGACCCCCTTTCAGAGGACCTCTTCCATCCTCTATCGGAGGCACTGACCCTAGTGGCACCATCTCGTCTTTCACACCTAATTACCAGATTCCTGTAGGTGGACAATTTCACCAAGGAGGCCAAACTCAATCCCCTTTTGCAGGACAAATCCTGATTGGGATGCAACCCCCGATTGGAGGGAAACCCCCACTGACCCCACCCTATGGACAAAAAATACCTCCATCCTTGGCCCAGTATTGGAATTATCATATTCAACATAATCCTCCCTTGACTGGGGAGCAACAGCCTCAAGCTAGCTCCTTCATACCCCCTAGTACAAGCAAACCATATCCAAGCATGCCCAATCCTATTTGGCACTCGAACGCTCAACCCCACGCCCCTGTTCAATGGTACAACCCTATGAATTACTTGCCTCCACACCAACAACTGAATCTACCCAGATCTTCGCATTATATGCAAACTGGTTATGGTCCCACTGGTTTACCGACGGGACTCCCTCCCAAAAGTCACTAGTACCCACATGTGAATAGACAGTTACACTTCTTAGCCACCCTGGACCTCCCTGATCTGTCAAGGATTTTAAATGATCCGATCCGTCACTCTCCTCAATGGCCCGCCATACCGGCCAAACTACCATCCGACATCCCTAAATTCGATGGTAAACTGGTAGAGGACCTAAACAATCATGTAATGACTTTTCACCTTTGGTGCTCATCCAACTCCTTGATGGATGACTCTATTCGTTTACGCCTTTTTCAGCGAACCCTCACAAGTTCTGCCGTGAAGTGATATATAGAATTACCACGAGGATTCTTCACTGACTTCAACACCCTCACTATGGATTTTCTCACGCACTACCAGTTACCGATCCGTTGCCAAACGGAAACCGAAATTTTGAGTTCTTTTAAACAAACCAAAGCCACTCATATCTCTGATCACATTCATGAGTGGCAACGGAGACGACATCTCATCAAACTCGAACTTCCCGATCAGTTGCTAGCAGAGTGGTTCACGAAATCATTCATGAATGACATCGCTCGTGACATCGCCATGGGTGGAGTTGTCACAGAAGAATAGGCAATCAGTCGTGCTCAATACCTTGACCTCGTTTACTCCCAAATGGGTACTCTTTACGACTTACTCTCTGACGCACCTCGTCCTTCTACATTTTCTACTTCAACTACTCCTGTTACTTCTCATGTAGTTGACAGAGTGATTGGCACTTTCCATGCCCAACCTCATTCCGTCCAAACCTCTAGCAATAACCCCAAATCCATTTCTTCTAATGTTCAAAATGCTTCGTCTCCTACCCCTCCCACTGGCAAGACTTCTGAGGTAAACTCTGTTCAATCTACCCCTTCCGGCAAAAATAAATCAAAAAAAGGGAAGGATAAGAACAAGGAGGATAAAAATAATCTGCAAACTTAGAAAACCAAAACACCACCTGTTGACGATAGAGATAAGCACAAACCCTGATACCCTTGTCTTATCTTTGGTGATGATCACTACACTAAGGATTGTCCACGACGAGCTGAGGTTACTAAGTTTCTTCAAGGGACCCCGAAACCCCCCACTCCGACCGTGTTGTCACAACCCTTCCCTTCTCAACAACATGCCCAATTGGTCATTCATGACCAACCTTCCCCCTCCAATACATCCTATGTCTTAATGTGTATAGGTGATTCAAAGAAGAATGACATAACACTTACCACTCAAGCCAAAGATTATTCTTCCTCCAAAGAGAAGGTTGATGCAATACCTCCTTCGTTGGTCCAACCATCTCACACGACTCCACCTACCAACGGTCCTCTTCATCTTGAACGACCGAGCCTAGATACAGTCCTTCACCCTCCCCCAAAGGGTGTTGTTTGAAAATCTACTTTCAATCCTCATGCACGTGCCGCCCAGAACTACAGTATTGTCAAAGATCTGGCCCAAGCACCATCCGCGATGTCAGCCCTCAAAGTCCTTCAAAGTTTTCCTATACAACGGAAGACACTGTTGAAATATATTGGTGGAATCGACCCTACAGATACAAATTTAATAATTTTTGACTTGGAAGATCACATTCCAAGGTTACCCCCTCAACTCGCATTGCAAATATAAGTTATTGTCTCCGACAAAAACATTTGTAGAACAGTTATTGATGAGAGTGACTCGACGTGTGTCATGTCTATTACCTGCTGGAAAGCCATCGACTCTCCTCCTTTGAATAAATCCCACAACATGCTCAAAGCCTTCAATGGCTCTGGTTTTAATCCTTACAATGTCCTCCCTTCATTTCCTATTACATTAGAAGGAAAAACGGTCAACGTTGAAGTGGAGGTCTTTGACGCTCCTCTCGATTACAACCTTCTACTTGGTCGTAGCTGGATCGATTCCATGCGTGCAGTTGTATCCACCCTTTTTCGTGTCGTGCATTTTCCACATCAAGGAAAATTAGTTACCGTAGACCAATTGGCCTTCTTTCACTCTGATGCACATATCGGCAACATACTTTTCATTGAAAAAAACCACCCTAGATATGAGAACGTCGGTGTGGGTCTTCTTAAAGATTCCTCTTTGATGGGTACTTTCCCCATTCCACCACCCAATGTTCCACATCCGTTTGTCGCCTCGATCAACATGATCTCCACGTCTATTCATGGAATCCCTGCGTCTTACGGCCCATGGATGGTACCCAACCCTGACAATCATATTCGTTATGGAAACGAAATGTCTTTGAGTCCAGTCGAATCTTCTTATCAATCCGTTTAATCGGCAACCCCTTCTACCCCCTCTCTTGGTGATTTATCTCCAGATCCATTCCACGTCATTTTTCCTACAGACGAGATGATTATGTCTGTTATGTCCATGGAAGATACCCCTTGGGATGATGGACATCATCGTTCCATCCTCTTCCTGGAAAAACACACCATCGTGGGTTACCAATAGCTCTCGATCCCGTCGACCGTTGTCATCATTTCTACCGTTCCTGAGTCTACACAAGATATGTTCTATGAAGGGAACTTAAGTAATATCTCACCCACCATCCCCCTTGACATATTCATAAAACCTAGAGTTGTCGAAAATGTGCATATCGGAGCTTCATGTTCCCATGACGAAGTTGTCACCTATGTTACCCATAATTTTGGTCGTCATGATGATGTATTGATTATGGTGCACTCAAACTCTTCATTAGAACTTTCTTCTAAGGAAAGTTACTTTCTTCTCTTACCAAAAAACATTTTTAAGGAAGGTTCGCAGGCTACCAATACATTTGCCTGCGAGAATGTATGATTCTCGCAGGCTACCTTAAGCCAAGGTGCGAGAAGTTCGCACTGTGTATAACTGCCAGGGTGCGAACACTTTCTAAAGAAGGAAAAAAGAAGAATTCTCGAAGCTTCTAGAAGGGAATCTTCTAGAATGATGAGATGGCATTCAAATGGTTATCTAAGTACTGGCTTTCCTGATATTTTGAGATCATTCCTATCCAAGTAACTAATTCATTCTCTCTTATATATTGAGGGGATTCTCATGGAAGAGGTTAGCAAGAAAACAAGCAAGAGAGTAATTGGAGATTTAGTGATTGTATGAAGGACTAAAGCTACAGCAGCTAAGGAACTCCAGCAAGTTCATCAAAGATGGTTGATATTCTTCATGCAAGTGAGCAAGTGTGTGTGTCAGAGCTAAGGGTCATCGAAAGGAGACTTGTGAACATCAAGGCTCAGGTTGTAAGTTCTAATTTCTATCAATATAATACAGTAATGTGTCCCTTTCCCATAAAGTTAATTGTACTTTATTGTATAACTCCTTGATCATATACATAGATTAATTGTTGAATAAAATGTGCTTTCTTCACTTCGATTGGTTTGTATTGTCTTGATTTTGACTGTACGAGAGCATTGGAGCGAAGCAGGAACAACAGAGACCCAAGGAAGCGATTATAAGGTATGTTCTTTAATCGTGCCTCTTAGTATATTCAACAGTTAAAATCTAGGGAAAGAGTATCATTTTGTCCTGTTTTGTTCTAGATCCAGGTGGATTTAGGGAGATCGGTTTGTGTCCACACTTACAGATTTATCCAATAACAAAATTGGCGACTCCACTGGGGATCAATCCCTTTTTCTTTGTGGTTTTTTGCATTTTTCTGTGGCCATTTTCTCTAGTTTCATTTTTCTCCTGTCTTATCAATCTCTGAGTCTTCAGGATATCCTGATAGACCTTCTGAGTCTAGAAGCCTTTTTGAGTTTTGCTCCAATTTTCAAAATTTTTGTTATGTTCAGGATTCTCGCACTGCATTCCATTTGCAGCCTGCGAGAATTTGGAGGGTTCGCACTCTGCACATAAGGTTCAGTGCGAGAACCTCGCACCTTGCTAAAGGGCCACCTGCGAGAATCATAGATTCTCGCACTGTGTAACACTACTTGCCTACGAACAAGATTTTTCAAATTTTTGAAATTGAGTTTTGGTTTTTCTAACTGCTCAGATCAGTGGAATTACCTCTTTTGGGCTTCTTGGATCATTGATTGATATGTTACTTGCTTTAGTTTGCATGCTTGAACAGTTTTAGGGTTTCAAAGTTTTTTCTTGTCCTTTGTGTCTTGACTTTCATTTCTTGACTCTTATTGGCAAAATCATTCTCTCTGACTTAAGAAGTTGAGTGTGTCTGATTGGTTGAAAACCAGTGATTGGTTAAAGGTTGAGTACTTGGTTTTTCTCATTTTCTTATTGGTTTGCAAGAACATTTTCGTTTGCATTGAGAAGACTATTTGGTTTGCTCTTTAGTTTTTTCTTTCATTGAAAGAGTTGATTGGGTTGTTATTGCTTGATTCTTTATGATTTGATTTTCTGCTCTCTCATTGRTATAGTGAGAGTTCTTTTTGRAAAGTGAACAACAWGTTTTTCTTTCAAGAAATTGTTTTTGTCTTTTARAAAACATTGAAAATCAAAATTTAGAGATTGTTGAAGTCTTTGAAAAAGACACATAAAGAATAGTCATTTAATAAGTGATTGATTGCATTGACATTTGAAAGGAAATTGTGCATTGTAGTTCCAGGTTGATTTAGACAATTTTTCTCTCTCCCATATATAGGATTCATCGAATGAAAAGTGATACATTTCATTCACGTCCTTGCATTATTGAGTCAGAGTCATACAACATTAGTTTCACTTCCATTACCTTTGAGTAAACAATAGCTCTTAAAAACATTGCGCAATCATAAAATTTATCTAGTAACTCTTTTCTAGGGCTCTTTTACACCAACATTTAGCTAGGCTAGTGCTTTGGAGTAGGAAGAGAGATACACTCTCCAAAAGCTCAAAACACACAATAGAATCTTGAGTTAGGGAGTGTTAAATTCCATTTGCAACATACTGTCTTGAGAATCCCTTCTAACACAAGGGTCAAGCACTATGTCGCATTGGTATTGGCAGAGTAATACGTAGAGATTGCACGTATTACGGGGGTCACTCGGAGGTATACCCACAATGATGAGTGTAAGCCTTTTGAGTTGATTTCGGGCTAGATACCCTGCCCTTGCATGTGGATCGGACTGTCGATTGTTCCCCCAGGATTTATTTTTGTTTGTGGTGACCTTAGTGGCCTATCTCTCTAGTTTCTTACCCAAGGTGACTGTGGAGAGGAAGGTCTTCACGGTACCTGGAATTGACGTTGACCAAACTCACTCGGGATCCTTGGAGGGTATACCCACGATTATGTGTGGGAGCTTGCACCAGGGTGTAAGTCCGTTAAGCAGGTCGTCAGCGTAACTTTTCCACCATATCCCCGCCCCTTATCGTCTCGTTGTTGCGACGTTGGATTTCATCACCAACTAGTGGCTTCGAAATTAGAAGGTCTTGTTTGCCTGGTGATTGCTTCCTAGATTTTATTTACTAGTGCATGTTGTTTGTTTCTCGAAGTTGACCATAAGAATTTCTTCGCGGAGCTTGTCACTTGTTTACAATTTCTCCCCCACGACGTTCTCGTAGGATGCAAGTTTTATCTCCAGAACATCTGGATGATTCTCAACCCTTGCCTACCAGTACACCTGAGGGCTCTCCTCACCAGAGTGAAGTCCCATTTGTTACCCCACGATACGTGGACACAAGTGACGTCCCTGTTGTCACCACACCACAAGTGGAATCAATTGAATCTTTAGAACCTTTTCGAATTACCAATACTAGAGAAGACTATCGCATTCGTCGTGGAGAACGACCTTTCGTGCGATTAAATCCTTCTGAAGAAGCAGTTGTTACATCTTCTGAATTAGCCGTTGAGCCTTTTCCCGGGGAAGAAAACCAAGATCCTTTTTGGTCCGGTAATTTCCGAAGGGTCCTTTTTGGTACTGAGTCACCTATAGTCTACGCAATTAACCCTCTAATGCTTACGGAGACAGAAACTATACCAGTGACTACCACATATCAATTTGTTCTCCCTGACGAGATGACCCATCTCGCGAATACTACGAATGTCCCAACCACGATTACTACAGCTAGTCTTTCTCCTATCAATACTCAACGAATGCCTGATGTCATTCCGACACTACCACCAGGATACCATGCGTTGAATGATTTGTTGAATGCTTCTGTTCCAACACCTCCGCAAACTCCATCTGGTACTCCTGGGGGTCCTTCTGGGCATCCTATTCCCGGTTTTATTCTGACACTCCCTCCATTTCCTCTTGGCAATCTTAATACTAGTGGTACTATACCGTCCATTACACCTACCTTGGAGTTTCCCATTGGTGGACAAGGTGGTACAATTCCATTTCCTCTTACCGGACATAATCCACTTACTACACAACCTGCGATTGGAACACAACCTCCGGTTGGAACTCCACCAACGATAGGGGGACCAACCCCACCTCTTGGACAAAATATACCTGCATCTTTGGCCCAGTATTGGAATCAGATGCTACAAAATATTCCTCAAACGATAGGGGGGCAACAACCTACCCCTACTGTAGGCCAACCTTATTCAGGTATACCCAATCCTATTTGGGTTCAAGGTCAGAATACTCAAACCCAGGTCCCTAATCAACCTCAAGGTTACAATCCTTGGAGTTACTATCCTCTACAACCACCACCAAATCAGTCAGGATCTTCCCACTATGGACAGACTGCGTACGGTCCTACTGGTTTGCCAACAGGGCTTCCACCCCAAAGTCACCAGTACCTGCTAGTAAATCGACAATTGTCTTTTCTTACTACTTTGGACTTGCCAGACTTGTCTAGGATTCTCAATGATCCTATATGTCACTCTCCCCAATGGCCCGTTATTCCAGCTAAATTTTCATCAGACATTCCTAAATTTGATGGCAAAGCGGGAGAAGACCCGAACAATCACATGATGACTTTTCACTTATGGTGTTCATCCAACTATTTGATGGATGACTCCGTTCGTCTACGTTTTTTTCAACGAACCCTTACCGGTTCTGCTGCGAAGTGGTATATTGAATTGCCACGAGGTTTCTTCTATGATTTCAACACCCTAGCTATGTTTTTCCTTACACATTACCAGTTACCGATCCATTATGATACTGGGACGGAGATTTTGACTTCTTTCAAACAAACTAAAGGCACTCATATATCGGATCATATTCATGAGTGGCGAAGGAGACGACGTCTCATCAAACTTGAACTCCCCGATCAGTTACTGGCCGAATGATTTACGAAATCCTTTGTGAACGAAATTCGTAAGGACATTTCCATGGGTTCCGTTGTCACTGAGGAGCAGGCTATAAGTCGTGCTCAATATCTTGATCTCGTTTATTCACAAACGGGAACACTTTATGATTTATTACCTGAGTTACCTCGTCCTGGTACTTCCAGCACTTCAACTACTCCAGATGTATCACATGCAGCTGACGGTGTGATTGGTATTGCCCAAGCGCAATCACATTCAGTTTCAAACACCACCCCTAAGTCTGCTTCTTCTAATGTACAAAATGCTCCGTCTCCTGCCACTCTTAGCGGTAAAAATTCTGAGGTGAACGTCGTTCAATCCACACCGACTGGTAAAAATAAATCTAAGAAGGGGAGAGGCAAGAATAAGGAGGGAAAAACTAATAATCAAACAGAGAAGCCTAAAAATACACCTGTTGAAGATCGGGATAAGCACAAACCCCGCTACCCTTTCCTTATCTGTGGTGATGATCACTACACCAAGGATTGTCCGAGACGTGCCGAGGTCACTAATTTCCTTCAAGGGACCTCAAAGCCATCTACACTGACAGTCTTGTCCCAACCCTTCTTGTCTCAACAACAGGCTCAGTTGGTCATCCATGACCAACCATCTACTTCTACCACATCTTATGTTTTGATGTGTACTGGTGATCCCAAGCCCAACAACGTTGCACTCACGACTAGAGCCAAAGATTATACTCTGTCTAAGGATAAGGTTGACGATTCACCTCCTACTTTGGTATAGCCCTCTCCACCAACTCCACCCACAAATGGTCCTCTTCATCTCGAACAACCGAGCCTTGATACAGTCTTACGACCCCCTAAGGGTGTTGTTCACAAGTCGACTTTCAATCCTCATGCTCGTGCGGCCCAGAACTACAGTATTGTGGAAGATCTGGCCCAGGCACCTTCAGCAATGTCAGCCCTTGAAGTCCTTCAGTATTGTCCTGCACAACGGAAGGCACTGTTGAAAACTATAGGGGGAATTGACCCCACAGATACGAATTTGATAATCTTTGATTTGGAAGATCACATTCCAAGGTTACCACCCCAACTCGCGTTTCAAATTCAAGTTGTTGTCTCTGACAAGAACATTTGTCGAACTGTTATTGATGAGGGTGCCTCTACGTGTGTTATGTCTTTTTCTTGTTGGAAAGCTATTGGCTCTCCTCCCTTGACTGAATCACAAAACACTCTGAAAGCCTTCAATGGATCTGGTTTTAAGCCTTACGGTGTTCTTCCATCGTTGTCTATTACTCTAGAAGGTAAGATGGTCCAAGTTGAAGTGGAAGTCTTCGATGCTCCCCTTGATTATAATCTTCTGCTTGGTCGTAGCTGGATTGATTCCATGTGTGTGGTAGTGTCAACCCTTTTCCGTGTAGTGCGTTTTCCTCATCATGGAAAGGTAGTTACTGTTGACCAACTTGCCTTCTTTAATTCTGATACTCGTACTGGAAATGTGTCGTTTATATCTAAGACCCCACTGGGTTATGAGAATATCTATGTCGGCCTGTTAAAGGACTCTTTGTTAATGGGTACTTTCCCCATTCCTCCACCCGATGTTCCACGCCCGTCAGTTGCTTCTATCAACATGATCTCCAGCGTGCCTCACGAACTTCCTGCGTCACATGACCCTTGGATAGTCCCTGATCCTAGAGATCACACTCGTTTCGGCGACGTTATGCCGTTAAGTCCGGTTGAGTCTGCTTATCAAGCCATTCAATCGGCAACACCTTCTACCTCATCTCTTGATGAGTTGTCTCCCGATCATTTCCGTGTATTTTTTCCCACTGACGAGATGATCATGTCTGTCATGGAGGACACCCCTTGGGACGATGGACATCATCGTTCCATACTCTTTCTGGAACAACACACTCTAGAAAACTACCAACGGATTTCGACTCCGTCGACCGTTGTTGTCATTTCCACGGTTCCTACGACTTCACACGATGTGTTTGCTGAAGGGAAACTTAGTAATATATCTCCCACGATTCCCATTGACATATCAGTTAAACCTGGGATAGTTGAAAATGTTCACATTGGAGCTTCGTGTTCTCCGGATGAAATTGTCACCTATACATCCCTGTTCAAAGAATTTCGTGACATCTTTGCCTGGAGCTATGAAGAGATGCCTGGTATCGACCCTGCTAATGTTGTACATGAGATAAATACATACCCCAGAGATAAACCCGTGCAGCAGCGCCTCCGTCCGGTCCACCCACGTAAAGCGGCGACAATCAAACTTGAGGTTGAAAAACTTCCCAAAGCCGGCTTTATTTATCTCGTGGATCTGACAGAGTGGGTTTCTAACCCTGTACCGATTGATAAGAAAGGGGGAAGTATTCATGTATGTGTTGATTATAGGGATATTAACAAAGCCTGTCCAAAAGACAACTTTCCAACCCCTTTCATCAACCAGATTGTTGACGATTGTGCCGGAAGTGAAATATTTTCTCTTATGGATGGTTTCTCCGGCTATAATTAAATTAACATCACTCCCGAGGACCAACATAAAACCGATTTTATTTGTCCTTGGGGTACTTTCTCCGATAGGAAACTTCCCTTCGGTCTTAAGAACACTGGCGCGACGTTTCAACGTGCTATGTCTTATGCTTTCCATGATATAAAGCATATCGTTCAACCCTATTTGGACGATTTACCAGCTCATTCTCTACGCTGAGTCGATCACCCCGCTCATCTCCGAGCCATTTTCGTTCGTTATCGGTTCTATCGTATTCGTTTAAATCCTCATAAATGCATTTTTTGCGTAGAATCCGGTCGTCTTCTAGGTTTCATTGTTTCACGTCAAGGGATCAAGGTGGATCCTCTTAAGGTTGAGACAATTCTTAATCTCCCTCCTCCTTCTACACTGCGTCAGTTGCAAAGTTTGCAGGGGAAAGCAAACTTTATTCATCGTTTCATCCCTAATTATGCCGAGATTACTCGTGGTTTTACTCGACTATTAAAGAAAGATGCAGAATTTGTCTGCGATACCGTGGCCAACAATGCTTTTGAGGCTTTGAAGTTGTCCCTCACACAAGCTCCCCTTCTCTTTCCTCCGGATTATAGTCATGATTATTTTATGTATCTTGCCACCTCTGAGTATACTATTGGCATGGTTCTAGTCTAGGAGGATGATAAGGGCGACGAACATGTTGTTTATTACTTGAGTCGAAGTCTCACATCCACTGAAATCAAGTATCAACATGTTGAGAAACTGGCTTTGGTTGCCATTCAAGATGTTCAACACTTTTGGCATTATATCCTCTCACGGAAAACTACAGTGATTTCTCATTGCAACCCTATGCAACACATTTTGACACGTCAATTGCTAGGCGACAAGTACTCCAAATGGATTGTCATACTCCAGGAGTTCAACTTGGAATTCGATCGCGCCATGTCTAAGAAATCCTTAGTTTTTGCTGAGCTGATATGTGATTTTCCTCACTCTGCCACGGAAACTGTAGCAGTAGATTCATTACCCGATGAATCTCTTTTCCTAATTAGTACTAACGATCTTTGGTATGGAGATATCATTATATATATCCAAACCCATACTTTCCGTCCTACTTTGTCTAGCACTGAATGACGTCGCATCCATTATCAAGAATGTCAATACATTATTCTCGGCGATACTCTTTACCGTCGGGGTATTGACTCTATTTTTCGACGTTGTCTGACTTTTAACGAAGCTGAGAAAGCTCTGAATGACTGCCATTCTGGAGCATGTGGTGGTCATATGTCTAGGTATGCTACTGCCCAGAAGATCTTACTCGCAGGTTATTTTTGGCCTTCCTTGTTCAATGACTGCATTACTTTCGTTCAGAAATGCCATGCCTGCCAGACCTACAATCAGAAAATTCGGTCACATCCTTCTCCTCTTCATCCTGTAGTCTCAGTTGGTCCTTTTGCAAAATGGGGCATTGATTTCATGACATGTCACCCTCACTCGGTCGGGGGGCATGGTTACATCATTGTAGCTATTGATTACTTTACAAAATGGGCCGAGGCGATGCCGACCTTCGATAATACTGGAAATATTGCAGCGTTATTTCTTTTTAACCATGTCATAGCTTGTTTTGGCGTTCCTCAAGCTATCGTTACTGATCACGATAGTCATTTTAGGAATTTTATGATGTCTGAACTTACGGAAAAATTGGGTCTTCATCATGATAACTCGACACCCTATTATCCGCAAGCTAATGGCCAGGTCGAAGCAATCAACAAATTTCTTATAACTATGCTTCGACGGATGATAGAAATTCATAAAACAAGCTGGCACACAATGTTGTTTTCGACATTGTGGGCATATCGGACATCTGTTAAATCAGCTACGGGGTTTACGCCTTTTCGATTGGTCTATGGTGTGGAAGCCATTCTTCCGATAGAATGTGAGATACCTTCTTTGAAACTAGCTGTCGAACTCTTACCCAATACTTCTGCTGAAGAAGAACGTCTTTTGTATCTGATGCGATTAGACGAGACTCGACATGACGCTACTTTAGTAATAGAAACCCAAAAGAAACGTGTCAAGGCACAGTATGACAAGCATGTCAAGCCTCGTGTTTTCTCTGAAGGCGATCTTGTTCTTCTCTATGAACATGATCGAGATGTCTTAGGAGTTGGGAAATTCAAACCAATGTGGAAAGGTCCTTATATTGTTCGTAGAGTTTTGGAAAAATGAGCATATGAGTTGGTCGATTATGATGGTATCCCTTTAAGTGAACCCAGGAATGGGTTGTACTTGAAGAAGTACTATGCATAAGTCATTTGTGCACAAGTACTTGTATTTTATGTATCATACTTTGTGTGTCTTACTTTTAGCTTGCTTTTGACGTTATCTGGTCTCTGCCCTTATATGACGTTGTGTTCGATTGCCAGATGTCGGAGTCTTCTCTACCCTATATTGGCTTCACTGATGGTGCTAGCCGTAGTACTCGGAACCTAGCTTCCGCTGCGTGGGCAATCTATGCCCCAACAAACGAATTCATATCTTTACGAGGTGTATGTCTTGGCCGTGCTACCAACAACATCGCAGAATATAGCGTCGTTATTGAATTATTGGTTGATGTTGTATCTCTCAGAATTCATCATTTGGTTTTGCGACTTGACTCGCAGCTTATAGTACTACAGCTAAGTAATATCTACTCTATTCGAAGTCCCACTCTGTTACGGGTATATTTGTGAATTCGCCTCTTGGAACGATATTTTGATCACATTGAATATCATCATATTCCTAGATGTCTTAATACATTAACAGATGCATTGGCTAATTATGTATTGGACAAACATTTAAACCATTTATAAATCAAACACAATAAAATTCTCGCAATATAAAGTAAACCGGTAGAAACCATTTGTATATATAATGATCAAAAGAGTTTGTTTTTTTACAAAAAGTTTGTCCGAAGACCAAAATATCAAAAATTGAAGCTTATAGCTTCTACAAAGTGACGTCACGGATGACGTTCACGGTAACACACAACTGCTCTAGCAACTCTACAGAGCAGTCGACCCATAGCTGCTGATACCCCTATAGTGTGACGTTGATCGCGTCGTGGAACCTCTTCCATAGTCATATCTGGAATGTTTGATGTCATACCTTCTAAGTTCTGTTCCACCACCTGATAGGCTTCGACATACTGTGGTATTGTTGCTGCTACTTCTCCTCGTCGTTGGATAGGAGAAGTGCCAGGAGGTCTATATGGTCCAACATCTGTGTTATCAACAAACATTTTTGTGTTAGTCTTCGGATAAATATATAAAACCAAAAACATTTGAATATAATTAAAATTCAAAAACATTTAAAAAGAGAAAATGCGTGTACTTCTTACCCAGGTCACCCCACTGTGCGTCCTCAGGCAGTGCTAAATCCGGATCTCCTCTGAAATCCAACCCGTCATAGGCGTAGTCATCGACCATCAACATCTGGTTTTGCAACCAGTCAAAGAAAATATCGTCATATTTGATGATTGGTCCTACCACGTGCCGGGCCATAAGACGACACCAACTCAACATCCTTGGATCTCTAGGACCCGGTAAGTCCCACTCAATCTGTAGTCTAAATATGGGGACCCTTTCGAGGAAGAAGGACACCAGCAAGGAACCATACCTAAATTTTTTCAATTCACCTCACCTGCTTTTTGTTAATTGTCTTTTGATACTACGTAGCACTGCATCAGCCCAGTTAAATACTCGGGGCTCAGTACACTCGATGGCGTACTGGAAATAGCTATGTAATACCATATGGGGAGAAGAACTCCCAGCCATCCGAGAAATCATGAAAAGAATAGTGCGGAGAGTCAAGTCTGTTAATCCCCAGATCGCTACGTTCCCTTTCTTTCTTTCGACCTCGGGTACACAGTATTGATTGCAGTATTCACTCATCTTTAATCCACCGCCTCTGCTACCCGTCAGACTGACATAATACCCACGCCTGGACAATCCATTCAAGAAGTATATGTCCTCAATGTCAATGGATAATGTGTGAGCCCCTACATTGAAAATTTGTTGATCTGGATCCCACATACGGACTAGATACTCCAGTAAATGGACTTCGGCCCTCATGCCCGGGATGCGGAAGTATTTTAAGAGCCCACAATCTCTCAGTGCAGCTATGGTGGGAGGATGATTCTCGGCATTTGCATTATCCTCCTCATGTTCTCGTTCTTGCCACTCGAGCACCATGTTTGTAGTTATTTATCTGCATAAGGAACATACATGGAGGATTAATGATTTTATTCATGATATAAATCTTTTTCATTGGATAAATATTTAAAAAAAAATTGAGTTATGTGCTGCTCGCAAGTGTCTTATTATACACAGTGCGAACACCTCGCAAGTGGCTCATGGCGCACCTACGAGAACGCATCATTTTCGCAGGTCCCGTATGGGCATCCTGCGAAAATGCCTATGCGAATGGTAGGGTTCAAAAACCAACTTGGAAATGAAAAAATAACCAATGAAATCAAAAATTTAAACCATGAAAATGTCAAGTATGAAGAGCTTACCGTAATGTTGCAGACGGTTCGTCAAATGATCTCTTGTAGCTCCTGAAAATCAACGTCGAATTAGAAGGGTAAAAAGGGGGGTTTTGGAACTCAATAGTGAAAATGTGAAATGATATGGTAAAAATGTGTATTTACTCATTTAATTTACTTTTTACTATGTCATTTTTGGGTTTTCTTGTTTATCTATTGTTTAAACCTATCTACTAATATCAAGATGAGTGTAATGACTTGCAAGTGTGTTGACATTGATGGTTATCTACAAGGGTATGGACATATTTTTCTTCGTAATGGTGTGTTTTTTTTATTGTTTTTCATGGTTTTTACATAAAACCTCGAGCATCATTTTTTTCCGTTCTCACGCTCGTAAATACAAGAGAATGTGATCGAGCATAGTTTTATCACTTTTTCGGGCTCAACAAGGTTATACGAAAAAGGAACCCCCCTGGAGTCCTCTTTAAGATCTTTTCAGACTCTCTAAACATGAAAAGATCGTCGAGCGACCTTGCTATCTTCACGCTTGCTAAAGTATTTGAAATATGCGTCTGGTGAGCGATAATTTCTCTCTTTTTCGGTCTCGTCCAGACTATTTTACGAAAAAGGAACTGAGAGAGTTCTCTTTTAAGTGTTTTTCCAA
>JZKD02S1614394.1:520872-541668 GCA_000966675.3 Picea glauca | reverse complement strand
GTGATGGGACCGAACCACTCCTTCTTAGGGTTCGTTAAACATACTCCAAGGGACTCGTCCGAAGGATGAGCTTATATCAACAAGCATATGTGATCCTCTTCAAGCTTGCGTAAAACTAAAGAGGTACTTGCCAGAAATGGTGGGGGAAAATTTGGGAAAGGGATGTGTTTCATCTTTGTGTTGATTGGCAGTAAGTGTCGCTCTTGAACATGACACTCCCTATTCATCATTTGAAGCCGGTTTGGGAAATCCATTTGTCTCTCATTCGATTTGCTACAAGGTCATTCCTATGTCGTCTTTGAGTCAATGCTGCCAAATCATTGGTCGTGTCATTCATATGTTCAAGAGAATTCCATCTGAAACCTATATTGAGTCGGCCATCTGCAGTTATCCATTCTCTCTGTGTCGGCCTTTCCTGTGTCCAGTCCAATTTGCAACATGCTATGTTACTCATTTCGTGTCATTGATGGGGGATATATCAAGGCCCTCCTGTGACGAGTATTGTTCCATCGACTTCAGCTCATTATCCGGAATCAAGACTTAGAAATTATTTAGTACCTTGGAACTTGCATGCCTCAATGGCAGGTTTCCTCGCTTTCGACAGTGGGTTTACATCATTGACCCCTGATCGAAAGATTCCATCGAGTGTTCGACATCAACTCATTTATTCACACTCAATGGATTGTACTATAGTACCTTGGGAGTCATTGACATCAATGGTGATTTCCCTCGCACTTGTTAACGGTTAGATCAATGATCGGTAATCAAGTGGTTTCTACCATGTTCGACTTCAACACATGTAATCACATGGTTAGATTCATACTTTGGGGGACGAGATTGAAGACCCTGGATAGTATCTTTGAATCCAGGTTGCAATGGAGTATGTATAATTGGCGACACATAGATACACTATGTATGTTTTGTGTCTATGTCACCTTGATTTGAAATCTTTCGCATAGATCCATAGTGTATTTAGGTGGCTATGCTATATTTTGACGGCATGGATCCACAGTGTATGATTGGTGGCCATGACTTTTGTTTATGATGTCATCAGTCTATGATCTGAGTATGGGAATGCCTACCTCGGAATTGGTATATATGATATTCTGCAGATGTTTGGGTGTTTGCAGATTTTCGATTAGATGTGCTCTTGGTTCTCGACACACACATGCATCTTACAAAGTCTATCGACTATCACTGGTTCCACTCTCAGACTTTGGGGGGCATTCTGTTACCCATAATTTTGGTCGTCATGATGATGTATTGATTATGGTGCACTCAAGCTCTTCATTAGAACTTTCTCCTGAGGAAAGTTACTTTCTTCTCTTACCAAAAATATCATTTTTAAGGAAGGTTCGCAGGCTACCAATACATTTGTCTGCGAGAATGTATGATTCTCGCAGGATACCTTAAGCTAGGGTGCGAGAATTTCGCACTGTGTATAACTGCCAGGGTGCAAACACTTTCTAAAGAAGGAAAAAAGAAGAATTCTCAAAGCTTCTAGAAGGGAATCTTCTAGAATGATGAGATGGCATTCGAATGGTTATCTAAGTACTGGCTTTCCTGATCTTTTGAGATCATTCCTATCCAAGTAACTAATTCATTCTCTCTTATATATTGAGGAGATTCTCATGGAAGAGGTTAGCAAGCAAACAAGCAAGAGAGTAATTGGAGATTTAGTGATTGTATGAAGGACTGAAGCTACATCAGCTAAGGAACTCCAGCAAGTTCATCAAAGGTGGTTGATCTTCTTCATGCAAGTGAGCAAGTGTGTGTGTCAGAGCTAAGGGTCATCGAAATGAGACTTGCGAACATCAAGGCTCAGGTTGTAAGTTCTACTTTCTATCAATATAATACAGTAATGTGTCCCTTTCCCATAAAGTTAATTGTGCTTTATTGTATAACTCCTTGATCATATACATTGATTAATTGTTGAATAAAATGTGCGTTCTTCACTTCGATTGGTTTGTATTGTCTTGATTTTGACTGTACGAGAGCATTGGAGCGAAGCAGGAACAATAGAGACCCAAGGAAGCGATTATAAGGTATGTTCTTTAATCGTGCCTCTTAGTATATTCAACAGTTAAAATCTAGGGAAAGAGTATCATTCTGTCATGTTTTGTTCTAGATCCAGGTGGATTTAGGGAGATCGGTTTGTGTCCGCACTTACGGATTTATCCAATAACAACCTACAAGTCTCTTTTCCAATAATTGCATGACATCTTCGCATGGAGCTATGAATAAATGTTGGGGATTGACCCCGACATTATGTTACATGAGATTAAGACATACCCGAGCGCTAAACCCGTCCGGCAACGACTTCGTCTGGTCCACCCACGTAAAGTAGCCACTATCAAGCTTGAAGTTGAGAAACTTCTCAAAATTGGCTTTATTTACCCTGTGGCTCTAACTGACTAGGTTTCCAATCTTGTTCCAATTGACAAGAAACAAGGCACAATATACGTGTGCATTGATTATAGAGACATTAACAAAGCTTGTCCTAAAGACAACTTTCCTACCCCCTTCGTTGACCAGATTGTCGACGATTGTGCCGGAAGTGAAATCTTCTCTCTAATGGATGGTTTCTCCGGATATAATAAAATCAATATCATACCCGTGGACCAACACAAGACCGCTTGTATTTGTCCTTGGGGCACTTTCACCTACCGTAAACTTCCATCCGGTTTAAAGAATGTCGGTGCAACTTTTCAATGTGCTATGTCTTACGCATTTCATGATATAAAGCACATTGTGCAACCATATCTCGATGACTTACCCACTCATTCCATGCGCCGTGTAGATCATCCAATACACCTCCGCACCATTTTCCTTCGATGTCAGTTTTACCAGATACGCTTGAATCCCCACAAATGTGTTTTTTGTGTAGAATCCGACCGACTTCTGGACTTTATTGTTTCACGTCAAGGGATCAGGGTAGATCTTTTGAAGGTCGAGGCGATTCTCAATCTCCCTCCTCCTTCCTTACTTCACCAGTTACAAAGTTTGCAAGGGAAGGCAAACTTTCTCCGTCGTTTCATCCCGAACTGTACTGAGCTAACTCTTGGATTTACGCAACTGCTTAAGAAAGGTTCTGAGTTCGTATGGGATACCACTTCCAACAAATATTTTGAAGCTTTGAAACTATCTTTCACACATACCCCACTACTCTTCCCACCTGATTACAGTCAGGATTATTTCCTTTACCTTGCAACCTCAGACTATACCATCGCTATGGTTCTCATCCAGGAGGATGATTCTCATGATGAACATGTCATTTATTACTTGAGTTGGAGTCTCACGACTACTGAAACCAAGTATTTACATGTTGAAAAACTGGACTTGGCAGCCGTCCAAGATGTTCAACTTTTTCGACACTATATCCTTTCTCGCAAGACTACGGTAATTTCTAACTGCAACCCTATGCAGCACATTCTTACACACCAATTTCTAGAGGGAAAATACTCCAAATGGATCGTAATACTCCAGGAGTTTGACTTAGAATTCGAACGCGCTAATTCCAAGAAATCCTTGGTGTTTTCCGAGTTGAAATGCGACCTTCCCTTCTCTGAGATGGAAAATGTAGCAACAGATTCATTACCCGATTAATCCCTTTTCCTGATTAGTTTCGATGACCTTTGGTACGGAGATATCATCATATATCTCCAGACCCAGACATTCCAACTCAATTTGTCTAGCACTGACCGTCGCCGAATACACTACCAAGCCCGTCAGTATATTATCCTCGGTGATACTCTTTATCGTCATGGGATTAACTCTGTTTTTCGACACTACCTCACGTTTGATGAAGTCGGGAAAGCCCTAAATGATTGCCATTCTAGAGCCTATGGTGGTCACATGTTTGGGTATGCTACTGCCTAGAAGATCTTACGAGCGGGGTATTTTTGCCCTTCTTTATTCAATGATTGTATAATTGTCATCCAAAAATGCGACGCTTGCCAAACCTACAACAATAAAATACGATCACACCCTGTGGTCTCCGTTGGTCCTTTTGCTAAATGAGGTATCAATTTCATGACATGTCACCCTCACTCGGTCGAGGGGCATGGATACATTATTGTAGCCGTAGATTATTTTACGAAATGGGTTGAGGCGATGCCAACATTTGACAATACCGAAAGAACTGCAGCATTATTTATATTCAATCACATCATTGCTTGGTTTGGTGTTCCTCGCGCTATTGTTACTGACCACGGTAGCCACTTTAGAAACTTCATGATGCCCAAACTCACTGGAAAGTTGGGTCTTCGCCATGAAAATTTAACACCCTATTACCCAAAAGCCAACGGCCAAGTTGAAGCAATAAACAAAATCCTCATTACCATGCTTCCACGAATGATAGGGATTCACAAAATGAGTTGGCACACGATGTTGTTTTCAGCATTGTGGGCTTACCGGACATCCTTTATGTCTTCTACTGGGTTTACACCATTCCAATTAGTCTATGGTCTAGAAGCCATCTTGTCGATTGAATGTGAGATACCCTCCCTAAAACTAGTCGTCAAACTTCTCCCAAACACTTATGGCTAAGAAGAACGTCTATTGTATCTCATGCAATTATATGAAACCCGTCGCAACGCCACCCTAGTTATAGAATCCTAGAAGAAACACGTCAAAGCCCAATACGACAAACATGTCAAGCCACGCGTTTTCTCTGAAGGTGATCTGGTTATCCTTTACAAACAAGATCGGGATATGCTAAGAGACGAAAAATTTGAAGCTATCTGGCGAGATCCTTATATCGTCAGATGAGTTTTGGAGAAAGGAGCTTACAAGTTGGTGGACTACAATGGTATCCCTTTGAGTGAACCCAGAAATGGGTTGTACTTAAAGAAGTACTATGCTTAAGATCACCTATGCATGAATGATTGTATTTTATTGTATCATATTTTTTGTTACTTTAGCATGCTTATTCGTTATTTGGTCTCTGCCCTCGACCGCTTATCTTGCATTGTGTTTGGTTTCCAGATGTCGGAGTCTTCGCCACCCCACATTGGCTTCGCCGATGGTGCTAGTCATAGTACTCAGAACTTTGCTTCTACTGCATGAGAAATTTACGCCCCTACAAACGAACTTATCAGTCTACGAGGTGTGTGCCTCGGTCGTGCGACCAATAATATTGCAGAATATAGCGTCGTTATCGAATTGTTGATTAATTATATTTCTCTTGATATCCGCCACCTGGTTATACGACTCGATTTGTAGCTAGTAGTACTACAGTTAAGTAATGTATATGTTATCTGAAGTCCTACTTTATTACAGGTATATTTACGAATTCGCCTCTTAGAACATTATTTTGATTATATCGAATATCAACACATTCTTAGATGTGTAAATACATTGACTGACACCTTAGCTAACTATGTGTTAGACAGACATTTGGGACATTTATAAACCAATCACCCATCACATGTATAACACAACACAAAATAAGCCAGTAGAAGCCGTATATATGTATATAACGATCAAAAGTTTTTACAAAAAGTTTTTGTCCAAGGATCAAAATCTCAAAATACGAAGCCCATAGCTTCTACAAAATAGCATCATGGATGATGCTCATGATAACACACAACTACTTGGGCTACCCTACAGAGAATTCGACTGAGAGATTCGGACACGCCCATAGTATGGCACTGGTAACGTCTCGGGATCTCCCCAATAGCAATATATGGGACATCCGCGGTAAACCCCTCTAAGTTCTATTCCACTGCCTCGTAGTCTTTGGCATCCCATCTTGCCACTGGAGCCGTTTCCCCTCGCCTTTGACTGGGAGACGTTCCTGGAGGTCGATACGGCCCCACATCTATGTCATCAAAAATAAATTTTTTAATTAGTTCTTGGATAAACATAAAAATATTTCATATGATAAAATTTGAAAAAACATTTAAAAAGAACAAAATGTATACTTCTTACCTAAGTCACCCCACTGAGCATCCTCGGGCAGGACCAAATCTGGATCCCCTCAGAAATCCAAACCAGCATATGCATAGTCAGAGATCATCAACATCTGGGGCCTCAACCAGTCAAAAAATGAATCATTATACTTGATTATAGGCCCTGCTACGTGTTGAGACATGAGGTTACACCACCTCAGTATCCTCGGATCCTGTGGGGAAGGTAAACCCCAATCAACCTATAGTCGCAGCAGTGGGACCCTCTCGAGGAAGAATGACACCAAAAGTGACCCGTAACCAAACTTCTTCAAGTCACCCTTTCTGCACTTCGTCAATTGTCTCTTCATACTGCAGAGAATTGTGTCCGATCAGTTAAAAACCTGAGGCTTTGTGCACTCTATGGTGTATTGGAAATATCTCCGGAGAGCCATGTGCAGAGTTGTGCTCCCAGCCATGCGTACAATAGTAAACAAGATGGTACGTAGGGTCAGATCTTGGACCCCCAAAATGGCAACCTTACCCTTTCTTCTCTCTGCCTCAGGAACACAATACCGGTGAACATACTCGCTCATAGGGAGTCTACCGCCTCTACCTCCAGTCAAAGTAGCATGGTATCCACGCTCTGACAACCTCGTCAGAAAATAGATATCCTCGATATCTAGTGTCAGTGTATGGACTCCCACGTGAAATATCTGTTGATCCACGTCCCACATGTGGACCAGGTATTCCAACAACCTGAGTTGGGCTCTTATGCCAGGGATCCTGAAAATTTTCAAGAGCCCACAGTCCTGGAGGGCAGCAACTGTACCTGGGTCATTCCTGGAAATGGCATCATCCTCCTCATTTTCTCTTTCTCTCCATTCCAACATCGTGATGGTCAAACACATGCAAAAGATCCATGAGAGGGAAGTCAACAACTTGTTTTAAACTCTTGCATAATTTTTATTGAGCAAAACCTCACTTTAAAATCCATTTTTCGCCCACCGCAGGTGGAGCTTTTGTAGAGTGAGAGATTCTCGCAGGTGTCCTGAAGCCCACCTGCGAGAATCTTAGATTCTCACAAGTCCCGCATGGCCCACCTACGAGAATGCTTGGACGCATGTTCCGACCCTAAAATGGACTCAAAACCCAAAAAAATGCCAATAAAAACCAAAAATAAACCATGGAAAAGTTAGAGAATCAAGAGATTACCGCGTTGGTTGAAACCGTTCACCGAATGATCACTTGTGCCTCCCGCAATCGAGCAAAGAAATTTGGGGGAAAATGAGGTATGTTGGACAATTTTTTGGCAAAGTAACAATGAAATGGTAAAAAGTCCTTTTCACCCATATTTGTTCAATTTTTACTCTTTTTTATTGATTTTTTATATTATTTTTATTCATTTGTTTGTAAAACCTAATACCCTAATAGCCTTGTGAGTGTGGTTTTTTGCAGATACAGCAATTTCAAATTCTGAACGAGGGGGTACGGGTGTTTTTTCTTTTTGTCGCATGTACGACTAATTTTTTAGGGTTTTTTAGAAAAAACCTCGAGCTCAGTCTTCGTTCATTCTCGCGCTCGAAAATATATGAGAATGTAACTGAGTATATTTTTTCTCGTCTTTTCATACTCTTCATGGTAAAACGAAAACAACGAACATAAAGGAGTATCCTTTAAGCTCTTTTCACGCTCCATAAATATGAAAAGATTGTCGAGCAATCTTGTTCTTTTCATGCTCGTTAAAGTATTTGAAGAAAACATTCGACGGGCGATAGTTTATCACTTTTTCGGTCTCGTCGAACTCTTTTACAAAAAAGGAACTGGGAGAGTTCTGTTTAAGTTTTTTTCAGACTCTCAAAACATGAAAAACCCCCGAGTTTTCTATCCTTGGACTCATTAAACAAACATCGAAAGACCTGTAATGGGACCGAACCACTCCTTCCTAGGGTTCATTAAATATACTCTGAGGGACTCATCCAAAGGATGATATTACATCAACAAGCATGTGTTATCCTCCTCAATCTTGTATAAAAATAAAGAGGTACTCGCCAGAAATGGTGGGGGAAATTTTGGGAAAGGGATATGTTTTCGTATTCATATTAATAGCAGTAAGCCTCGCTCTTGAACATGACACCCCCTATTCATCATTTGAATCCAGGTTGGAAAATCCATTTGTCTCTTGTTCGACTTGCTACAAGGTCATATCTTGGGTTGTCTTTGAGTCAGTGATGCCAAGTCCTTGGTCGTGTCGTTCATATGTTCAAGAGAAGTTCAAACGAACCCTCTATTGAGTAAGCCATCTGTAGTTGTCCATTCTTACTATGTCGGCCTTCCCTGTGTCTATTTCAACCCTTATTCATACTTCGTTTCACCCTCAAAATATATTTCTTATTTCATGTCATTGATGGGGATACATCAAGGCCCTCCTGCGATGAGTATTTTTCCGTCAACTCCAACTCATTATCCGGGAATGAGACTTAGAAATCATTTAGTACCTTGGAACCTGCATGCCTTAATGGAAAGTCTCTTCGCTTTCAACAGGGGTTTCATATCATTGACCCCTGATCGAAAGATTCCACCGCATGCTCAACTTCATCTCATTCATTCGCATTCGTTCAGATTGTACTTTGATACCTTGGGAGTCATTGACATCAACGGTGATTTCTCTTGCACTTGTTAATAGTTTTCATCAATGACCAGTAATCAAGTGGTTTCTACCATGTTCGACTTCATCACATGTAATCGCATGGCTAGATTCATACTTTCAGGTGATGAGATTGAAGACCCTAGGTCTCATATTTTTTTATCCAGACTACAATGGACTATGTATGATTTGTATCGACACATAGATCTACTTTGTATGTTATGTGGCTATGTCTTAATTCAAGTCTTCTCACATAGATCCACAATGTATTCCTGGTGGCTATGTAGCATTTTGACGACATGGATCCATAGTGTATTATTAGTGGCCATAACCTATGTTTATGATTCCATTCATTTGTGATGTGAGCATGGGAATGCCTACCTTAGAGCTGGTATTATATTCTACAGATGCTTAGTTGTTTACAGGTTTCTGATTAGGTGTGCTCCTTGTTTCTGACACACACACGCATTTTACAAAGTATTTTGGCTGTCACAAGTTCCAGCCTCATACTTTGGGGGGCATTATGTTGGTCACTCTAGTGATGTCTCTACAAGTGATTTATTCAAGCTCCCACAAGGACTTTTTTCCTGAGAAACGTGATTGTTTTCTTCTTCCAAAAAACACATTTTTAAGATGAGTTTGCAGGCTACCTATGTTATAGGGTGCAAAAATCTTTCATTCTTGAAGGAAACCCACACTTAGAGTGTGAACTGTTCGCAGTCTGCTCTATAGGTAGAGTGCGAACCTGTTTCATAGCTTGGAAAAGAGAAGAGGTCACGAAGGTTCTAGAAGTGGATATTCTAGAAAATGAGTTGGCATTTGCATGGTTGGCATCCTACTGACTTCTCATATTTAGTGGGATCATCCTTACCCATTTAACCATCTCTCCTTCTCCTATATATTGAAAGGTTTCTCATGGAAAAGGTTAAGCAATATTGAATGAAGAATTGGTGAAATAATTGTGTGGAGAAATCTGCTTGGATAGAAGCTTGAAGACTATATTTGGTCTATCAAGTTGTATTAGATCTTCTTCATGCAAATGTAGAGAAAGTGTGAGTGTTGGAACCAAGGGTCACTGAAAGGAAGCTTGAGACATCAAGGTGATCTAGTTGTATTTTCTACTTTCATTTAATATAATACAGCGGCATGTCCCTTTCCCATAAAATCACTCTTATTTTATTGCATAACTCCTTGATCATATGCATAGGTTGACATTGAATGCACTTTGCTATCTTTGTTTTGGTTGGTTTGTGTTGTCTTGGACCTGATTTCACAAGATCACCAGAGTGAAGCAGGAACAGCAGAGACCTAAGGAAGCGATATAAAGGTATGTTTCTCATCCCTTCTTAGTAGTAGGTTCAATTACTGCAACTTAGAGAAAGAGTCATGTTCTGTCATGTTTTGTTCTAGATCCAGGTGGATCTAGGGAGATCTGTTAGTGTCCGCACCTACCGATTTATCCGATAACAGAAGGTATAGATTGATAGATGTAAAGAATGTTATGGTGATAGGTTATCATGGAAAGAACTGTCTGAATTGGTTAGAAAAGCTCGTTGTAATGGAGATTCTGATGTTACGCGGAGGGAAATACATTTAGCATATTGTTTGAAATATGGAAAGGAAAGAAAATTCACCCATTTTATTCAGTTATTTTATATTATATTAATGTGATTGTAGGTGTGTTTTTTTCATATATATTATACTTTCCAAGTTATATAAATTTGTTTATTATTAATTGACAATGCATTTTTTACATGTCTGGCATATTACAGTTGAAACACCACAAGGTTATGTGGTGCAATGGTCATAAATTTCGTATCAAACAGTTGGATGAAACCAAAAACAATTCTAATAGTGGGATAACTACAGTATTCCAAATCACTAATGTTTCCTCTAGGAGTGACAGACATCCTCGAGAATATGAAAATAGATACTATGGGGTTTTGAATGATATAATTGAGTGTGACTTTAATTCCTTCAAATTAGTTTTGTTCGATGTCAAATGGTATAGGTTACAAATGCATGAACATGATGAGGAAAGAACCGTTATTCAACATGCCAACGGATTTTCGATGATTAAAACAACAGTTTTTGAAAAAACAAATGACCGCTATGTTTTTCCAAGTCAATGTGAACAAGTATTTTACTCAAAGGTTCCAGGTAAGAGGAATTGGTCATTTGTTGTTAGATGTGATCCAATAGGAAGGCCAGTAAAGTATATTGTAGATGAGGAAGATGATATTGAAGAAGAAGATGATGTAGAGCTAGAGAAGGAAGAATATGGGTTGAGAGATGAAGAAGACGGAGAAGATGAACCAGGCATAGGAGACAATGCATCAGTTCTTGATGATGATATTGATGAAGATATGCTCGAAAATGACATTGATGATGATGATGATATCATCAATCCTTTCAACATTGTTTCTGAACCAGATGTTGATACAGATATTGCGTTGGATGATCAAGAAGAAGATACAAAAGAAGGATGATACAAATGTTGCATTGGTCGATGAGGTACGTAACTAAATATTTTAATTTGTCTGAATTATTCTCTTTAAATCATTTTTAATTATGTGGGTTAATTACATGTTTTTAAGTTTTATTTCATTTTTGTTTTGGTATTTTCTATGCATGATTACTATGTTTCTTTTGCTTGTTTTCTATTTTATATATTGGGTATTGGGGAATTGAGAGCGATGTAAGAGGGGGGAGGGGCCATATGATCTTCCACCTTCACGTGGTTGTCCTTGTTTAGTAGAGAATAAATTATTCTTGAAACCAAGAGAAGTTCATTCATTCATCTTTATACTCAAAGATCACTCACAGACCCACTCTATATATCGTCTCATCTCGTCCTCATTTCGTTTTAATTTTCCGATCGAGCGAATTTTAAAGAAAAAAACTATTAAAAGACATTGTACTAGGGCTACAGTACATGATGGGCAGTAATGACCTATGAATGGGGCCAACGTTGAAATTTTTTCAATTTTTTTTTGTATGACATCATACATCCTTGAGTCTTGAAACCCTCCCATATTGTCAAGGCATGTGTCTAGTCTAACCATGTCAAATTTCGATGCATACAGGCACTTATTGAAGAAATTTCAACATTGGCCCCATTCACTAGTGCTCACTATGTGAGGTCAGTGCATGAAATTTGTGAGCACTTGAACCAAAGATGGGCATTTTTCTTAATTTGAGGCTTAAAAAAATGGTCCATGTGACATTGCTAAAAAAATCTCTAATCATCCATGCTACAAGCTAATGTAGTCCCTTAAGTCATAATTTCAACCCAATTAATCTTTCTAATGTCCTTCAGCCTCCAATAGATCTTCCAACTAATTTTGGAATCAATTTTTATTTAGGAGAAGGCCAAAATAAAGATTTTTGCAAAAGTTTATTTAGCGGTTTCTAAGCATGAGCGAAGGGAAGCTTTGGAGAAGTATTTTTGCTACAAAACAAGAAGTAACATCCTTGCAAGATATTCATATTGAGAGAGGTCAAATCCTAGCGATTTCAATATGGTATCTTCCTTTGGATATTTGCTAGCAGCCATTGCCACTTTTGAATAAAAGGTATTAAATCTAATTATAATTTTCAAGAACTTAAAGTTTGCCTTATCTATAGATTCTCCCAATTATAATTTACAAACATTTAGTTTTTCTATGTGTAAATTTTTAAGCCCATACAAACCACACTCACACTTCAAAACCTATTATCGTTGAGCATTCCAACAACACCAAGCACCTCATATGTTTTGACCAAACTAAAATATTAGCCAAAACTGAACACTACTTGATAGTTAACTTTATTTATACATTTTTCGATAGTTAACTTTATTTATTTTTACTTTAATTATTCTGCATTGATCCCTTTGAATTAAAATTATTATTAACCATTTCTAACCTTAATTTTAGTATCATTATTATTGTCTTACTATTATTTTTAGCTCTTAAGATTGTACCTAGCAAGTGTGGAGGTATGCAACATGTATGAGTCCAATGTCTTGCTAGCACATAATCAAAATCAATTGAAATCAAAACATTGTTACTTATTCCTATTGCATTTTAAAACTAATGGTCAAGTACAAAATTGATTAGCATTCCTTCAACAAAAATCCATTCAGTGCTTTCATAAACTTCATAAAATTTAATCTTGATAAACAAGGTATGTTGAGTGGTTTCTTGAGCATAGTCCATTTTCTAACTTAAATGTTTTCATGAATACATATTTTGATACATCTATAATTATGTATCATCAATTGTTATAAGAATGATTAGATCAAAATAGCAAAGCTTTAGTGATAATTTAATAATATGTCATGGAAAAAAAAAGATGTCACCTACTAAAATTGAAAGGACCCCTATTGTCTTAGGAATGCTTTAAAGAAAAATTGTTAATACATTCTAAAATGGTCCTTGTCAATAATCCCCATGACCACACTTTTTGTAAAACTCATACTTGGTGTACAAAACCTCCTAATGGCGCATGTATTTGAAGCACAAACCAAATATCCCCTCTAAATGACTTGTGTTGTGATTCAAGGAATCATTCATGGATCATGAGCCTTAAAAGATTCATTTAGGTACTAATACCCTTTATTTTCTCACATGAACATGGTTAAGGTCTTAAGACCCATCCCTTATGCCTAAAACTTTCTAAGGATGCTAATATATCATTCATAGGATAAAGATTCTATCTAGAGGGTTTATGTGATGGTTTGAGGTGTCATTAATGAATCGTGATCCTAGAATATTAGCTTAGGTAATATGGCCCTTATTTTCCTATGTCAATGATGATCAAGGCCATGAGACCTATGCCAGATACACAAAATCTCTCAATAATGTCCATATCCCATAATGAGGCCAATGATTTTGGTTTGTGTGGTGGTTTAAGGCCTAGTTCAGGGATCAATGCGCTATAAGATTCATTTTGGGCTGATAGCCCAAGACCCATCCCTTATGTGAAAAGACCCATCCATGATGAAGAAGACCCCTCAACCTCATATGTATGTGATATCGATCATAAAAGAAAAATCTCCTCTAGTTACTCCTAGATGTTAGGGGGTAACAAGATAGAAACACTAATGATGGGAAATACAAAGAGAAGTATGGAACGGAATCACTTGTAATTCATTGTTGTAGGTGTTGAAGTTAGTTGGGTTGAATAAAATATGTTGAAGCTACTTGTGTTGATAAAAGAGTTGTGATGGATCTCCAAGAGTAATCCATGTATGGACACATGTAGCTCTCTTAGGAAACCCTTCCCTTAAGAAACGCATGCCCTAAATGAGGTGGAAGGTTGCATGTTTAATTTTTTTGAAGAAGAGGGTGTATTTGTATGATACCCTTGGCTAGGGGTAGAAGGAATATGTGCCATGTTGGAAGGAAGTGTTGAGTATCCTCCATGGTTAACATGGATAATGTAGTAATAAGGGGAAGGATCCCTATGTTATAAGGTTGGGTAGGAATTGTTTTATGATTGCTTAGACAACTAATAGGAGGCATTTTAATGACATTCATTTGAATGAGGTAAGAGTGTTTGGACATGTTTTGAGGGGAGATTTGGTCGATACTAAGATAAAATGAGATATGGAGCAAAACACTAGAGGAAGGACAAGAAGAGGACTCCATAGTCACAAGAGACAAGGGGAAATAAAGAAGAGAGAAGGGAGTAACCTCCCTTAAAGTTGTAGGGTTGAATCATCCAAGGTATGAATATAAATATGCCAATGAATATGCCTTAAGATGAATCAACAAGTCTTCGAATTTGGATCCAAATCCATCATTAGAAGTCCTTGTAGAAGTGTTGGAGATGATAGGTGCAAGAAACCAAAAGCATGGAAGAAATTCATGTGCTTGAGAAAAAGAATCAGTGAGCCATGGGGGACATTCCATTTCTTTTAACCCCTTACCTAAAAACCCCTATAATACCCATAACCTCTATGACCCATATCCATTAAACTCTATAATTTGAAACACAACCCCTATAAACACTATTATTCTAATCCCTAACTTATAAAACCATTAACTCCTAACCTCTAAACCATCTAATCCTTAACCTCAATGCTAATCCCTAACCCATATAATTCCTAAACCCCAACCTACATATAATTTATATTAATTTCAATTTATATAATTTATATTAATTATATTTATATTTATAATTTATACATTTGTATTATATTTTGTTATAATTAATATAATATATATTGAAACAACAAAATAAAATATATATTAAAAATAACAAAATAAATTTTAAAACAAAATATATGAAACCAAACCCACGCCTAGCCTACAGTGCGAGCAGCAACAGAGCACGGGACAGAGCCATAGGATACCCTAGTGGATACACTAGAGGATACATAGTGTGAGTGATACACTAGAGGATACACTAGAGTATACACTAGAGGATACACAGTGCGAGCGATACACTAGAGGATACACAGTGCGAGTGACAGAGCCACGGGATACACTAGTGGATGCACTAGAGGATACACTAGCTAGTCTACAATGCGAGCAACAGAGTTGGATACCCTAGCTAGCCCATAGTGCAATCGAAAGAGGATACCCTAGCGACAAAGGACACGAACAATGCCTCCAAAATCGGTAATTTTTTCTCCAACGTCAAGTTGATTATACAAGGTTGCATCTGAACTGTTTGATGAAATAGGTGAATGAAATTGTCTACATGAATGAGCAAAATATTATCATTGATTTGTTTGTATGACTGTGTTAATGATTAGACCATGATCTGTAACCCTTATCCATTACCATCCTTTGGGATATTCTTGGTATGTTGATACATGTTCAAGTAAGGGCACACACTATTTAAAGTTGTAACGCAAAACACTTACAATTTGTACCAAGAAACCAACCTGTAGGAGGTACCTATTTTACTAATTCATGTGTTGCATATCGAAGGTTCTGTATTGTTCGATTTTATTCCAGCCTCATACCCTATTGGTTTACCTCTTGTTTAAGCTAGAAGGAAAGCTACAAGTTAATTATCCCATGGGAATTGGTTTACCCCTTTTCAACACCCCTTTTCAAAATTGGTCTATTTCATCTAAAGATTATGATAAAGAGACTAAAACCCAAGGGAAAGAATAATCTCTTATCTAATCAATATTAACAATGAATACCAAGGCCCTACAAGAGTGGGTCCTTATGGGAGAAACCTTCACCAACAAGATCAACTATAGCTTCACAAACGTACTCAATACCCTTGCTAGGATTCCTAAAATGGATAGACAAAGAAATGCATCAAATAGAGGAGAGGAGTTACCTTTTTTGCATAGTTCTTATCAAGTTTGGGTCAATTTTTCACTGGAAAAAATAGATGATATGAGTGCCCCTTATCCCACTCTAACCATTTCAAGTCCAAAGCTCAAAAATATTGAAAAAACTAGACAAGGAGAGTCATAGAACATGAATTTGTAAGAAACTAAAAATATCTCAAAATGTTTTGTCTTTCTTGGTGTTGATTTCATTTGACTCCAAACATGCCCCTATAATGCCTAGATAATATACCAATAGTAATAACACATAATACAATTGTGAAAGAGTAACACTATGGTAATCATTATGATCTTATTGTGATACTAATATGATACTAGTAATGAACTAGTGTTACATCTTGATTAACTAATTGTTTCTGTCATTAATGGTGTTATAGGACATACAAGCAAATAGGTATTTGTCAGATCTATCTTCATTGAGTGAGGGAAGTTTAGGTAGAATAGAGGAAAGTGAGACATATAGTAGGTCTAATAGGAGGAGATCAACTAGAGGTGAGAAGATCAAAAGAAAATTCCATAGACGTATGGCTGACCTTCATAATTAATATTTATATTAATTAAATGTCAATATTTAATTACACTTTTAAATTTCCCTAACTCCTCTCCCTAACTATAAATAAGACCCTACCCTCTAGAATTCTATTACACTCACACTCACTCACTCCTCACTCTCCTATTTGTTGTGGCTACCTCAGTTGTTCTCTCTTGATGATGGTGTGGCCTCTCCATTTGATGTAACAGTTTTAGATCTGAGTTTTTTTTGTTGATGCGGCCTCTCTATTTGATGTAACAGTTTTAGATCTGAGCTTTGTTGGTGCAGCCTCTCCATTTGATGTAATAGTTTCAGATATGAGTTTGATGGTGCATCCTCCCTATTATGGCTAACCTTCATAATTAATATTTATATTAATTAAATGCCAATATTTAATTATAATTTTAAATTTCCCTAACCCCTCTCCCTAACTATAAATAAGACCCTACCCTCTATCATTCTATTACACTCACACTCACTCACTCCTCACTCTCCTATTTATTGAGGCTACCTCAGTTGTTCTCTCTTGATGATGGTGCAACCTCCTTTTTGGACTATCTTTTCATATCTGAGTTTTGTTTTGTTGGTGCGGCCTCTCCATTTGATGTAACAGTTTTAGATCTAAGTTTTGTTTGTTGGTGCGGCCTCTCTATTTGATGTAACAGTTTTATATCTAATTTTTGTTGATACAGCCTCTCCATTTGATGTAACAGTTTCAGATCTGAATTTGTTGGTGCAGCCTCCCCATTTGGTGTAACAGTTTCAGATTATTGTTTGATGTGATTGAGGTTTTATTTATGTGATTGGGGTTATATAAGTGTTTATGGCTTTTATAATTAATATTAATATTAATTGACATTTTAATTAATATTTATATTAATTAATTGTCAATATTTAATTATAATTTTAAATTTCCCTAACCCCTCTCCCTAACTATAAATAAGACCCTACCCTCTATCATTCTATTACACTCACACTCACTCACTCTTCACTCTCCTATTTGTTATGGATACCTCATTTGTTTTCTCTTGATGATGGTGCAACCTCCTTTTTGGACTATCTTTTCAGATCTGAGTTTTTTTTTTTTTGGTGTGGCCTCTCCATTTGATGTAACAGTTTTAGATATGAGTTTTGTTTGTTGGTGCGGCCTCTCTATTTGATGTAACAGTTTTAGATCTGAGTTTTGTTGGTGCAACCTCTCCATTTGATGTAACAGTTTCAGATCTTATTTTGTTGGTGCAGCCTCCCCATTTGGTGTAACAATTTCATATCTGAGTTTTGTTTGCTACAGTTGTCTTGTGATGGTCTATACCTTGGAAAAATTGTTCCTAAGTCCTTATGACAGAGATCAAACCCCAGAGGTTTGATCCATGAACCTAAAACTATTTATGAGCATATTATAAAGGTTTTCATCCACACATGTGATAGGTACATCTTTCTTAGATCAGGAGGTAAGCTTGAGGTTTGTCTTTTCACTAAGAAATTTTGTTTATACTCAAAATTTAATTTAGATCTGTTTATTTCTTTTCTCATATATGTTGATCTTGTGAACAGAAAAATAAAAATGCATTATTTGTTTCTATTTTTCCCTAATTCTAATTACAATTTTCCTATGAATAGGGCACACTACTCTAGGAATAATGTATGAAGCTAGTTCATCAAATAATCAATATTGTATTGGATGGCATCATGGTGAATACATATGTATGTATTCAAATAAAACCTCACCTACCTGGATGGAGAGATAAATATGAGCTATTTTATCTTGGGATCATAAAGGAGAGCCATTAGCAAGTGATTGAGAAACTAACGGAAAAATGCTTCTTAACGTATTTAGTTCGGGAGGAGAAGTGGAAGCCAAATTTTAAAGAGTGTAAAGCATAGTTGATGCAGGCACAGAACCAAAGGCAGGGAGCCTATAAATTATCATTAGAGGCCCTAAATTGTAGGTCATAATCTCGAGTTTACCCCATATTTTTACATGAAAGATGGACTACCTTTAGGCTTTGATACCTGGCAGCAGAAAAAACATATGAGATCAAACAACCTCAATATTTTATCAATATATTTATATCATGTGATTCTCTTGATCAGAACTTATTGTGTGAACTATATCATTTCAACTTCTACTTGCAAGACAGTTCTTAGTGGAACCCCAATCCTTATTGGCGATATCCATATGCAAGCATTTTCATCATTCATGTTTAGTCATGTTTAGTGGAAGAAAGCTACATAATTTTATGTCAGGATTGAAGGAAATTCAAGATTGATCATTTGGTATAAGTATCCCCTACCATCAGTTATAATAGTTTACTACCGTAGGTTGTTACGATACCTTGGAGACTATGCAATCATTAGATACCATCAAATATACAATATCTCTAATTACCAAGAAATTGTCAAGACACATTCCTTGAAAGCATTGTTGATTTCCCGTGACATATGGGAACAACTCCCTAATTACTTGAGGAATATGAAACTTGTGGGTTATCCATATTTCATATGATCCCTCAACAGAGAATTTTTTTATATAAACTCTATAATAATACATGATGTTAGGTGGCTTGGCCTTGGATTTCACTTTGCCCTTCTTTAGTGTCCCATTAGGTTTTATCACCCATCAAGTAGGCAAAATGAGAAGAAGTTATGTAATGGACTCAAGTAGACAGAGCACTTGGATTTTATGGTGCAAATGAATTTGGGCATATAGCCTTCAATTGGGAAGATTTTCAGTCCGGTCCTCTTGAACAAGAATAGTAGGTTGCATGAGGACATGCAACACTGTTGGTTGAGGGGAGATGATGGGCTCAGGAAATGACATCTTTTTTCCACCTATAATGTAACACACCCACTATCGTAATTTAAAAATTTTGGGGTTAATCTTTCACAAATGAGAAATCTCCAGAAACCTGCATTAGCGAAATGCCAATCCTTGGTTCAATATCGGGATTCGGGGTTTCTAGTGTCAAGATTCATTCACCCCCAAGACTCGCGATCCTCCGAATTCCGATGCACTCCCTACGCATTAGCTCTCTTGGTTCAGCTCCCGGTCCCTAGGACCTGCTACCATATGTCCGCAGCTCTATAGCTACCCATCGGGGTTTTGGGGTTTACGATGTCGCGATGCACAGGCCTTCGCAAATTCCAATCCTCCGATCCCCGATACCACTTGGCGTTGACTCACGGCCAAGCTCGATCTTCCGACACCTGTCCCTTGTTCTGGCGCCTATGGCCCACACTCCTTATGATGGCATGGAGTGACACTCGTCCTCCACTGGAATGCTATGACTATGGGACCGTCGCGTTTCAGGATTTCGCCACTCCTCTTGTCGTGAGTTTCTTGTCACCGAGAATCCCGAAATGCCGAACCCCGATCTCTTCAGGATCCTTGGACACGCGTCCCTCAGGTTAACGGTTATGATCGCGTCAGGAAATCGCGGGTCGTGATTCCTATATGCAAGAGTTTATTGCCTTTGGAAAACCCGATGCTCCAAATGTCGACTCGCCCAGATCTCCTGCCACGCGTCCTACCAAGATCAACGGTTGATATCCTTTTCTCAGGATTTCGTGACTTATCCCGTCCCGTGTCTCTTGTCCTCGGAAATTCTGATTTCCCGATGTGTCAAATGTCGATGGCGCTTGATCTCTAACACTTGTCCCTCCGATGGACGATCTTGATTGTATCGGAGAATCGCGTATCGCGATTCCCTTGTGCACGAATCTCTTGTCTCCGAGAGCCTTGTTTCCCTGATCTTCGACTCTTCGGGATCCTCTACCACGTATCCTTGCGGTTTGGACGGCTCAGATCTTATCGGGAAATTGCGGGTCGCGATTTCCTATTGCAACGGTTCTACACTCCTAAATTCTCCGATGAGTGAAATCCCGATGCCTCCCAGAATGCCGACACGTGTCCTGCCGAGATCAACGGCTAGGATACATTCTCAATATTTCGAGAACCACAAGGCCTTGATTATCAAACTCAACAAAAACCCCGATGACCCTGTTGTCCCGATGACTTCTCTGGGATGTTGACACGTGTCCTTCCGAGATCAACGGCTAAGACTCTTCCTCTGCGCACTAGAGTTTAACTCCGGTGCAACTTCTCAAGATCTGACGGCTGTCGGGACTATGATCTAAGATCTGACGGTTCAAATCACTTCTCCTACACGCTTCCCTTCCAGAGGCTATACTCCGTGCAACTCTTCCCGATCCAACGATTTACGAGATTTCTCCTCCAGATCTGATGGTTCAGATCACTTCCTCGCGCGCCTACCCCTGCGCTTAACCCCTGCGCAGTTTCTCCAGATCCAACGACTGACGGGTAAATTAGACCGAGATCCAACGGTCTAGGTTCGTTCTTTCGGGTCTTGGGATTTACGATCCCAATTTTTCGTTACTCACGATGATAGAGGAAGAAGGGGCAAGGTAA
>JZKD02S1614394.1:477421-505183 GCA_000966675.3 Picea glauca | reverse complement strand
TTCTGGATTAATTAGCTCTGGAAAAAAGTAATTAGACACATGGTTATCCAATAAAAATAGGATTTGAATTTAATGTTGTTGTTGGCAATGGTCTTGTAGAAATGTAAAGCAATTATTGTTGGTTCGACTACATTAGTAAACCATTGTTTGGAATTAAATGTAGCAAGCACTTACTCCATGGTGACTTGGTGAAGTTCCTCAATTTGTCAATGACATGAGCCTTGCTAAGAACCAAATAAAAGATTCCAACACCATAATCAAACATAATGCATGCAACATCTTTCGTCCATGGTTATTCCCTTTACATACAACAAAATAAATGTATGACTCTAGAATAGAGGAGAGTTAAGGTGACATCCAACTTCTAATTGTCAAGTAGAATGAGCATTTAGAGAGAACATGGATAAGCATTAATGCATAATGTTATGAATGCTATCAACGAGGATTCTTTTGACAAGAAAATAATGTTATCAATGTTATCAATGAAGATCCTTTAGAGCCATGGTTATGGAATAAAAAATGGATTTGAATGTAATGTTGTCGTGGGAAATGGTCTTGTATAAATGGAATGCAATTCTTATTTGGGATAGAAGTAAACCTTTTTTGGGAATGAAATGTAGCAAACACTTAGTCCTCAAATGCTCAACTCTCATTGACCATTCTATTATTTTCTTTATGCTACCTTCAACAACTAACTAAAACTATTTACTAGGTCCTTCAAAACAAGATTTTGGCTTGCATTTAATATGCACATTTATAAGTTGCAAGCCAGAGGACTAGGCTAGCAATTATGAAAAGCAGTGGTGTGTGAAATAGCAACAATATCATGAGGAAATCAATGACTCCATTTTTCCATTATTGATTAATAGTAGCTAGAAAAATGAAGAAATGGTGATGAAATTGAGTAAGGACTTAATGGGAAAATATATAATGAAACCAAATGTTAGGTATGGGGCATGTACTATGGATATGATTTTACCAAATGTGGTCAGCTAGTTTGAGATGTAGCCTCACATCCTTTTGGATGAAATCTAGAAAATGATACAACAATAATGCAAGGAAACTTGCAAAATGATTAAATGGAAAGAGTTGCAAAATAGATCTTGAAAGTACCTACTAATCAAAGGCTAGCCCTACTTAACTTGACATGAATGAGAGATTAAATGAAGTGTTGCAAACCCAAGTTTATCTAAGTAAGTTATTGTACTACAGTGCTAAAAGAAACCTATTACAAAATGGAATTAAAACTACTTCAGTTAACCTACTAAAAAAATAATTCAATATACTTTGTTTAACCTATTGTAAAGTTGAACCAAAGCACTAGAAAACATAGCTATTTCTACTTGAAGTGGCCTGCTGCAAAGTTTAAGCGAACAGAGTTAGTAGTACATCCTCGTCAATGACATAAAACCATGAAGTTTACTTGAAATGACATGATGTAATTTGCTACAAGTAATGAAGAATATTTGCAGTAAATGATGCATGACATAAAATGGAAACAACATGAACTAAAGATAGTTGAAAGAAAAGAAATGTAACACCACACATAGATTCCTTGTTCATCCTTGAGTGGGCCTTCCCCAAGCCTTTTACAAGGAACCTAGAAAGACTACCAAAAGCGAGAAATTTGGAAGTAAACTTTCTTCTTTATAATATTAATCCCTAACAACAATACATCCTCCATATGTTTGAATTCCTTAGCTCTATAAGAGTTCATAATTCTCCAAGAATAAATGAGACTAGCTAAGGCTAATCCCTAGCACTTATTTATGCAAAAAAGACTACATAAATCAACACTTCATCAATCCTTGATTGAAGGGATCATGTCCTTAGGATCCCTATAATTAGGGGCCTATGTTTTAGGGACCAAATTCCCTTCTAGATTAACCCTTCTCAACCAACAATTCAAGTGGATATGATGCTAGATTTGGTGCCTTAGGTGATTGAAGGCTTCGTTGGCCTTGGAGGTTGATAAGGGAACACAAACCCCCTTTTATCTCATGTAGATGTTGGTTAATGAACTACTTGAACTTCGACTTGCTAGATCCATAGGCGAGTACATCCTTAGGTATGCATGAAATCATCAAAAACATAACTAAACTAGGACACATCACACACTCAATCATCCAAATCATTTCATTAACAACCAATTTCACAAATCCTAATATAATTATATTAATCATGGCCAAGAGAGGTCTCATGGAGTAAAAAGGTTGTCATGATATCTAAAAAATGAACCTCATAATAAAACAATTAGGAGTCTCGTCATTACACTCCAACTTAAGATTTTGTACACCCTTGTGCAAATAAAAATGATGATGTAGTTGTTGTTGCCTCTTTTTTTTATTCATTGTTGTTGATCTCCACATGTATGCCTCAAGTCATAAGTCATGTATTGGGTAGCATAACTCTTTCCATGATATCCAACATCTCTCTCTACCTTCTTCCACTCATCCCTCTCCTTATCCTCATCCCTCTACAATTGAAATTTATTTTTATTTTTAAACACCTACATGATGTCAATATTAAGATGTCTGGTAACGTCGATCCCATAGCAAACACGTCGGAGATGCATAACGGACTACCGGTTGAGCGACGTTACCATACGTCGATATTACGACGTATGGTAACGTCACTCCCATAGCAAACACGTCGGAGATGAATAACTGACCGTTGGTGGAGAGACGTTACCATAAGTCAGTCTTACGACATATGGTAACGTCTCTCCCATAGCAAACATGTGGGAGATGAATAATTGACCATAGGTGGAGCGACGTCATCATAAGTCAGTATTATGACGTATGATACGTCTCTATTACGATGTTATCATATGCCAATATTACGACATTATCATATGTTAGTATTCTGATGTCTATGACATCGTTGTAGTGACAACTATATGGGGTTTGGACAGTCAAATCCAAGATGACATGTGTCTGCATGAAACGTCGCAATAGAGATGATAGCTATGGCATCGGAAAAGCGACGTCATGTGAAACGACATTTGAGGGGGTCCGTTGTTTTTCATTCTCCCGAAAATATAAAGTGGCAATTGCGTTGAACGCGCCGTCGGAATTTGACCCAAATGTACTAGTGTGTACATGATTCTAAACATATTATTGATTGGTTTGTTATTCAGGTGGAACCAGAGGGAGAATTCCTGCCAGAACCTCAATGCATAATAGATAGGAAGGAGACCCCACTCAGGAACAAAACCATTACACAAGTCACGGTGTAGTGGAAACACTTTGGCCCAGATGAGGCCACATGGGAAATGGAGGATGCCATGAAACATGCATATCTCTTTTTGTTTACTTCTGTACACACATAGCACATAGGCAGATAGAACATCGAGAACGATGTCCCTTTAAGGGGAGGGATTGTAACACCTTGTTTTCCCTAGTCCGTAAATATAACTATAACTACCCAAGAGACTGTGGCAAACTAGATATGTGTGAATGTCTGATTTGATGAACCTTTGTATAAAAGGTCAATGTATGTATTTTTGTTATTAATAGAAAATGGATAAGTGTTGCATAACTGCTAAAAGTGGGGGTTTTCCAAGATAGACCATGGATGTTATGAGAGAGATGGTGAGGGGAAACAGGAATGGTTGAGAAGACCCCCCCACCAAACCAATACCCTACTAGAATTAATGACTCAGAACAGTCCTCTGACCCAGATAATGAATTACCAGTCAACTTGGTAGCTGAGAGAGTCCTCCTCAAGACTTAATGAGGAGATGGGGGCAGAGTACCCATATGTAAGACTCCAGACATGACCACAAGCTGGGGATTCGTACCCACACAACCTTGCTGAGAAAGGAAGAGAAGAGGTAATTCGTGGGTGGAGGCGAAGGGGAGGAGGAAGTGATCTACGAAGAGAGCAGAGTCGTAAGAGGAATCTGGAGAAGAGAAAACGAGCGGTTACAACGCTCTGGTCTGAGGAAGAATTGGGAAATAAGCTTGTTATGGGCGTAGGAAGCTTCAGGCAAGGTTTTTCGTTACAATTTGATAAATGAGGCTGACGAGTGGTTGTGGAAGCACTCGTGCAAACCTCCTTGCTTGGAATAGAGAAAATCGGTTGCTAAGATCCTGTAGGAGGAGAGTAACCTTCGTTCTCGACTGTCATTAAGCAAGAGGAAAGAGTCTCTCTCATAGCATCATGGTCTAGCTTGGGGGTGGCCAGCGTTAAATCCGTTAGGAGTGGCTGTGCTTATGGTTGGGTGGAAACAGGCACCCTTTTCAATAGTTTCTTCACAAACTCTAGTCTTCTGATAAGTATTTTCATACTCTGTGTGCTGAAATTGAAATGGTGGTTGAATGTATGTTTATAGCTAAGTCTTGCAATGTTTGTTCAATTATTAGAAATGCTTATTTGCTTCTATAAACTGTCGTATGTACTTGGTCTTCTATTTACCTCAGCTTAGTTGCTAGAGAGTTATAGGGATGTGAATTTGTAGAAGAATCAAGGTGGGATTTGTTGAAATGTTGAAGTCTTGCTAACCCCTCAGACCTACCTTAGCGGGAATGTAAAGTTCAAACTCTATGGAGGAAGGCCATTTCCTTTAGACTCCTCTGAATCGTATGACCAAGGGCTCATGTCCAGATCCTTAACCCCTTTACGGCTAAAATATTTAGCGCGTAGCCCACGAGAGTCTTCGAAGGATCCATGCGACTAAGGACTGGGAACCTAGTGTAAAACCAGAAAGGAGCTAAGTCCTTTTAGCTTGGGAATTCTGAAAGTTCGGAGCTCCGGAGTATCATGACCCTACCCTTTGTAAACCGGTTGAAGGCAACATGCGGTTACGGTTATCCACGAGGTCGACCGACACCTGGCGGTTTCCCTAACCGTAGCAAATAGACCTACCCACCGCTAAATCGTGACCCCTTTAACCATTGCGAATTAACGAGAGCCATCGATTCGAGGGCACTCGAGAAGCCCCTTGACCGTTGGATCTACGCCAAGGAAACTTTGGCAAAGTTCTACTCCGAGAGAATATAAATGTTATAACATCGATCTCCCTGAGCGTCGAAGCCCCGAAGAGACGAGAACCGTAGATCTACGAATCCTTCGGGATCTTCCTTGACCATTAGATTTAGCTCGAGGTCATCCTAGCGTTGACCGCTTCAAGAAACGAGGAAGTTACAACATGAACTCCCCGAAGGCTAAAACCCCAAAGTAATGGAGGTCGTGGATCTAGGGACTACGTGGACCCTTCTTGACTGTCAGATTCAGACCAGGGTCAACCCAACATTCACCACTCCAGGAGCAAGGAGGAGGCCACACCATGAACTCCTCAAATGCCTAAAAAGGGTGTTTCCTTCAGACTATCCACCCATCTGACCGAGGGCTCATGCCCATGTCCTTAACCCATTTGTTGCTAAAGGGATTAGCGCTTAGCCCACAAGAATTTCTAAAGGACCCATATGACCAGGGTCTTGAAATCTTGCGTTAGTTCGAAAGGAGCTAGCCCTTTTGGCTTCGGGACTTTGGAACTTATGAATCCACAAACCTCGAAAGTAGTCGAAGTCTGAAGTCATGAATGGATGAGGGCCATCGATCTGAGGATCCAGGGTGGATCTCTCTCAGCCGTTAGATCAGACTTAGGAAGAGAAGCATTAAGTGCTTCGGCGAAGTTCTACTTCGGGAGAATAGGAGTGGTCTAACGTCGAAACTTCAGAACGTCGAAGTCGTGAAGTAAATCGGGACCGTTGAAAATGGAGGGACACGTGTCCACATATCAACGGATATCCGGAAGTTCGAGTATTCGGCGGTATAGGAACGCACAAGTCTTCCCGAAGCTCTGCAAGTCGGAGTAAATCATGGTCGTGAATACCAGGTACACGTGGTGATAGATCAGGTGTGGTCGAGAGAGGAAGTCGTAGGATACACACCGAATTCCTGAATGTCGAACTTTCGAAGTGACGTGGACTATCGATCCTCGGATCCTTCGGGATCCCTCTCAATCTTCGATCTAAGAACAACCAAGAATGCGTTGTGGAGTGACACGTGGCCCCTACTTGTCCCTTGTCAAATGTGGTTCGTCGAACTAGAGTCGTTGGATGAGAGGACACGTGGCAAGCGATCCTATAGTCCGGAGACTTAGAACTCTGAAGGAACCTGGCCAAGAGTCTACAGAGTGTGGAAACCTCTGAAGTCACGAATGTCGAAATGAATCTCGGTCGTTGGTAGGATGAGGACACTTGGCACCAAATTAGAGAGTTCAGAGACTTGGCTCTTCAGGGAATTCGCGATGTGAGGAGTTGGTAAGCTCCGAAGCCCGAAGCTGCGTAGTAACGAGAGTCATAGATCTATGGATCTATGCGGAATCTTACTGACCATGAGATCAAAGGGTTGGTTAGTTATCAGTGCAAGATGGCATGGCATGATGACGTCATTCGATGCGATGTGGACCCACATTACGCATGCCTCATGTCACCCAAATATGCCTGATTCACATACCCTTTATACCTATTAGAGCATTACACGTGTCACCCCTAATGAGGACATGTGTCCCCCCTGGCCCTCGTCGCGCGTCATCTTTTGGTTCGTGCCCACTTGGCCAACATGGTTGGTGACGTGTCCGGGACCCCGCGAGTCTAGATAACTTCGAGAGTTTGGGAGATTTGGGACGTGGTACATTATAGTTACATTCAACAAAAAACGTCGATCGTCGATTGTCAAAGCGCCGAAAATGAAGGACGTCGATTGTCGATTGTCGAACGCCGATCGTCGAAGGGCCAAGGCCACGTGACGAGATTTTGGGACTTCAGGGAGTAGGAAAAAGGGGCGCTCAGTGTTGAACGTCGAAAACCCCAACTAATAATGCCCCGGATAACTTCGAGAGGCCATAACTTATAGACCAGAGCTCGGATTTTAGTGTGGTGGCGACCGTTAAAAAGCTCGTGGCGAGTAGTAACCAATGGAGATCCCAGAATTAGGATTTGAGAGAGTTAAGAAAACCAAAAATTTGATGCCCCATCCCTAGAAAGGGCATTTAGGGGTCGAGTGTGTTACATAACACAACAATAGGTGTGTCTATTGGCACAATAGGGCCAACCTGTACAACTCAGATATATAATTAATCTTTACATGGTGGGGCCGACTTGTACCCTTCACAATACAAATTAGGGTTACAACAAATCTTACTCTTAGACAATATAGCAAGGATCTCTCACATCCTCTAGTGCTTAGCCACTAGGGACACATCCACCTGTGCTCAGCCACAGGGACGTCACTCTCAACAGATCAACTCAAGTAAGTCCATAGGAGTACCATCTGGAGAGTCATCTCAAGTCAACTCAACTAAGTCCATAGGAGTTCAACAAGAGACCATCTCAAGTCATCTCAACTCAGTCCAGAGGAGCACGACAATAGACCACACACGTCATCTCAACTCAGTCCAGAGGAGTATGACACACCCATCACATGGCCTTTCTCACACATATCGTCTCAACTCAGTCCAGAGGAGAACGACCTGGAGAATGTCTCATGAATCTGCAATCATAAACAAAGAACAGTTTCATCACAAAGGAGTTTTAGCTTTTACTTGTGATTGCTCAATCACTACTCTTCCTCTAGTAGAGATGGCACACTTCAGCGAAGATAGCAGGATACAACAGATCCTAGCCTTGGGCCTATGCACAATGTGAGAGGCGCCTTGAGTGTGAACAACAACAATGAGGTGGAACAACATATTATACGACAGTGAGGTAGAGGATGCATGCCTTTGTTACACTAGAGTTTCTAACTTTAGTTGATTTTATAAAATTATAAATGATGCCTTTTAAATGTTATTAGTTCTATTTTAGCAATGAGTTAACTGTCGTTCCAGATTTTTAAGTCTAAATTTAGACTTTGCTTTTGTTACTTTCAGAAGTTTGACTTTCTAGAATTAGCAGTTTGCTTTTTTAGAATTAGATTAGGGTTTCGTTTCTTTAATTTGGGCACACATGGAGATGGGTATTTTGTACTTTCTCCTTGAGTATTCTTCATCTTTAAAAGAAACATATGAATGTGAGTGATTAAAAAAATTCCACTTTTGAGTAAGTAGTCTGTGCTCTTTTCTCTTTTCATTTGTGAGTTAATAAGAAAACAAAGATGTGTTTTTGATTGCCGCAGATTTTATTATTTGATGTCTGTATTTTCAGTTTGCTATGTGCTTGTAGATCTAGCATACAGACCAACAGTTTTGTGAACTTTTCTAGTTTACTACTTTCTAGGGTTTTAGGTTGCAGAGTTACTTACCATGAGTGTCACTGCACCTAGGTGATTCTGCGATTTGGGAGCAAGAGAGTCACTGCACCTATGTGATTCTGGTAACGTTGCATTTGTACCTTGCTTGAGCATATCTTTACAACTTTTTCCATCTAAAGCCAGACAAGGCAGATTAGAACAGTAGAACTATTTCATGTTTATCCATATAAAATGCAACAGGTAATTTGCCAACACATAAAAATTGCTGTACAAATTAACATTAACAGACTCACACAGTCACAAATCAAATTTGTCCATTCCATAATTGATGCTCATGTGCTACAAAAGGGTTCCATAATCCAATTGAGCACTCTAACTCTAAATCAATTGGCACGCTAACATGAGAGTTCATGAAGGACGTCATCTTTGAATATCTAGCACATTAAGTCCACAGGGTTACACTTTTAAGCTGGAGTCTAGATTATGCATCTATTAGAAAGCCCTTCAACTTTCAGCCTCTTGCAAGATGACATGATGCCCTGTAATGTGCTTCATATCTGTAGCATTCATGTCATGCAACACAGTGCACATCCTCTTGCAAGATGACATGATGCCCTGTAATGTGCTTAATATCTGTAGCATTCATGTCATGCAACACAGTACACATCACTTTTGTCGTGGATGTTTTGTCTTTGCATACATCACTAAAGTTAAAATGTCCAAATATGGCACTGCTTGTTGCAATCTCCTCTTATATCACCAATAATCACCACATGAACATGAGCCCTCCCTAATATGATGGAATCGATTCGCATCCCTCACAACAAATTCTCTCCCTGCAATGCTGGAGATGAACTTGATAGCTGTATGACAGTCCCCACACACACGTAGATTCTTGAAGACTCGGACAGGTGTCCCAGGCGGTGTATGAATAAGCCCAAAAGCAATAGCCAACTTCTCACTATGATACAAGAGAAGGTGTTCCTTGTACTCCTCCTCGACATCATGTAGCACAAAATTTGTATCGGGCACATACCCGGCTTGCTTAATCTGCTCAGTCAGTCTCTCTAAAGTTGCGTAGATCTCCTCTGACTCTGGATTTGACCTGTCCGCGACACAAAAGGTATGCACCTTGTTGTTTACCTCAATCCAACTGTATCCAGGCTTTTTTGTAACACCCCTCTCTTTCATCAATTTTCTTATCTTTGCTGCATCTTCCCACATGCCAGCTGCAGAATAAATGTTTGAAAGTAGCACATAAGGTCCAGCACTATGTGGTTCCAACTTAAAAAGGCATTCTGCTGCATACTTTCCTAATTCCATATTGCCATGAATTCTGCAGGCACCAAGCAATGCTCCCCAAATAGTCGCACTGGGTTCAAATGCCATGTCGTTGATTAAATCTAGTGCCTTACCAAGGTGACCAGCACGACCAAGAAGATCAACCATGCATGCATAGTGGTCAATTATTGGTGCAATTCCATGATCTTTTCTCATTGAATCAAAGTAATGACAACCTTCATCTACTAGACCAGCATGATTGCATCCAGAAAGGACACCAATGAAGGTGATGTGGTTTGCCTTCATGCCTGCCTGTAACATTCGTGCAAAGATCTGAAGGGCTTCCTTGCCATACCCATTCTGGGCATACGCTGTGATCATAGCGTTCCATGATACCACATCTCGTTTCGGCATTTCCTCAAAATGTTGGCGTGCATTCTCTATACTGCCACATTTTGCATACATGTCAAGAAGAGCACTCCCTACAAAGGCATCCGACTCAAATCCAGTTCTAACGATGTGGGCATGGACCTGCTTACCTTGCTCCAGAGTTGCTAAGCTAGCACAAGCACTCAGAACGGCCACAAAGGTAACACTGTCTATCTCGGTATCAATCCTTTGCATTTGACACCACAGTTTCAGAGCCTCCTCACCTAGCCCATTCTGTGCATATCCTGCTAGCATTGCATTCCATGAAAATACATTCCGTTCAGGCATTTCATCAAAAACATGGCGTGCATCTTCCATGTTTCCACAGCAAGCATACCCAGCAATCATGCTCGTCCATGACACTACATCTCGTTCAGACATCTTCTCAAAGATGCGCCGAGCATCCTCTGCGCATCCACATTTTGCATACATGTCAACGAGGGCACTCTCCACAAAGGCATCCGACTCAAAACCCCATTTAATCACAGGAGTATGGATCTGCCTGCCATGTTGTAGATCAGGTAAGCATGCACAAGCACTAAGTACACTCGCAAGAGAATACTCATCTCGTCTTAAGACGAAATGCTGCATTTGCCAATGCAGTTTCAAGGCTTCCTCAGCTGGCCCATGCTTTGCATACCCAGCAATCATCACGTTCCAGGACACCCCATCTCGTTCAGGCATTTTGTCAAACAACTCGCGAGCTTTTCCCAGTAGCCCATATTTCACATACCCTGCAATCATTGTGTTCCATGAGAAAACATTTCGATGAGGCATTTCGTCAAACAATTGCCCTGCATCCGCTAGACTCCCACATTTTAAATATCCTTCAATCATGGTGTTCCAAGAAAACTCATTTCTAGTAGGCATTTCATTAAAAAAACGCAATGCCTGATTCATGCTACCGCACTGTGCATACACTGCAATTATTGTATTCCATGAAAAAACATTTCGTACCTGCATTTTGTCAAACATTTGGCGTGCGTCCTCCACGCTTTGGCACTTGGAATACATGTGAAGAAGATGATTTCCCAGAGACAGTCCAGCAGCTCCCTCGGCTCCAGTTTTGATGATATGGGCGTGGACGCCTTTGCCCCCCGCCAAAACCCTTTTGCCGATGCAACGCTGCAAGAGACCAACATAGGAATTGGCATTTGCAGAGCAATTGTTGACACCTTCGGGAAATTGGGCTGCTCTTGGTTTTCCCTTAAGAGCGGCGACAGTACTGAAACCAATGAATTTCGATCTGTTTCGATGACCAAAATTCAAACCCATCTTGCTATTCTCCGCATTCTCCAAAAGATTATCCGCACAAGCATATATAATCCAGGATAATCTCAGTCGTCCATAACAGTCTGTAGTACGCTCAATCACCCTATCCACCTAATAAAATATCCACCTAATAAAACCTCCACTATGGAATTTAGCTCTGCAAACACGGTGCTTCCACTGCGATCTCTTTTACTTTTCGGTTTTCATCCGAGTTTAACATCCGTCACTGCACTCTCATCTCCCCTTAAAATTGCTTGATGTTGGAATCCATGACAATCAAATCTATCGAATGGTTTGGTGGTAGATGTCATAACAATCAAATAGAATAGGAGAGTAGAATTGAATTTAATTTGTGACTTTGAAATTTAAAACAAATTCTCAAGGATGGTATAGTAATCAATTAAGTAAAACAGTAGGCTAAACTTTATATAAAATGATGATTTTTTCAGGGGATATTTGTTTGAAATTTAGCTAGAAGTTGTTAGATTTTTAGAATTGAGTGATTATCTTTGTATAATTCAAGTGCCTCAAGGGTTTTTCAGCATGTTGAATCCATTTTTGCATTCAAAAATAGATTTTGAATAACAAAAAATAATGATTTGTATTAATTTATATCATAGAAGAGCTAGACAACGCCTTAAGTAAATCCAATTATAGGTCACCACTTCTTTGAAGAAACTTATCACTCTTGAGTTTTATCATCCCATCTTTACAATCAACCATAACTTGCATATTCTTCATCATTAATTTTATTTTTTTGTTTATGGTTCTCATAAGAATTGCAATATATTTTGATATTCATTGCATCTTTTTTTTTAATGGTTCCCATAAGAATTGCAATATATTTTGATATTCATTGCATCTTGCTAACTATGTTGTCTAGTGATGTAGACCTGAAAAGTAACTTAATGGAAAATTTATTAGTGGGTGAGTTTCCAATGAGGCTATACATGAAGTTGAAATTTCTATTGCATCGACTTCTCCATTCTCCTTCCAAGGTATGGACTTAACATTGAATGCATCGAGTATGAAAAGTAAATTTCATCCTTGTTCTTGATTGTTCTTGAGGTGAGACAAATTGCATTGAATGGTGTTAATTCTTATATGTTTCATTATGATTTCAAAGTCACCACAAACATTTAGGTATTTAAGTTTCATTTTGATAGACTTATTTTTAATTTTAGACCAATGGAAGGAAGCAACTTTCTTAATCATTTCCTACAAAGGTTAAACTATCTTAGAAAAATCACAATGTACCTTCCAAAATTAATCTTACTATAAAAGATTGCATTGATTTCCTAGCATGTAAGGGCATGATCCGTGTTATGTCTATAGTTCCTTTAGATTTTCTTGTATGCCTTATTTTGAGATGGTGTGTTCCATTAATTTTCCTTCACTAACAACAATACATTTCTTTGGGTTTAAGCAGATACTGTACTTTCTACAATGATAGAAAAATTGGGTGAGGTGATGTATATACTCTAAGAACTTATTTGAAAATATTGTTATCTCGTCCATGTATACCATGATGCATTTGTTGATTAACCTTGTGAAGGTGATATCCATGGAATATTGAAATGTAGTGTTAGCATTGATCAAATTGAAGGGAATTCTCTTGTACACAAGGGTACCCCATTTAGTAACAAAAGAAGTTGTTTTCCAATCTTGTTCAAACACTAAAACTTGATTATACCATGAATATCCATCTATGAGAGACATCATTTCAAAACCTTTTTCGAGTTATAGAATTTGTTCCCTAAAGGGAAGGGGATTGTTGTCTTTATCATATGCCTTGTTAAGGTTCCAAGAGTCAACGCATAGTTGAATTTCTCCACTCTTCTTTATGACTGGAACAAGGTTTGTGACCCATGAACAATTACTTCCCTAGAAAATTATCCTTACATTCAACAATTCCTATAGTATTTTATGTATCACCTTTTCGAGTGCAGGGTGAACTACTTGTAGCTTTTGCTAGAAAGGATTATTTTTCCACGTCAGTAGTATTGTATGTTGGATGATCTTAGTATCATAGAATTTTAGGCCCCCAACCGAAAACATCTTTGTATTGCTTAAAAATTTTAGTATATTGTTGTACCTATCTCTCTATGCAACAGGTACCCAAGTTGTTTGTTTTGGGATCTTCTTCTATTTTGAGGTTGATCACTTTGTATAGCAGGGAGGAGTTGTTTATCTTGGTATTAGTTAGTTTATTAAATAGGTATTGTAAATCCAATAACTTCTCTTAGGTCACTACCCCTTTTGGGCAACTTATCGCTCTTTAGGTTTGTCATCCCATCTTTGCAATCCACCATAACCTTGGCATGTTCTTCAACATTAATTATCACTAATCTGTTATGGTTCTATCATTGATTAAGAATTGTAATATTTGTTGATATTCATTGCATCCTGCTAACTATGTTGTCTGGCAATGTAGGCTTGAAAAGCAACTCAATAGAAAATTTATTAGTGGGTGAGTTTCCAATGGGGCTAGACAAGAAGTTGAAATTTATATTGAATCAACTTCTTCATTCTCCTTCCTAGATATTGTAATTTTGCTCACTATAATCCCCAGTTTAATTAATGCTTAATGTAGATATAATGTATGGATGTGGCCAAACAATGTATATGTAAATTGTATTTCTAAATTTTAATAAATAAAATGTGATGCCAACTGCTAGGGGACATGTCAAAGAAAGAGGGATGAGTAATCCATAAGAGAGGACGGGTGTAAAAAGGGGGGTTTTATCCATCAGTATAATCCCAATATTTTTTCTCGATTTTAAATTTTTGAGTGAACCTTCTATTTTTTTTGCTTAGTGTTCTTAAAGCCAATCATTGAATACATGTAAGGGTGTGGGTGTGAGAAGTCACATCCCATAGTTATTGGGAGCATGGGGCTAAAGTACAATCAGCTTAGGGATGAGTGTGAATCAAGAAAAACAACAAAAGGAGAGGAAATGCATATGGCCAGGGGGGGAGTTTTAGTCAGTCATGTTTATGCATGGGAAGGAGGATAACAACAAGGGAGAGCGAACTGGAGCTAGAGAAACAATGGAGGGTGAATTTTGGAGCATTTTTGGAGTTGAATATTGAAGAAGAATGTTGTCAAGCTTGTAGAAGAACCAGGTTGTCATGCATGAAGAGTGAACTCCTATGAGAGTTGCACTGCAACAACTAACTTGTTGCTATTTTTTTCTGAGTAATTTTCCTAGCAATAAGTTTCCTTTGAGTTCCTAGTAGTGAGATTTCTTGTTACCTACACTAGAGATACCGTAATAAACAAATGGGACACTCGAGGGACTGAGAGAAATAAAAGGATACATTCATTGGGTTGGGAAGGTCGAGAGAAAAAGACTTGGAGGAAATTCAGGATAGTTGTAGGAGAATACTAGTGGGTTGTGGGATTATCTAAGTTGTGAGTGGGTAGTGAGACACACCATCTTTTGCAGATTCCTAGCCCCATATTGGAGGTGACTTGTTAAGAGCTGGCACAACAAGTTTATGGTTGGGTGGAACGTCCATCCCAAGCAATTGGTTTCACAAATGTTTATAAAGAGAAGTGTTTTATCCGTTTTTTATGTTACAACATGAGTTTATTTGTTATGCATTAACTATGTGTATGAGAATGCTTATATGCTACTGTGATGAATTTATTAGTTGCATTCATGTTTATTTAAAATGTTGTAGATGCATTTAATTAATGGTATCATAAAATGGTTAAATCTATGTGTTTTCCTATAGCTAGTAAGTTACATGATATGTTAGCATAATTTTTTTATTTTTATGTGTATTTCGCATGTAATAAACCTCAGTCAAGCTAGGGAATGTTACATATTGGTATCAAAGCTTAGGTTTAACATCGAGCTTGTATGGGCCCAGACCTATGCAAATTTGGTAGAAATTTGTTGTTGTAGAGTTTCACCTGTGATGGATTTGGGGGAAATTGTCAAAACATAGTGAGATCCCCAAAATTTATGAGCAATTCAAGTCAAAATTTCCCTCAGAACTAACTAAGAGGTGATCAAGGGCATCAATCTCCAGGTTGCAGAGTTAAATTCAACTTGGAAGGTAAAAATTTATGTTTTAATGGTGGCTAAAGAAGTTAAGGAAGCTTGATGGATTGACGGCCAAGATCGCGTTCGATTTTGAGATCAATGACCCATATTCATCCTAGATTGATCGAAAACTTATAAGTTTTCGAAATTGGAAAAATGAAGCAAATTGATAGTCAAAAATTTCTTTCGAAGTTCGAAGAATAGAGCAGATCAATGGTTGAGATTTTCTTTCGAAGTTGGAAGAATAGAGAAGATTGATGGTCAAGACTCATTGACGGAGTTGGATGAAGTATGGCAAATCAACTGTCAAGATCATTTCGAATGGGAGATCGACAACCGAGATTTATCCTAGATTTTTGTTGAAATATTATAAGTATCGGAGTTCAGTGAAATTCACGTGTAAATTTATCTCACCAAAGGAAATCATCGATCACTAATGATTGGGTTGGAAAAATCTGTGAAGTGTTTCGTTTGGCCAAGAGAAATCGTCGATAGTCAAGTCGAGGAAATCGGTGAAGTGTTTCGTATGACCAAGATAAATCATTGATCGTTGATGGTCGGGTCGGTGAAATCGGCGAAGTATTTCATCTGAACAAGACAAATCATTGATTGTCGATGATCGAGTCAGCGAAATCAACAAAGTATTTGGTTCATCCAAAAGAAATTGTTGATCGTTGGTGAAGCGAAAGATGAGGATGAAGTGTCATGTCACATCAACATCCATGTGTCATGCCACGTCAACATCCACGTGTCATGCCACATTAGCATCCATGTTCCATGCCACATCAACATCCACATGTCATGCCATATCAACATCCACATGTCATACCACGTCAACCAAGTTTTCACGTCAACCAAGAAATCATTGATCGGTGATTTTCGGGGTTCAGTAAAATTCATGAACAAGTTTAGTTCACCAATGAAATTGTTGATCATCGATGATCAAGGTTCAGTGAAATTTGAGAGAAAGTCTGGTTCGTCAAAGAAATTGTCGAACGTCAATGGAGTGATCGAGGTTTGGTGAAATTCGTGAACAAGTTTGGTTTTCCAAGGAAAATCATTGATATCCAATAGAGTTTCTGATGTTTGGGAATGGATAGTCCAGATTTCTTTCAAGTTGGCGATCAATGGTGGATATTCATCCACATTCTTGGGAAAAAGTTATCGACGGTTGGGATTAATCCTGATTTTGAGATCAACAACTTAGATTAAAATATTGTTACAATAGTAAATCAGTGGATTTTCCACAAAAAATTTTGGATTTTGAAGGTCATCAACTTGCAGAGGCATTTTGAGGTCCTAAACAACATTTTCAGGTAGTTAAAACCGAAAGAATTGTGTGTACCATTGGTATTGATGGTCTTTGTTGCTTAAAATGAGAGAACTTGGAAAGAGTTATTATGAGTGCAAAACAGAGCTAGTATGAGGAAGTTAGACTTGAAATAGTACATGGTATAATTTAGATAACAGTTTTCTTCCAGAGGGCATAACTCTTTGCTCAGAAGTCAATTTGGGGCATATGATCATTCTATGGAAAGATAATGGACCATAGAAGACATACATGGAACCAGATTTGGAATTAGGGTACTTGAAACTGTATATGATAGGAGAGAATACACATGTAGCGGTAAGGGGTAAAAATGAGAAACAATCTAAACTTCTGCAAACCACAACTATCAGCTTGGAGATCGGATTTGTGAAAATGAGCAGTTAATGGAAAGGTATTGAGGAGAAACCATCTATCAACCCATAATTTTGAATTGAACACTACAATTTCTCATAAAACAAAAAAAAAAATTGCAACGTTAAAAATAGAGCAATGAGTGGAAATTGCAACTTGAGAAGGTTGTAACTTTTCACTCATAACTCAGAATGATGCATTCGTACAGTCATTGGAGAGAAGTTTTAGAGATGAACGTGTTGAAGGAATTGTTGAAGCCAAAAAAATATTGTTTCGAAACCAACATCTCAACCACCCATGAAGCTAGGTGGAAAAAGGCAAAATGTTACCCTAAATTTTAATCCCCAAAAAGAAAGCACATTAGACCATATAGTTAAAAATTCTAAGCATGAATATTTATTTATGCTTTTATAAATATTTGATTTTTTTTTTTTATTGTTCTTTGTAACTTATAACATTTTGCATTTTTTCTTTTATATCTAAAATATGAATTAAACAAAGTTAGTATGAATAAAATTGTTAAACTAACAAAACTAAATTAATAAAGTATTTACAAGAAAACCCAAGTATAAAGAATTGAAATCTGTAATGTGTGATTTTTGCAACTATCAAATTTTTATGTGTTTTATGATTTTATAATTTTTTTTGTTTTATTTTTATATGGAATATAAATGAAATGTAAATTAAACATTATTTTTTTTTTATGCAAAATTGATAAATTATAAGTGCTAAAATAAAAATAATTATAAAGAAACAAATTAAAATTAAAATTAATTAAGTTAATAAATCTAACAAATTAAAATTAAAATTAATTAAGTTAATAATCCTAAAAAAACCTAAAAAAACCTAAAATATTGAAATGATTAAACTTTAAAATATTAAAATATTGAAATGATTTCTTTATTTTATTTTGTTTAAAATGTTAAACTAATGTGTAAAAGAAATAAATACTAATAAAAAGAAACTAAATAAAAATAATAAATTACAGTGTAAATGATAATATAGTAAAATAAATGAAACAATTTTATTTTTTTTTTATTTTATTTAAATGTCACACTTTTAAAATAAATAAATAAAGGGGTGAATATTTACCATCCAAATTACTTTAAAAAAATTAACATTATTTTATATGTTTGTGTTTCCAAATATTGCCTATTAAAAAATGATTAAAAGTTAAATTAATAAAATAAAATAAATAAAAAATTCATATACAAAATTAAAAAAAGTAAATAAGTTAAAATGTTTAGTATTTTAAAAATTTTGAATGTTAAACTACCAGAAAAGACAAAAACAATAAACAAGAAATAAATACACCCAAAAAAAATTGATCATTATTGTTAAATGAAACCCCATATTGGATTCTTTGATGTTGTCAATCCTTTACATAGATTTGGACCAAAGTTAATATCTTTAAATATTCAAGATGGAATGTTACATTATACATTAAATAACCATAAACAGAAAGAAAAAAAAAAAAAAAAGTTAAGTCAGACATTGAATAGAGTAATGATAGTAAAGTACAAAACGAAAATACCAGAAAAATGATTAACATTGAGAAATTTAGACTTAAAACACAAAAAACTTAGTAAGCAAACAATTCACCTCATGGACAGAAGCAAAACTCAGCCTCACAGCTTCAACCTGGCCCCAAAATAGTGGCAATATCCAAATGTATAGTATCAAGGATCTGAACAGAATCAAATTGCGCGATGAGAAGAATATAGATACGACACTAAACATTAATTCTATGAATGTTGGTTCCTGCAAAGTTTCCCATGAGGAAAAATAAATTGAGATTGTGGTTCAAAGTTGTGCAAATTCTGGTGGTGTTGGGTTGTTCCTTTAAATAAACATTTTTATGCTGAAAGGTGTACACCTATTGGTAATGGGCACATTTAATAGGTTTTTAGTGCTTAATCAGTTTTGTATGGACAAGATTAAATATTGATTGTGATTGTCCTATTGGTAATGGGCACATTTAATAGTTTTTTAGTGCTTAATCAGTTTTGTATGGACAAGATTAAATATTAAATATTTTTAGTAGTCCCAATAAATCAATGATTGTGATTTCAACCACTAACTTCCTCACTCACTATTATAAAGGCATCAGTTTACATGTTTATTTTTTTACTTTACTTGATCATATTTAAAATTTACTGTACAACAGTGTGTTTCATTTTCTAAGCCATATGGAGGAGTGCTTTTCATTTTATGGCTCTGTGGTGTTTCACTTTATGGTCATCTCTGTTCATATAGTAGGATGGCTCTGTGGTGTTTCCTTTTATGGCCATCTCCATTCCATATAGTAGGGTGACAGGGTGTTTCAATTGGGTTTTATGAATATAGCATGCATTCCCAATTCAATTCATGAACCTGGTGTTAATTAGGATTTTCTTTAACTACCTACAAGATTTTTACTGCGTTGGGAATTTTACTAACCAAATCCTTTCAATGTTCACCAACCACGAGTTTATGACTGTGCTAGTCTTTTGATCATTAAAAAAACGCTGTCCCGAGCAAAACGCTGTCCCGAGTCCCTCTGGCCAACATGTCTAGTACATCTAATCCGACGTGTGTATAGTTCACTGTCAAAATTTATTACATATGATATACCACAACGAGGGACAGAGTTTCCCAAGCCATAATCTTTAATAAGTACTTGTCTTTCCATGCTACCCGTTTATGTTTTGGAAGCATCGAGTATCAATCACTGTATGTCGGTCTTTGTAATGGTTGAATGATTTTTTCTAGTTCACTGTTATAACATTGGCCGCTATAATCCATTGTTGTTATCACCATCATTCAAAATAAAAGGTATGGAAAGATTTACCCACGGGCGACAGTACTACATCCAATACAGAACTATGGTTTGCAATGCACAATTTTCATTCAATGGTTGTAATCTCGCAAAACATCAACTGCGAAGATGTATTTTTGGTTGGATTGATACCAGAATAAAAAAGTTGTTGCTGTCAAACATACAAAACCATGAGACCATCACCGTTGAGTGCCCAAGTTTCAATGTAACATGAAGCTTCAAATAACCATTGTTCGTTTCAATGTATCCATTACTACTTTGTAATATCCCTTAGAATAGAATGAGATTTTGAGAATATAACCAACCCCTTTTTATCAGATAAAAAGAACATGGCAGATATAATAACATATTTTCGCTTTTGATATGGCATGGAGAACAGCCAAAATCATAACCTCAAAGAGAAAAGTGGTATAAACTTTATGTCATAATTAGAATATTGGAGAATGAGTCATAAGATATATCTTGGAAAGTGAGACATGTAAACATATAGAAGTAGTATGTTGGGTATAATATAAAATGATCTAAAGTTTGTAATATAACATGGCCATGATTGTTTTACAAAAAATTATTTACTCTTTTTTTTTAAATAAGGTGAAATATATGATATCAAAGAGAGATATATGAGGGTCCAAAATATATGGGGTTAATATGTCAATTATGAATGCAAAATATGACGGTGTTAATAAGATAAGGAATGGAAAAATGGGTCATTTTTGGTGATAGGTCAAGAACAATGATAATTGTGTTAAATATTTTTTCAATTTCAACTAGTTCAAAACTTGTAGTGAACTTGTTTTCATCTAAAATGAACCAACAACCTGTATATTGACCAACTATCGTTGTCAATACTTGTCATAATTTATAAAATGCTCTTGAATGACGAGATATTTGAAGACATTTTCTTTAAGTGTGCCTAAAATTTGCGCAAGCAATGTGAAATGAGGGGAATCCTAGCAACGCTTTGCCAACTAAGAACTATTGAACAAAATGGTCGTCAACATGAACCAGAATTTGGATTAGTGCATTTGTGTTCTTAATAAATTGAAATGAAGAATGACCTATAATCTAATTAATAAATATTTTACAATATGCCTAATTCTAACAACAATTGTTGCATGCACATTCTTATACAATTAGAGGTACAAGAAACTGGACTTTAGTTCCTATATGATAACTAGAGACATGGAGGGTGCCCAAGGGTCTTACAACCATAAGGAGGAGGTCATAGGCTACATGTCAACATGGGAAATCCAGAGACTGGATCTAATGGGTGTAGGGGCAGAGTTGAACCTATAGAGTTGTATGAAACTATGAGAAGATTGTAGAGGGAAGTGCAAAGATATAGGGAAGATAATGAAAGGATGATGAAAGATTAAGAATAGATACTTCAGAGTCTGAATATGATGTAGAGGAAAGCCAATAAATACTCTGGCACAAAACAAGCAACTATTGTTAGACAAATGGCATCATCTAGATCCCATGGTAGAAAGGATGATCACATGAATGATAGGAAATCAAGGAGTGTGAGTAGGCATCATCACTCCCTAGAGAAGTGAACTAGAAGAGCTCATGCATGATTAGGCCCAACCCAAATGTGTATCTTGTCAGGAGGCAGAGGAGAAGATTTGAATCAGACATTGTACAAGGTAAACTCAAGAAATCGAGACACCAAATTTTAATGGAAAGCATAGAAAGGAAGAAGAGGATGAAGCATGGTTGTTGGAAATGAAGAAATATTTCTAGTTGCATGATTACCCCTCAAGGGTAGAAACCAAAATTGAAACCTACCACCTGTAGGGAATGGTAGCTATGTGGTGGGATTAGCTTAAGCAAGTTAAACACCTTCATGAGAAGAAAGTCTCATGGAGGCAGTTCAAAGGATATTTCCAAGAGAAAAATTTATCTGACCATTACTATGAAAGGAATATTAAAGAGTTCTTTGAAATCAAGATAGGAAGCATGACGATGGATGAATATGAGAAGAGGTTATTTGAGCTACTGAAGTATGTTGGCTTCATAAAGGATGAGAAAGTCAAAATCCAATCATTTCTAAGTGAGTTACCTTCCTTTTTCAATGATAAGATACATTATGATAACCCCATAACTATGTAGGAGGCCATAAGGAGAGAAAAACACCTTTATGAGAAGAGTAGAGGGAGGGCAGTATTCCAAAAAGCATGGAATGACAATATGAAGGGTAAGATAGAGCAAAGGTGGAAATGTTTTAATCTAACCCTTTTCAAGAACAACTCACAAGCATATCAATAGGGAAATTCAACCCATAATGAGCCTAGGATAGCATATTCATTTGGGAAAAGGCCAATACAATGACCCATGAAGTGTTTGGGATCTGAGGGAGACCAATTATATAGGGAATGCCCTCACAAAGGTGAAAGAAGGAGGAATTTCCAAAATATTCAAGAGGCTGAAATAGTGGAGGACATGGGAGAAAACATGCCAATGATTTATGCAGCCTTGGACAACAAGCAAGCAGAATATCAATCCCCCAAGATTGAAGTGGAAAGTAAGATTAACAACCATCCCATGGTAATTTTAATTCATTGTGGAGCTAGCCATAGTTACATAAACTCTAAAATTGTTGAAATATTTCACTTGCAAAGGAGTAAGCTTAAGAAATATTGGTTGGTTCAACTAGCGACGGGGTCTAAGAGGTAAATCAATGAGTTGGTTAAAGATTCTCCAATAAACATGAATGGACTCAACACAAAGGTAGATTTGAACATCATACCATTAGGTTCATATGATTGTCTAATTGGAATGGATTTGTTGGAAAAACACTGCGTTGTCCTAGACTATTAAAACAAGACAATCACTTGTCTTGATGAGGAAGGAAAGCAAGGCAAAGTTCAAGGCATTCCTAAAGATGTAGTTGTTATATAAATTTCATCCATGCAGCTGAAAAGGAGTTTCAATAAGGGATGTCATTTTTTTGCAACCCATATGGAAGAGGAAATCACAGATAAAATGGAAAGTATTGAATATCATCTAGTTTTGAATTATTTTGGAGATGTTTTTAAGGAAATCCCAAGACTACCACCAAAGAAATACATCGATTTCTCTATTTATTTGGTGCCAAGAGCTTCCCCAGTGTCCAAGACACCATACAAAATGGGCACACTATAATTGAAAGAGTTGTAGATGCAACTTGAAGAATTGTTAAAGAAGGGTTATATACGTTCAAGTGTGTCACGTTGGGTTGCCCCAATTCTTTTTTTGAAGAAGAAAGATGGAACCTTAAGGCTTTGTATTGATTTCAAATGAACTAAATAAGGTCACCATAAAGAATAAATATCTCTTACCAATGATCGATGATCTATTTGATCAACTAAAAGGTGCAAGAATATTTTCCAAGATTGACTTGGGATCAAGTTATCATCAAGTGAGGATAAAGGAAGAAGATATCATCAAGACATCATTTAGGACAAGATATGGGCATTATGAGTTTGTTGTGGTTCCATTTGGGATATCAAATGCACTAGTTTTTTTTATGTGCCTAATTAATGAAGTGTTCAGGGAATACCGGGACAAGTTTGTAATTGTGTTCCTAGATGATATACTTATCTACTCAAACACAAAGGATGAACATGAGAAACATTGAATAATGGTGCTAAAAGTTTTGAGAGAGCATACATTGTATGCCAAGATAAGTAAATGTATCTTCTATCAAAAGAAGATTCATTACTTAGGCCATATTATTTCACCATATGTGATAATAGATGATCCTAAGAATATAGAGGCCATTAGAGGATGGCCAATGCTAAGAAATGTTACAAAGGTCAGATCATTCATGGGTCTTGCAGTGTATTACCAAAGATTCATAAAAAAAAAATCAAAGATTGCAAGCCCAATCACTTATTTGCAAAAGAAAGGAGTGAAATTTGAATGGACTTCCAAATGTGAAGAGAGTTTTCAATTGCTAAAGGACATTTTGACAAGTGCACCAATCTTGAATATTGAAGACCCATATGAAGATTTTTTTGTGTGCACTAATATGTGAAAGGAAGGGCTCGATGGAGTCCTCACACAAAAGGATCATGTGGTGTGCTACAAGTCAAGAAAATTGAAAGAGCATGAGAGGAATTATGCTTCACATGAATTAGAATTAGCAGCCATTATTCACACATTAAAAATGTGGTGACAATATCTCATGGGAAAAAACTTTGAGCTAAGGATATACCATTCTAGTTTGAAACATTTTTTTGTAGAACCAACACTAAATGTCATCCAAACTAGATGGATCGATTTCCTTAGTGAGTATGACTTTGAAATTAAGCACATCAAAGGAAAGGAGAACCAAGTGGTCGATGCACTCATTATAAGAGTGCATGTGATGCATGATAAAACCATCAGCATGTACACGAATGATTTCAAATACATAATTTTAGAGACTACAAATTCAAATCAACACTATTTGCAAATAAAAGAAGCATTTTAGTACGGAAAATTGCAGCAGAAATTTAAAGATTTTGAGATGAAGGAAGATAGAGTTCTCATGTCCAGAGGCAAAGCATATGTGCCAAAATCCTATGACATAAAAAATAAAATGCTAAGGGAAATGCACAATGTACCCTATGTTGGACACCCAAGATATCATAAGTCAATTACAGTTGTGAGGAGCCAATACTTTTGGCCCGTAATGAAGAAAGAAGTGGCTAATTACATAGTCATATGTCTAGAATGTCAAAAGGTGAAGGCTGAGCATAAACATCCAATTAGACTGTTACAACCATTACCCATTCCAAAATGGAAGTGGGAAGTAGTTACAATTCATTTGATTACAAAGTTACTTAGAATAATGAAGCAACATGATTCCATCATGGTAGTGGTGGATAAATTAACTAAGACTGCACATTTTATTTCAATGAAGACTACTCAAAAAGAATCAAATATTGCATAGATATACATGAAAGAAGTTGCTAGGCTACATGGAGTGCCTAAGGCAATCGTTTCAGATAGAGATCCAAAGTTTACCTCCAATTTTTGGAAAAGTTTTTTCAAAGGATTTGGGACAAATCCAAATCTCAGTACAACATATCACCTAGAGTCTGATGGGAAAACATAGAGGACCAATAAAATAATCAAAGACATACTCAGAATGTATGTGATGGATCATCTATTAAAGTGGGAATATTATATCCACTTATTTGAATATTCCTACAACAATGGGTATCAAACATCATTAAAAATGAGCCCATTCAAAGAATTGTATGGAAGGAAGTGTCATACACTAGTAAAATGGGATAACCTAGTAGATAAAGTTGTTATTGGGCCAGATTTGCTAAAAGAAACAGAAGAGAAAATGATAAAGATCGGGAATAATTTAAAATCTTCCCAAGACAAGCATAAGAGTTATGCAAACAAGAACAAGGTTTTCAAAGATTTTAAAGTGGGTGAACATGTATTTTTGAAAGTTAAAGTGAAGATAACTTCGCTAAGATTGGGTTACAGCCCGAAACTAGCAGCAAAATATTGTGGGTCTTTTAAAATATTAGAGAAGATAGGCCCATTTTCATATGTGCTAATGTTTTTTGCATCCATGAGAGTTCATAATGTATTTCATGTGTCCTTATTAAAGACATATGTGCTTGACCCTAACCACATAATTGATTCGATTGTGATCTAGGTGGAACACGAAGGAGACTTCCAGGTAGAACCAATGCGCATCCTAGACCAGAAGGTCAAAGTGATAAGGAACAAAACTATAGGCCTAGTAAAGGTCCAATGGACCTAATAAGGCCTTGAAGACATTATGTGGGATCACAAGGAAACTATGAAGGAGGAATACCCATAATTTTTTGACAATTTTTGAAGAAAACATAAGCTAAAAATGCAAGACTCCATTTTAGGTAGCTAGAGTCCTGGAACCACATCTCAAAGTTTTCCTGGTCAGTTGTGCTAATATCCCTGATAAAAGAATGGTGCATCCCAATGGACTGAGAGAAGTGAAGGGGGAATGTTCATTGGTTCAACAAGATGAAAGGAACACAAGATTACAGTTGGGACTATTGTTGGAGTTATAAATATTGCATAATTTTTATTTTTATAAGTTTTATGTTGTAAATTTGTGCATTTATATTGACATAGTGCAGTGCAGTGAGGATGGTGCACAATTGTAGGGGAGAGGTAGTGTAATGTCCCCACTATAATCCTTAGTTTAATTAACTCTTAATGTATATATAATATATGGTTGCGGCCAAGCGATGTATATGTGAATTGTATTTCTGAATTTTAATAAATAAAATGTGATGCCAACTACTAGGGGACATGTATAGAGATTGGGGATTGAGTAACTAGAAGAGAGGAGGGGACTAAAAGTGGGGGTTTTATTCATGAGTTTAATCCCAATCCTTTTTCTTTATTTTAATGTTTTGAGTGAACCTTCTATTTTTTATGTTGAGTGTTTCCAAAACCAATCATTGAATACATGTAAGAGGGTGGGTGTGAAAAGTCACATCCCATAGTTCTTGGGAGCATGGGGTTGAAGTACAATCATTTTGGGAATGAGTGAGTCAAGACAAATAGAAAAATGAGAGAAAATTTGTATGGACAAGGGGGGAGTTTTAGTCAGTCACGTTTATTCCTGGGAATGAGGAGGAAAACAAGGGAGAGAGCATTAGAGTTGGAACAACAATGGAGATAAAATTATTGAGCATTTTTGGAGCTGAAAATTGAAGAAGTAAGTTGTAAGGCTTGTAGAAGAATTAGGTTTTTAGTCCTGAAGAGTGAACTCCTTTGATATTTTTACTGCAACAACAAACTTCTTGTTGTTGTTGTTTTCCTAGTAGTGAGTTTCACTTGAGTTCCTTGTAGTGATATTCATGGTTACTTGCGCCAGAGAGACCCTGATAAATGAATGGGATGCTAGAGGGATTGAGAGCATTGAAGGGGTACATTCCTTGAATTGGGCAGGTCGAGAGGAAGAGAGATGGAGGAAATTCAGGATAGTTGTAGGAGAATACAAGTGAGTTGTGGGATTATTTGACCTGTGAGTGGACAATGAAAGACACCCTCTTTTGTGGATTCCTAGCCCTAGCTCAGGGTGAATTTTTGTTGAGATCTAGAACAAGTCTATGATTGGTTTGAAAGTTTGTACCAAGTAGTTAGTTGCACAAATGTTTATAAAGATAAATGTTTTATTTTTTTTCTATGTTGCATTATGAGTGTAATTGTCATGCATTAACATCGTGTATGAGAATATTTTATATGTTTCTATGATGAATTTCTTAGTTGCATTCATGTTTATTTAGAATGTTGTAGTTGCATTTAATTAATGGTATCAGAACATGGTTAAACATGTGTGTTAAACCTGTATTTAGAATTTTGTAGCTATAGGATATGTTAGTATAAATTTTTTATTTTTGTGTATTTTGCATGTGTAACGTCCCCCAGCTTAACCAGGGAACAATACTACATGAAAATACACACAAAACGAAAATTTTTCTTCCACTAATTAAATTCATGTAGCTTACTAGTTACAACTTATTCACATCTACAATCAAATTCTAATACCCATAATTAAATGCAACTACAACATTCTAAATGATTATGAATGCAACTGATAAAACATCTATAACAACATATATTTAACCATTCTCATTCACAGAGTAAATGAACAACCATGAACTCATAAATAAGTTAGAAAAATAGATAAACACTTATCTTTAAAAGAGAGTTTGTGCAACCATCTACTCGGGAAGGACGTTCCACCCAACCATAGAACTGATGTTCCAAATATCAGAAATAATTCATCCTCGAGTTGGGGCTAGGAATCCAAAAAAGAAGGGTACCTCTCATAGTCCCCTCACAACCCACTATTTTTCTCCTACAACTATCCCAAATTTCCTCCATCTCTCTTCCTCTTGACCTACCCAACCCAAATAATGTACCCCTTCATTGCTCTTAGTACGTTGGGCGTCCCATTCATTTATCGAGGTTTCTCTAGCTCAGGTAGCTAAGAATATCTCTATTGGAAACTCAAGGGAACTCACTGCAAGGAAAACCACCAG